>PVJH01000140.1:0-446541 GCA_004026705.1 Nesogale talazaci
ATAATCCATTTGCAAAATTCTATGGTACTTGGTCAAGAGATTCTGCTGTAGCAGAAAATTGGGAACCTTTCTTCTACCCTGAGACACTCCTTGTTCTGTACTTGCTTATGGTACCTCTTTCCTGCCCATGTCGGCCCTGGGGCAGCCCTCTCGTCTCTAGCATGCCCTCCTAACAGCAGCAGCAAGGAAATCCCCATTTTCCTCTGATATTTGGGGGAAATGTAGGGCTCTGGGCTGTGATTTAGAGATACCTATACGTTAACATTTATTTTCAAACTGACACAATTGGCATCTTTTACAGTTGAACCTGAATGTAAAACCCAAGCCTGGGGCATTTTTAGTTGATGCCAAAATACCAGAAAGAGACTATTTCCATTGGAATGACTAAGGTACTCACTAAATATTTACACATCCTTTCACACCCTTAACTGCAAGGGAAGAATTTGTGGAGTTGGAGGTATTCCAGCATCACATAAATCCCTCTATGTTGAATTCAAAAACAAGTCTCTTGAAGGAGAAGATTAACCTCTACTGAAAATATCAGGAATATTGTGTATAAATGTCAGAAAATAAAGGCACTATAAATAATTTGCTTTGCATTTCCTACGGTTCTCCATAGAAAGAAGGCAGTATTAGGTTGCCAACCAGATTCAGACATTGAACCTGGCAAAAGTCCACTTGCTTTTAACTTTGAGTTGTGAATGGGGAAGAAGGAAATGTCTGTAGGCTTTCAACTTGCGAATACAACTACAATGAAAATTGCTTCAGGAAGTTTGCTCTTTTTCTTGTCTTTGTTCTCTTAATTAATCATGGGATCACTTGCTTTTTAAACAAGCAAATTTTACCTTTGGGCAACTATTTTCTGACTGCCTAGGATGGGAACGATGTCCAGCTTTAATCCTCCCAATCACTAAACTTTGGTGTCAAAACTGTCTTCCACTTTTGAGAGACACCAAGACTGATTTATCAGAAAATATAAAGGAGACAAGGGTGTCAAAAAAATGGATTAAGACTCTCCATTATTTAATTGGAGGAAAGTACTTAACTGGGTGACTAAATAAATGATTATATATGGCAATTGTTAAGTCACTCACTATCTCTAAGAAAGTTAATTTGGTAGTGTGGTTGAAACTTTGACAAGTTTTAAGACATGTGGAAATTACTGGTAATGTTGGCTAGGATAAGTATGGACTCTGGGTAGTAATTTCAAATGCTGTTGCCATTTTTTTAAGTTACTTTCAAATCAACAAAATAATTGTTATTGTCATTATATAACAGAGTCTAGGAGGAGAAAGAGATTTTTGGACCACAGGTTTGGTGACAAGAATTCACTTATCGGTATTCAAGGAACCCTGGTGGCCTCATGGCTATGCATTCAGCTGCAATCCACCAAGTAAACTGTTCAAAATCACCGTCTCTCAGCATGACTCCATCTGCAAACATCTATCATCTGAGAAACTCACAGGGCAGTTCTACGCCGTCCTCTAAGCGCACTCTGAGTTGGCATCTACTCAAGGGCAATGCGTTTTGGGGGGTGACCTCCTAACCACAACGTCAACCGTTTGAAACCACCAGCTCCTCCACAGGTGGAAGACCAGGCTTTTGACTCGTTGTAACTTGGAAAATAACCTAAATAGAGTCTTAACCCTGGTGGGATAGAGGTTGCTCTTTTATCCACATGGTCGGCAATCCAAAGACAGGTCTGTCTGCTCTCGGAGCAGTCCATGGCACCTTCAATGGTCTTTTCCAGAATCACAACTCAGATTCCTCAATGTTTCTTTGGTCCTCCTCACTCTACGTCCAACTTCCACATTCTTATAAGGCGATTGAAAATACCAGCATTTGAGTCAAGCACACCTTGGTCCTGAAAGGATCCTGGCTTTTCAGCACTCTAAAGAAGTTTAGTGCAGGTTTACTTAATGCAATATAGATTTTTGTCTTTTGATTGCTACGTCCATGAGCATTGATTATAGATCCAGGTAAGACAGGATCTGGGACCACCTTCAACTTTTCCTCCATTTTTCAAATGTGGCTCCCATAGAGCGGTGTGGGTCTTCCTCACATGGGTGGAGCTGTACGCCACACTGAAGGCTGCATCCTTGATCTTCATCAGCAAGGGCTTCAAGTCCTCCCCACTTCAGCAAGCCAGGTTGTGCCATCTGCCTTTCCCAAGTTGTTAAGTCTTCCTCCCATCTTGATGCCACGCACTTCTTCACATATTCCAGCTTCTCTGATGACTTGCTCAGCATAGAGATTGAACAAGTAAGGTGAGAGGATACAACCTTGACTCACACCTTTGTTAACCATGCAGCATTCCTTTGTTCTGTTCACACACCTGTCTCCTGATCTATGTACAGATTCAAAATGAGAACAAGGAAGTGTTCTGGAGCTACTATTCTTCTCAAGGGAATAAACTATCCAAGTTTATTATGGTCCTCACAGTCTTATCCCTTTACACAACTTAATATCTTTCTGATTTTCTCTGCTTTAGCCAAGATTCATCTGACATCAGCAATGATCTCTGTTGCTCCACATTCCTTCTTGAATCCTACCTGAATATCTGGCCCTGCCTCTTTAAAATGGCTGCTGTAAACATTGTTGGATAATCCTAAGCAAAAATTTACTTGTGTACAATATCGATGATAGCATTCTATTGTTTGAGCATTCTGTTGCATCACCTTTCTTTGGAATGTGCACAAATATGGATCTTTTCCCGTTAGCTGTCTAGAAAGACAGAGAACTGTCTTCCAAATTTCCTAGCATAAATGACTAAGTGCTTCCAGTGCATCTTGAGCTCTCTGAAACACTTCAATATGTATTCGGTCCATTCCTTGGGTCTTATTTTTGGCTAATGTATCCAGTTCACTTTGAACTTCTTCTTTAAGCACCACTTGCTTTGCTCATATGCTTCCTTCTCATATGATGGAATGTTCTCTTTTCAACAGTGACCGTATTCATCCATCTACTCTTGATGCTTCCTGCATCATGCTATATCTTGCCTACAGAATCTAGTGATTGGAATTGCCTATATTAGTGTTTGCAGCACACAACTTTAACCACTACAACACTAAGAATCCTCAGAGAAAGTGTACAGCAATGGGAATAAGTAACCAATTTAAGCTGTGTTTTCATATATCCAGGGTTAGGTACGTGACATTGTGACTTTTCTCTGGCTTTAGCAGCTGTTGAAGTGCAGGTGTATGACTTCTTGATACTGGGAGGTAAAGATCGTATTAAATTGATTTCTTCCTCTCCAGAGGCTGCTGTCCCTGAAGCTTCCTATGACACATGTGGTTTATGGCAGGAAACAGGATCGAATTGGGCACAGAGGGAATATATTTATGAGAACCCAAGGTACACTGAAAGAAAGTCCTGACGCTGTAAGGACAGCATGCAAGCTCACTTACTTACAAGTGCATCTTTCATTTAAGAACTCAGCTCAAAACTGTACACAGAGCTGTTTAGGGGAAAGGCAGCTGACATACAAAAGCTAACTATAATTGTGTTGTACTGCACATAGCCAGTCTATGAAGTGGTGAATTCACTATATACTAGAGACAAAGATGTCTTACCTCAGTATTCTGAACTTCAAGTACTAATAAGAGCTTTGAAATGATGTATGGCAAGAACTGGAGTCTTTCCTCTCCAGTTTGTTTTCAAATCAGATCCTTTATGTGAGAACATGTGCAATTCCATAGTGGCGAAGCCCCTGGAAAACATGCAATTGGAAGTTGCTTCCTATGCAGCTGCAAAATAATGAACTCCTAGCAGTCAAAAACATAGAGAACACAGATTTACAAATAAAAAGAAACATGGGCAGCCAAAAAAATGACCACCATCTTAAAACTCTTAATCAAAATACTAGAAAATGAAAGCTGTATAGTTGATTTTCAAACTCAGATACAAATCTGTTCATGCGTCTGTTCAGGACAGTCCTTTATCATAACACCTTGTGGCAGTACAAGGCATTTTTTTTCCCTATTTGTTTTTTCACGCTCGTGACTGAAAACGTTGATATCACATCGTGCAAGTCCTTCATTCATTTGCTAATATTTGGGAAGGGGAGTTTGTGTGTGTTTTTTCCCCGTGGGCAGGGGAGTAAGAAGTGACGTGTATTGTCTTTCGTGGACTACTTGCTCTAGTGGAGTAGGCTGGAACCTACTCGGTTCCAGCAACAACCACACCCCACCACCAAACTCACTGCCATCGTGCGGATGCCGACCCCGCGTGAGCGACAGGACAGGGTCACACAGCTCGGGCGCGCCTCCGAGTCTGCAGCTGTAAATGGGGTTAGAAAGCTCCATCTGTCTCTGACAAAGCAGCTGGTGCATTTCAACTGCCGACCTTGTAGACGGCAGCCCCGCCTGTAAGCTCTACACTCCCAGGCTCCAATAACAGCAGAAATGATATTTGAATTCAGGTAGCAAAGCTGTCCTGTTCTTACAAACCATTACCTGTACGTGGCATTTTTAATATGCATGCTTTGTAGAGTTTGGGAGCACCAACGCGGGTGCCTATGTGGGTCTGAAGGCACATGCAAATCAGTTGCAGTTAGCTAATTTGGACTCAAGAAGACTCCGTGGCTAGTACTCCACTCCTTAAACTTTTACCCCACTGAAGAACTCCATTCATAAAACATGGAGCTTTATGTAGCATTCATTGCAATCAGGTCCTTATATTTTGTATTTGGTGACATTATTTTATGGATTATCAAAGTAAACCAGTTTACATTGGGACTAAAAAGGTAAAACTAAATATTGCTTGACTTGACTCTGTTACAGTATCTCACAATCAAAAAACCAAACAAGGATGTTTTCTCCCTGTTGATATCATCACTGTCCCAGGGAAAGCATTCATCTGGTATGGAGAGAAGGAGCCCTGGTAACACGGGGAGTCACCTACCGGGCTGCATCAGCTTCAGGTTCAGATTCACCAGGGACTTGTCAGGAGAAAGACGAGGCTTCATGATCCCTAAAGAGTTGCAGCCTTAGAAACAGGAGGGCAGATCTGCTCTTCCCCATGGTATCACTGGGCATCAGAATTGACTTGATGCCAGTGATTCGTTTGGATATAAATCGAATCACTTGTTTTCAGAATCTGTAAATTGGCTGTCATACCTTTACTGAATCACTGGAAAGTTACTTGGGCTATTGAGACAGAACTGATTGGTCATCTTTAGTAAGGACTTCATTCCCTAGTCCTTACTTGAATTGTGTATATATTCTACTTCACTGTGAATTTCTATAGAGCCATAAATTCCATAATTATGCTAAGTATATGCAAGAGGAAAATAAAACTTACTCTCATCTTATTGGTAAATGATATGCTGAGGTCATTGCTTTACTTTAAATGTCTTTTCCCAAATACGCTAATCACCAAATCTTTATGAAATTACTTCCACACCCTCTACCAGAATTAACTGAAAAATATTTGAAGGTGGTGGAAACATTGCTTTGTTTGCTTGCTTGCTTTTTTGGTGGAAACATTCTTAAAAGAATGTCTCTAAACCCATTTGCTAAACTCCACATTAGAATAAAATTACTACAAATGTATGTAAAGACTATATGAATGCATTAGTAAGTTCATTTGAAATGCCACTACTTACTTTAATTTTCTAATTTCTACTTACAAAATAGTTAACTATGTAATGAACAGTCTCAGCAAAACAGCATTTTTTAACATGTTTCCAAATCTAAATTCGGCACACATTATAGCTTAAATTTTCTCCTTGTGCTATGATTTTGATTCTGATATAACAACTTCATTTTATAATGGAATAGAACCTAATTCTGTAGAATCCCGTGCCTCCATCATGCTATATTTAAGACTTTTCATTAAGGGGTTCATTAAGAGCAAAGTGTTGCTGGGTGCCATCAAGTCAGTTTTGTCCCATCGAACCCCACTGTACAGCAACGTGAAACATTGTCCAAGTCCTGCATTAGTTTCACAATTTTTATTATGATTAAGCACATTGTACAACCAAGGTGTCAATCCACCTCCTTGTGCCAGGGGTTTTCTCCTGGTAACATGCTCAAAGTACACGAGAAAATGTCCCTCCACCTTCCCATTCCAATGCCATAATTCAAATGCATTGTATTGCTTATTCAATGTCCAACTTTCAAAAGCTTAGGAGGCCATTGAATTTATCATGCCTTCCACATGGAAGAAGCACACCACCTGTGAGATTGTAAATAACAAAATCCAAAACAAAAGGAGGGATCAGTATCAAAGCTGGAACTGTGAACACTGTATTTGCAGAAGTCTATGGACAGTAGCAGCCTAAAACCCATTTTCAGGATCCACACAATGGATTAAGATTGCAGTGAAAACCCTATGATCAAGTATGTGAGTATCCTTGCTATCATGCAGTGCCCTGGAAAGTGGTTTATTATGTATGAAATTGGTTAAAATTAACACTTTATCATATGATATCCCCCTTTGAAGCTTTTAAAAATGTTTTCATTTTTAATATATTCTGCTTTGCTTTTTCTATCAAGGGTTTCCTCTACCTTACTTTGGTTTTTTTGTCTTGTTTTTGGTATTTTTTTCTGTATATGAAATTTAGGAGAGTAAAGTTATAAAGAGAGTGACTGCATTAATGGTTCCTCATGGTGTGTGGCAGGGAAAGTTGAGAAAGTGGAGAAATAATAGCAGAGTTCAGTAAGAATAAAATGTTTTAAAATTTATTGGAGGAATGATTGTATGATTCTTTTGAAAAAGAATCAACTATTGAATTGTATGATATGTGAACAATATGATAATAAATCTATTAAAAATAAGTAAAATGAAAATAGCAGGGCTTGAGTCAACATACACTTGTCTTCAAAATTACATGTTTTGCCTTCAAAACTTTAAAGTGGTGAGGACAGTACATTTGACCAATGGATTCTACTCCTTCTTCTATGTGTTCATAGATATTTGCTGTGATGAACCTTAGTAGACGTATCTTCAAATGTTTATTCAAAATTCACTATGCTAGAAAGTGTTTACAAAAAATATTTCAAAAATTCATGAAAGTAATGCATTATCTCTTAACCCTATTTTACATGAATATTTTGAAGCTCGCTAGCATATTAAAATACCATATTTTATCATCCTGCTTGAAACAGTATAAAAAAGAAAAAGCATATACTCCTACCTTTAAATCAGCAAGCACACACACTCGGTGGCCTCCAGTCCATTCTGTCTCTGGTGACTCTGGGTGTCAGAGAAGAATGACATGTCAGAGAAATTTTCAAGCACTGAGTTTTCGAACGTGGATCAGCTTGTCTTCTTATGAGACACCTATGGGTGAACCTCTCCTTTTTGTTTAGAAACCAAGAATGTTAACTCTTTGCAACAATCTAGACGTGGCTTATATGTAGTAGACACGACTAATTCTTTATCTTTTGGAAGTAGTTTCGTCTTTTGATCTAATTATCTCTTGAAAAACACAGATCACTCCTTTTTTTGCCGACTTTTTAAAAGCTAAACAATGTTGCTTTGCTGTATTATTTAGTCCTCTTCTGACTTCATCTAGATATTAAGAAAAATGCTCATGTCATTGACCATCAAACTTAAGTTCACAAGCAATTAAATAGCCATTCAACAAATATTTATTTACCACCTATGCTGAATAAGGCCTAATAAAATTACTGGTGTACAGCAACAACAAAACATACACTACAAATAGATAAACAAAAATCCTGTACTCATGGAATTTAAGTGTGGCAGGAGATACAAGTAATAACTAAAGAAAAATACTGAAATATTCAGTATGATAAATATATAGTTTTCTAGGGAGAAATTAAAGCATAGCAGTGGAAGAGGTATATAAATATGTGAGTGTTTGTGATTTTACATATGCTGCCATATGATAGCAAAGGTAAAAATTTTTCAAATAATCCCAAAACATATAGTATTAATTCAGCTTATGCTCTGACAGAAATACACCCTCTTCGTAATTTTAATGTGTGATGACAATGTTGAAACAAATACATTTTTCAAGGAGTAGGTTTCAATCTAACCTAATAATTTAAAGATATATCTGTATTGTGGTTTGCCTTCTCCATGATATTTCACATATGGAAGATTTTGTAGAACATCAAGTACAGTGCTTCACCTAAGTTGGAAGTCTACAATTAAAAATGAATTTACACTAAAGGACCCAAATATTCAGGTCAAGCATCAGTCCTATGTGTGTGAGCGTGGCTTATGAAATTCACAGAAACAAGTGATCTTTGAGAGCAACTCAGCTAAATAGATCCTAGAATCTTAATATAGGGATGGCGCAAATGGCATGCATTATTTTAAAGAACCGATTAAACAGATAATCTTACAGCACATTAAGGAATACTAGCATGACACTAACATAAAAGTCACTTCAAAAAAAGTAAATTTTTATCACAGAAAAATACAACAGAAATGCATGTGCTTGTGTGTCTGCTGATGAAAGCATTTAACTTTTAGGAAGCATTCCATGGGTCCTACAACCAAACCCCAAAACAAATCTATTGCCATCAATTTCATTCAGAGCCTTGGCAGCCTATGGGTGAGAGAGTAACAAGGTTCCATGGGCTTTTCTTGACGATCACCCTCATGGAAGCAAATTGCCAAGTTTTGCTTTTGTGAGATTGCTTTTGTGGGTTCAAATGATGAAATTTTAAAAACCATTTCATCAGGACAAAATGCAGATGTCACCTCATTCCATAGTCCGTTGGTCTCAAGCAGTGCTAGAGTTCACCTTGTTAGGTTTCCACCTCACATCACGGTGTGTTGTAGGCAGGTCTTGAAAACCCTTTTGCACAAGCTCTTCCTTGGAAGATGATGAATAGGGTCAAAGTGTGCTTACTGCTCTTCTTTTTGATTCTTTGGTCTACTCAGCAAGAACAGTAGTTCTATGAAAGAACCTTGTCAAATATAGTGATCTTAATGAAACCATGTCGGTGGGGGGGGGGGAGGGGGGAAGGCGTGACGTCTCTTTGTGTGATCTAAAATCTAAAATCTGAGTGACTGCTTTCCAAAACCATCTTCCATTTGGCATTTTCTTTGCCAGTCATCTGTCCAGTCCTTCCATCACTTGAAGAACCCCACCCATCCTTGATTACAGAATGTGTGCTATTTGTCAAAGGAGAAAGGGCAAAATGCTGAGAATAGTTGGCAGTGCGCTCCTGTTTCAGCATGACCGTTCTTGTTCCACACCTCCACCTCCCCAAAATCAAAGAGACTGAGAGTGTGGGAGGAGAGCTGCCTCTGCCAAATTCATTTTCTTCTGGAACGTACCAGACCTATACATCCTTCACTGTTGAAAGAGAGAAAAAAAAAAACCTATATGTGTTTCTTTTAATTTTCAAAAAAAAAAAAAAACAATCCTTTCTTGCTAATCATGGGTCGATTTAGTGTATTCTTGAAGAAAATATGGCCGTTGACTGTATACAACGTGAAATCTGTGATGTTAACCTGCTTCCCTGGGAATGATTCACATAAAGTAGTCCATTTGGAATTGAATGGTTAAGAAAGGTAGCCAAGGGACCCTTCCCTAAGGACCCTGTCCCCTGAAGCTGCGTGCGGAGAAGTTGTGTTTCCCAATTATGTGTGATACACATCAGGTCCTGCTTGACGCCTGTGTCAGTAGGGAGGCCTCCCTGGAAGTGTAGTAGTGACCGGTGTCAGATGACTTAGTTTAGACACGCCAGGTGCACATGCCTCAGGCCAGTCTCACAGCAGCCTCTGCTCCCCAGCTGTAGCGGAGACCGAAATGTCAGTGATGAACAGCCTTCACAGAGCTCGTTCTAATAGTGCTGTGTCTCCAACTGTGTTGGAAATTACCCAGAGAAGCCTGTTTCAACAGGATTTCTAGCTGCAGTTGTAGACCCAAACGGTTCAAGAGAGACTTTGAACTTGAGGATGCCTATCATTCCCAGGTTTTGAAATCTTCTAAGAACAGCTCGCTGGCAGTCGCCAGGAAACAGAGCAGGAAGTTAATAAGCGAACTCACTTTTGCCATGATTTATTACAGTTCGTGCTTTTCCTTGTCTTTTTCACACATTTGGAATGCAGCGTTCCCACAGGAAGCTCTGCTCTGCTCCTCGGAGCTCATTTTGATTCTTTCTCTTTCCCTCCTCCTCCAGGCTTCCCAGAGTTTCGTGTAAGTTTCCACAAACATTTGCCCTTCCTTTTCCTCTCTGTGGTTTGTTTAGGGCCATAAAATCTATACTGTAGGCTGTGACCACAAGGAAGCTTCACAAATGTGCACGGATGATTAGGCGCACCTTCCTTTGTAGTGACTATCCCAGTGACATGCGCAGTGCTGATTTATGACACACTGAAAAAATGTAAGGGTTCCAAAATTCAAATTAAAAAATAAGAATGTGAATCCACTCCATGGCAGGAGATGGGGACACTTTGGGTAACCTCTCTAAGCATTGGTTTCATTTCCATAAAATGGACTAAATAAAAAAGGCCCTTTATCTAAAGGATTAATATATGAATCAAATTTAAATCACCTATTTTATGCAAGCAGGCTATGAAAGTGAGTGAGCACTCTATCTTTTAATTTTGAAGATATCTATAATGCTAGAACTTCTCCAAATGTGGGGTGCTCACTAGTAAATATCTCATCTCTTAGATTGCTTACATCTTTATGATTGTATAATTCTCTATGATTATATAATGCTTATGGGTGATTATCAAAGGCATAGAAAGGAAAGCCCTTGGATTATTTTTTATTTTATATAATTAATTTCTAAGAAATATTTTATATATACTAATTAACTCTTAAAGCCATGGAACTTGTTCAATAGTACCTAAATGATCATGTTCTTAACTTTGTTAATTGCTCAATGATATGCTGATTATTTTTCTAAATTTGAACATTCATGAAGATAGTAGAAATGTCCAATACACTGATCTAGATACAATCAAGCCACAAAAATGTGAAGAGATTATGTCAAAGCTTGAAAAAAAAATCACTTAGAGTATTGCTCCCATGTTCTGGAACCAAAACACAATTTATAAATTTCTTATAGTTGTTGCATTAGGTACTATTGAATTGACTTCTATAGACTTTTATTTTCCTTAAATCAAGTCTCTTTTGAAATCTATAAAAGCTTAACATGTAGAAGCTATGCAGGTGTGCAGAATAGTGGTTCTGAAACAAGTTCTATGTATTTAAATCAAGTAAAGATTTTTCCTTTAAAATACTTTTGTCATATAATTCAAAGGCCATACAATTTAGTCAACAATATTAAGAAGATCATCACAACCATCAGTTGCAGCACATTTTTCTTCTCATACTCATAGTTGTTAGCTACCAATTTCCCCTGGCACTCCTCTAGATAATTAATTAGTCATCCAGTTAGTTTCCATAGATTGTACCTACCCTGGATTTCATTTGTAGAATATCATAAAACATAAACAGCAAACAAGCAAATAAACAAAACCCCTAACATCAATAACTAGAGAAAACCAAAATTGAAAGGAAAAAATATATTAAAAATTAACATTTTAAAATGCCTATAAGATCAGATGATAGGGTGTGACATTTTAGCCTAAATACCTCTGTCACAATACAGTGGAAGCTCAAAATCCATTTGGATGGTCCCCACTGTATTCATGGCCTCCTGCAAACTGGGTGTTCCGAATTTAAACTGTGATACCAATCCCTCCTCTGGATTTAGAATGCTATTATTTCCAATCCTTGGGTCACAAAGGTTGAGGTGATTCTTCATGTGTACTTAGCTGACCCCTCACTTAGGTTGCTGGTTGAAAACAAGCCTTTAAGACCCCAGACACTGCTCTTTCTAGTAAGCTATTTTTTCACCACTCTTTTCTATAGCATTCGTATCCTCCATGACCTCGTCCTGAGGGTGAGAATTGAGTAGGAGCATATAAATAAAACTAATTATTGCTAGGTTGGAGCTAGAATTTAGTGTGAGCCCAAGTGTGTCCTTTTCTTGGCCTTTTACAATAATGAACTCATACAATATTTGTCCTTCTGTGATTCTTAATTTTTACTCAGTTTAATGCCCTCCAAGTTTGGCCATATTTTGAGGTGATTCATAGATTCCGTGTGATTTATATTAGAAAAAGATTAAACAGGTAGGATGAAGAGATCTGCCAGTTTGGTATTTCTGAAAGTGAATGAATGGAAAGATTTAATAAACTTTTTACTTGTATCTCTCGGTGGTTACATGGTGGGCCGTTAAAGACAAACAAGGTCAACCATTCAAATCCACCTGACACTCTGTGGGATTAAGTTTCTATGATCATAAAGAGTTATAGTCTCAGCAACCCTTAGGGGTAGGTAGACTGTGGGCTACAGAGCCACCATGAGTTAGAGGCTTCACCCTGTGTAGTGTTTTACTAATAGTTTATCTTCATGCTGGGGGTGCCACTGAGTCAGTACTCACTCGTAGCAGAGCAGAGTGAAGCCTTGACAGAGGGCACATCATACCTCTGGCTCTTGAGTGGAACTATTTCCGAACAACCTTCAGGCTTGTTAGCCTGTTATTTTGAGTTCTAGATTTTGTCCAGTTATCTAAAGCTCCAGTAAGATCCAGTTTCAGGAAAAATAGATTTTTCTCCTCTGGAAAAGTGAATAAAAATGCTGCTTCTTAGATGAGGGCAATAGATGTACCACACATACAATTGATGTATGGATTGTGATGAGTTGTATGAGTCCCTAATAAATTTTTTTAAAATATTGCTTTTTTTCTTTTGTGACTATTAAGAGGTAAACATTCAAGCAGATGGAGAATAGGAAAATACACGAGGTGCTTATCGTCATTGTAAATTTGTACCAAATACAGACACTGAACATATAGATCTTCACTGGTTATTAGAACTGCTAGAAAAGAGAAACATCAAAGAGACTGTGCAGGCAGCATCAACCCTAAAGCACCGCCCCAAGATCAAAGCACACCTCCTCTAGCTGGGTCGTTCCTCGCTGGTCCTTCTCCTGAAAGACATATAAATACCAGCTGACCCCTTCACGCACCAGCACACTCAGGCTCCTGGTCTCAGGTTGAACCTCAGCCATGCGGACTCTTGCTCTGCTGGCCTCCTTTCTCCTGCTGGTCTTCCTGGCTCAGGCTGACCCGCTGGCAGAAACGGCTGACGAGGTTCCAGCCCAGGATGAGGCTGGAGCAGCAGAACAGGACGTGGCAGTCGCCTTTGAGGAAGACAAACGCTCGGTCCTCAATGCTTCAGGTGAGATCGATGTGCTTCTGGGGACTCAAGCTCCACTTGAGCCTCAAAAGCACCGGAATTAGAGGCTATTCAAGGGCATGTTTGGCACCCAAAGATTTGCTCTATCATGTGTGACAGTGAGAAAGGAGCTGAACTTGAAAGGTGCATCAGGTGGGTTGAGCGGTTAATAGCCCTGTGTCAGAGATGAGTAGTCTATGGTATGGAAGTATAATCATAAATAACAGATTGGAAGGCAGAAAACTGTGATCCTATAAGGACAACATAGAGCCAGTAAGATGCCTTTGGATTTATGCCAAAAATGTAAATGATGTCTCTCAAAAAGTAGACAGGTGGCTTCATAGAGTACATCCATTCTTCTGCCTGTGCCTTTCCCACCCTCCTTGTCACAATGCCTGAACACCTTTCCTTCCCCTAGAAATGCAGGAAAAAACTTCTCCTAGTACACAATGTAAAGCTGTGCTTACCCTGAGCATCATATTCCAACCTATAATAGCAGAGTGTATCTCTCTCTCCTCCTGAGGGACCAACATTTTCTATGCATGGTTATTGCTTTCAATCTGTGGAGTGTGATCATTGCTGAATGCCCTAGAAATAGTTCACGTGACACATCCCCTGAACTGGCCTGTAGCTTCTCCAGGTCCTCTGCTTACTACGTACCTCTGACCCAGTACTCAATATGCCTGATGTTCCCTCTCTTTCTCCAGTCCAAATGAAAAACAAGACCTGCAAGTGCAGAAGAGGACACTGTCGCCGTCTGGAACGTATCTTTGGGACATGCACAATTTTTTTCCTTGCCCACAATCTCTGCTGCCGCTGAGTTTTAAAAGACAGAGTCAGAAGAATTCATTATATGTTTTGATGGTCTATAAGAAAATTGTTATGATTCTTGTACACTCTCTGTGAGTTACATTTCTTATCTCAAATACAGTGATTTCCGCAAGCTTTCTGTGTGTGTTTTTTATGTTTAATATGTATATTCATCTAGATTTGTTCGGATGCACCTCTGTTTCTCGCAGAAAGTCACCGAACTGTTGGGTTATTCCCATTGAAAGAATCTCCTTTCAAAGATGGCGTTTTGTAAGCATCATTGGAAAAACTCCCATTCAGATTGTGATTGGTCCTTAACAAAAACATAATAAGCAGAACAAAAAAAAATAAGATTATTACACTATAACACATCATTATTTTTGGACAGCCTAATAGAAAATGTTAGAGTACATGCCTAAAATAAAATGCTTCTTACGGAACAATGCACTCCCACAATGTCTCAAATGTCTTCCTGACATGCACTCCCCTGAGTTTTCACCAACTTGCTGGGAATTCCACTTTGCCTATAAATACACCTACGAAGACACGAGGAAAAACAAAGGAAGAGATAGAAGTTCTGTAAATGATCTGGATGCTCCTGTTGATGCTTCGGGACATCAATATTTGAATGAATAAAGCCTTACTCCATCATTCAGGAAGAATAACTGAGTCTAGAAAAACTAGCAACAGTAAAACCCTCTTAGAATGAAAAGAGTATCCACGGGCGTGAACCTAGCTCCTTAGCTGTGCTCTATCTGAATAAATAGAGATTTTTTTTTTTAATGCCTGGGTAACAACCTCATAAATTTGAACATATTTTTTTGTATAGAGAGCAACCCAGAGACACATTTTTGTTTGTTTGTTTGTTTTCGTTCTCCAGGCGATCAGAGCTGGGCATCCATGTTTGAGATCTAGTGGGGCAGAAGGAATTGGAATCAGAAAAGAGCAGGTGACACTTGTCTTTAGGAGTGCTACACGCACCTACAGCACAAGCACCTGCTCAGTGCAGTCTCTTCAATTCATTTTCCAACCAGTATTGAAATCATGGACCACTGAGGGTTTATGCAGTAAATGGCACCATTCAAATGAAATGTTAGAAATCATTTTCCTAATGTTATATCTTCATATGGTATCACGAAGTAATTCTGATACTCTGAATAAGTGCCTCCATTAATATGAAATGACAAGAATAAATACTAACAAAGCTGCTTCTAAAATATGCCTAAATTTTTTTCTTGTGATGGCTTATTGGTCTTCCTTTAGAATCCCACTGTGAGCCAGCAGTGACATTCAATGCATATCAGCTATTCAAGTTCACTATGCTAGAATATCAAAGTTATTTTCATCTTTATGGTAATAATATTTGCATGAAGTAAGAAAAGTATGCAAGCAAATCAATAATTTTGAGCCATGAGGAATGGTTGAGAATTTTATAAACTCTTAGAAACACAAATCCTCAATGATTATGCAATGATAGCCTTTTTCATAATTGAGAAAATTAGTCTCCAGAGGGTTTTAACTCCCTTGTTACCACAGTTTTCAAATTATCTCCAAGCTCTGCTTGGAATATAAATCTTCTTCAATAGTACAATTTCTCTTGGAGATTTCCAAATACTGCAGTAAGTAAAAGGTCATTAATTACTAGACTCAAACATATATGTATCCCTTAAGTCTATTTAAAAACCTTGATGGAAATATAGAGCGTTTTTAGAATTCTTATATGTCTTGCAAATGAGAGTAGTATTCATCTAACTACCAAAACAAAGGATCTGGCATTTAAAATTCTTTAAAAACAATTCCTTGCATCATGTTTCCCCAGAAGTACTACCATTAATTTAATGCACTCTTAAAAAATGTTGATAAAGCTTATTAGCTTTTATACTTAAAATGCTATTTTAAAATTATATATCTACTTTAGGCCATGATTCCTAATAGTATTTACTTTCTATATATAAATTGTGGGACTGTTTAGTCATTTTATTGGGAGCTCATACAACTCCCATCACAATCCATACATCCATCCATTGTATGCAAAGCACATTTGTACACTTGTTGCCATCATCATTCTCAAAACATTTTCTATCTACTTAAGCCCATGGTATCAACTCCTCATATTTCCCCTTCCTTCCCCCCTCCCCCATGGACCCTCAATGATTTATAAATTATTATTATTTTGGAATATCAAACACTGTCCAATGCTGTTCTTCACCCACTTTCCCAGGGAGGAGGCCATATGTAGATCCTTGTAATTGGTTCCCCCTTTGTATGCCACCTTCCCTCCACCCTCCTGGTATCACAACTCTCACCACTGTTCCTAAAGGAATCATCTGTCCTGGATTCTCCATGGTTCTGGTTCCTATCTGTATGAGTGTACCTCCTCTGGTCAAGCCATATTTGTAAACTAGAATTGGGATCATGAGAACGTGGGGGGGCGGGTGTGCAGGAGGTGAAGTATTTAAGAATTAGAGGAACATTGAATATTTCATCATTGTTACACTGTACCTTGACTGGCTCATTTCCTTCCTGCACCCCTTCTGTAACCGGATGTCATGTTACCTACTGATGGGATTTGGGTCCCCAATATGTACTCTCCGTGTTTTATAATAATATGCTTTTTATTTCTTTCATGACTGATACCTTACCCGTTTGACACCTCGTGGTACCACAGGCTGATGTGCTTCTTTCATGTGGGCTTTGTTGTTTCTGAGCTAGATGGCTACTTGTTTGCTTTCAAGCCTTTAAGATCTCAGATGCTATATCTTTTGATATCTGGACACCATCAGCTTTCTTCACTACATTTACTTATGCACACATTTGTTTTCAGAGATCATATCGGGAAAGTGGACAATGATAGGATTTCTGGTTCTTTGATGCCTGATAGCTGCTCCCTTTGAGACACCTTGTGGTCACACAGACTGGTGTGCTTATTCCATGTGGGCTTTGTTGCTTTGGGGCTAGATGGCGGCTTGTTTACTTTAAAGCCTTTAAGATCCCAGATGCTATATCTTTTCATAGCCGGGCACCATCAGCTTTTTTCACCACTTTTGCTTATGCACACATTTTTCTTCAATGAGCTTGTTAGGAATGTGAGCATCATGGAATGCCAATTTAATAGAAAAAAATGTTCTTGCATTGAGAAACTACTTGAGTGGAGGTCCAATGCCCAACTGCTGCCATAATACTAACACTATAAGCATATGCATGCAGATCTATTTCCCCATTGTCATATATAAATATAATTACCTATGTGCATACCTGTATTCAGACCTCTATAAATGCCCTTTGCCTCCAAGCTCTTTCCTCTATCTCCTTTTACTTTCCTTTTTCCCCATCATTATACTCAGTCTTCAATTGGGTTTCAGTAATTATCCTCTGTTACATTACCTTTGATCAACTCCTATCAGGCCTCTCACACCCACCCGCCATATCACTGGTTTTGGATCACTTGTTGTTCTCTTATCCCTGGATTTGTCAACACCTCCTCCATTCCTCCAGTTCCCCATCCCCCACGTCTCTCTGGAACCATCAGTTTTCTCCTCCAGACTGTTCATCCAGCATATCTTATCTAGATAGAGTTGCAGAAGTAATAATATGTACCCACAAAATCACCCAAAACATCGCAAGACAAAACAACAAAAGAAAGCAAAATTATGAAAAGAACAAAAGTCCAGAAAATATATATAAGTAAGTAAAAAAATAAGAATAAGAATAGCAAAGGAAAAACCTGCAAATAGTTCAACGTCTGTCTGTTGACCTCCCGGAGTGTCTAGTGGTGGTTCTTGACTGAAATCTGACTACAGGAAATATGTTTATCTGTATTTTATCAACTACATTAAGATGTTTGACAGTGTAGGTCATCTGAGGTTTATCACAACATGAAAAAGGAGAACTCCAGAGCACTTAACTGTACACATGTAGACACTGAACAAGAATTGCAATGATAAAAGTTACTTATCAACTTTATTCTCTGCTTTGGGAATTAAGATGAGCTGTATATAACCACTTCACTCATGAGATCTTCCACAGATGAGCAGAAAATCATTTGAAAGGGAGTAATTGTGTAAAACACATACAAATACTATAGAATGACTCTGTGATAATGGTGTCATTTGTGTCAATTTGAGGATTATGAGTGTAGGAGTCTAGATTGTCAATCTGGAGATAGTCAGTGAAACCTTGATGTGGGCATGGCTTTTTTCCTGAAAATTCTGGAAAACCTGGCCATATTTCCCCCTTGGAGGTGATAAACTCACAACTTAGTCCCTTGGAGACACTACTGACAAGGCACAAGGCTCACTCCCTGTGAGACATCCTGGAGGAGAAGCCACATGGGTTTACCCTGATGGAACCAGACCTCGGAAGCCAGAAAAGCTACATAGAGACTCTTCCACCACCACTCGATACACAAGACTCTGCACACACTGGCCAGTGACTATCCTGGTGGCATTGCATGTGCTTCATGAGTCTGAAGAGGGCTTTATAGATTGATATCAGACATATGGGCTAATATCGGACTTATTACCTTGGACTGGACTGGGCTGAGATGTTTACTCAATGTTCAATTTCTCTTGTACATAAATCTCTTTCTTATATGAATATGAGTGTTTATGAATTTATTCCTCTAGTCTACCCAGACTAGTTTTTTTTTTTGTGCTAACTTTGAACTCTGCACTTGTCTCATATCAATTCACCTCTGATTCTTGAGACTTGAGCCAGTGGCTTGCAATATTGACTGTGATCTTCTTATTCAGTCTCTGCAACTACATGATTAAAGATTTGCCTCCAGCTTGATATCTGATCCAAAGACTTGTGACTTGCCATCGTATACAAGGATGTGAGCCATTTCCTTGAGATTTGTGTCTGTATGACTAAATGAGGAGTCTTCAAAAATTTCATGGAAAGAAAGTGAAACTTTTTTGTCATGAACTTGTTAAAACCCCCTTATTTTGCTTCTGCAGAAAACAGAGCAAGGATATTATGCAGCAGGGATAGTATCCTTTTATTTCATTTAGTCCACTTGCTGAACTAATCCTCAAAAAAGCTGGACTGCTTTAAGAACAAGACATCAAGATTGGAGGGAGATGTATTAACAGTCTGTGATATGCGCATGATATCATCTTGCTTGCCCAAAGTGAAGATACCTTGGAACCTTGATTTATAAAAGCCAAAGACTGCAGCCTTCACTATGTTTTTTTTTTTTTTTTTTTTTTTAGGCATCACTGCCCTCTGGTAGGAGTGGGAGGCCCAGCCTTGTTCACTATGGTTTATAACTGAACATAAAGGAAAAAAAAAAAAAACATTCTTACAACCAAACTTTATATAACATTGTGATAAAATGGAGAGAAAAACAAGAGAAGTTATTGACGAGTTTATTCTTCTTAAATCAGCAATGTCTTTGTATTTGACAAGTCTGTTACAGATGACCTCTTTAAAGTTTTCAGGACAAAGGAAGTCCTGTTGATGGCTAAGAGGTGCCTGATTTGAATCCTAATCTCTTCAATCACTTCATATGCATTTGAAAGCTAAACAAAGATAAAGAAGGCAGAAGCTCTTTTTGATGGCTTTTCAAATTGTTGAGTATACCATGGACTTCCAAAGGAACAAATTATTCATAAAAGAAATGCAGTCAAAATGATCCTTGAAAATGATTATGACCAAGCTGTGGTTTCCTAACTTTGATATATTAGAAAAGTGTATCACAGCACAGTAGAGTCACTGAAAACAAGGAAAATCTTCAGTGAGCTGGCTTGTTACATTAACAACCAAGTTGACTCCAGCATACCAACAGACATGAAGATGTCATAGGATGGATAATGTTTTGCTCCATCATATAGAAGATTGCTATGAATTGGAGTGGACTTAACAGCAACTGATAATAACAAAAAATGGGAGCCACAGGTGTCAGCGAAGCCCAAATTTCTATTTGTGCTCATTTAGCTTTATTAGTGTCCTCCTTTATCCCTATGCCTTTCTTCTTTGCCTCCATCAAATGTTCTTGATGAATATTATTATATTCAGAACTTCATACCCAAAACTAAATGTGTAGTGTATGCTGCTGCCTTCACAAGGCTTGCAAATAGCATAAAAAGATAGCTAAACTTTACAAAAACTTTTTGAGGTCCTCTCATATTTGCCTCTCCCTGGGAAAGATCATAGAATGGGGGTGGGGGATGGGTGAGGGACTTATCTCCATGTGACTCTCCATAAATTCTAACCAAGCAGTTGTTTTATGTTCTTTTCATAATTCAAAAGAGTGTGAAGTCTCTGACTTCCCAAGATGGGGTCTTGCTCTCTAGTGTACTGCTGCAAGTACCAGCTTACCTTGTTTTATTATGTTGCACTTTCTTGCATGTAATATGCCAAATATTATGAGCTTTTTTTATGTTTCTTTTTTAACAGAGTGAATGTTTGTGAAAATTCTGTTTTGAAAAAGCTGAGCAGCAATACTCTGCCAAAACTAGGCACTCACATCATGGTCTGTTTCACATTTTGGTCAGTTTCACATTATTTCAAAGCATTTCATTATACCATCCCACACTTAAGAGACTATAGGATACTGTGAGCACTGAGAGAGAAAATAGTTCAGATGACTCTCCTTAGTAGACAGAACTGATCCTACACTATCGCTGAGATATTCTTGAGGAAGCTTTGTGTTTCTCTCACATTCTTCCCTTAATATTTGTTGACTCTTTCTCATAAACCAGTGCCATTTCATATAGATCTATGACACTTCTGTACCTCTTAAAATTTTCAAATTGGTTTTGTTTTCTAAGTTTGAAATGAACTTATATGTCACTAAAGACTCCAAGTTCACTTATCTTTACCTGTCCTTTTTCAGCCACTCGAGTCAATATTTAGATCTGAGGAGTAAAGAATCTGGAGGGAGGTTTTGGTTACTTTTTATTTTTCATAAAGCAATTGCATAATAAGACCTCCAAGTTTTGTCTATTGATGTACAAACCACATTTCTTAAATTTTTTCTGTTTTTTAGTGTCATTTTGACAAGTGACAAGAACAGTTGGCTTCTTTCTGTGTGCTATTTTATTCATTGCTCACTTCCACTTGGCCAATTATGCCACTTGAACCTCATCTGAGATTTTCTGAAGCATTGTGGGTTATACTTTGGCTGCTAATCACAGACTAGGCAATTTAAACCCATCCACAGCTCCCCTAAAAACTCACAGTCTCCAGTGATGAAACTATATAACTGACTCCAAGTTTTGGCACCCCAAAACCATGTTTGGATATGAGTTCCTCCATTCTCTGATTGTGTCATTCTCAGAAATGTACTTGCCCTCCATTGGTTCTGGTGCCTTATGAACAGGAATGAAGCTCAGAAGAGAACCAACCTCAAAAAATAACTGGTAGGATTCAATGTAAAACAGATAGAACAGTACCCGACACAACAAGCTTTTGGAAGTGTTAGCTCTTTTTATTGCTTGTTCACATGGAGGTATGTTTGAATAGGACTCCAAGCAAAGACAGTAAGAGTCAATTCCAAAAAGGAAATGCATTGTATTTTGTTTCCCTAGCCTGTGAAATCCTGCACACCTGATACCACCTACTAAGAGGACAGGAAATTGTCAACTTTAGTCATCATGAATCAAATCCTAAAGCAAACAGAGGTACAGGCTCCTCTGCTGCCAGATGAGCTAAACATTAAAGTAATAACAGTAATTTGGCATATCTCTATATGTTCTTCACTTCTTCATTCAAAGAGGGCCAGCAGGAAGCCTCAAGGAAAAGAGAAAGGAAAATATAAAGGGTTAATAAGCATCAAACATATTTTTACTCTAAATAAAATAGATATTTCTCAGACCTATTAAGGTTTTAAAGTAAAACTCTAAGAACATATGAGAAATCGTGCAGAAAATCAAGCTAGAGGGAGGTTAGACTCCAAGGTGAAAGAATTGATCCTCCTCATAACTCAATTAGAGGAAGTGCTTAAACCGGGTCAGAAGAGAGGGCAGGGAAAAAGAAAGATTCAGACACAGTTCAGCTTCGCACATGAACTGAGGGAAGGCAAACCACTCGCTCATAGGATGAACACTCAGGTATTAAAAAAAGAAGAAATATTTACTTGCGCTAAGCACGAAAGCAGTTCAAAGGTGAGATGCAAGGTGACAGTTCTGACAGGTTTAGCCAGGTGTGGCCACCTTTGACCGGAGGTTTGGAATCCTTCTGTAGAAGAATTTGTAAGTAATGAAAGTGGGGAAAAAATTCAAAATGATTGATGGCTTCACTGTCAGAGCTAAGCTGAAATCGTTTCCAATATCTGGATGAGGTCAAATGAATAAAAATGGAGTGTGTTTCTGAAGGTTGTCAAGGTTACCAGTACTTCCACATGCATTGCGTTGAGTGAGGAGAATTGACACAAAGGTATGGCATGTCTTGTTGCTCCAGTTTCAGAGAAGAAACTGAGCCTTGCAGAGGGAATTGCCTAAGGTAAAATAGCTCCTAAGTAAGTGCAATTGATTAATTCCGACTGGCAGGATTAATTAATCCTGCGTGGCTGGAGGAAGACAAGGCTATGTTTTTTTAACAACATCTGGTGTGAGGATGCAGATAGGAGTGAACAGTGTCCTAGTAGCACATTGAATTAATAAGAAAATGCCTACCTCTAACTCAGGTTTTTTGATTTGATTTGATTTGATTTGATTCATTCAAAACCTCTGAATCATATTCTGTAATGTATGGGGTCCAGGGCACTGTGTTTTAGTAAACCCTTCATCTTACGCTCATTCCTACCCAAGTCTGAGACCTCCTTCAAATGTAGGAGCTTTCCAGACCTATGATTTTATGATTCTGGTTTATGACTAATGAGCCTAAATTTGAGTTGGTAGACCACAGAGTTCCCTGCCATATTTCCTCCACCAAATATAGCTCGAGTCGACAGATGTACACTAGGCAGTGATCTTTGTCAGGGCCCATCCTCAAAACAGCTGGGCCCATGTGGCCTTGACCCAGCTGCCTGGAGCTGGGCAGCAGGTGCTGGTTTGGCCAGCTGGTCTCAGGAAAGCAAACCTGGCAACTATGCCTACCCAGGTCTCAAGTTTTCCCTTGGGTGGTCTAGCTTTTGTGGGTGGTCCAGCCCAATCTAATCCTGCTGAGTGAGCATTCCAGAACTGAAATACCCAGGCCAGAGCCTGCAGACGGCACATATGTGTTTTATGTTCATAAATACGTATTCATCCAATCCTATATAAATTTCTCCAAGTCTCAGGTTTTATATATGTACATGTATTCAGGGATAATGATCATTCAAAATATTGTACAAAATTCTGGCATGCAAATTAAGATAGACATGTCTCTTCTCTTGTTTAGCCCTCTTCAATGTTGCTTTATTAACCCTGTTTAAAAAAATAGATGTCTACATATAAGGAAAGCAAATCTTAAGTATTTCCAAACTTAAATCACTGCATAATCCCATGCAAAGTAAGGAATTTTTCAGAAAACAAATAATTTACTTGTAAAGAATATTAAAAATTTGCAAGAAATATGGAGGTGGATAAAGAAAATATGTATTTCGCAAAACTGTAGAAAATGCTATAACTTTAAATTGCTATTCTCATTTTATTTAATATAAATTTTATTGGGGGCTAGACCTCCATCAGGTACTTTCTCAGTGCAAGAACATTTTGCGCTATCCTCATTTTTAAGGAAAAGCATAAGAATATATAATAATAAGTAAAATAATATTACATTTATAAAATTGCTACAAAATTATGTTTAAACCTAAAAATGATATTTCAGCATGTTACAGTTAGATGATCATCACAGTTGTATCATTTTCATAGTTCTTTTCTCCAAGAAATACTAAAAATAGAAACTCTCTAATTTGATATTTTCAGATAAACCTTTTCTGAGTTTATTCACCATTTCAAAATGAAGTGATAACAATCTGATGACTTTATAGAATGAATTTAGTCTGAAGGTTTCCAAGGAAAGTGGGCAATCCCTTCATACTCAGAGTCAATATAGTTTTAATCTGCCTCACCACACATTAAACTCTTGATTCAATAAGATTGCACTACTTCATTTTCTAAAACACTTGGAGATTTTTCTTTTTAAAATTCTTATAGTAAGTAGCATTTTAAAACAACCCACAAATCTGTCAAGTAACAATAACTTAGAAAAAAATAAGAATATTGAGAAAAGTAGAGTCTAAGGCTATATAGAAGATGACAAAATTACTTAATACTTAATAATTCTTTTGAAGGAAAACATCCCCTCTAGGGACTATAATTTACCAATAGAAATATTTGATACAAAAAAACAAGAATAGATCTCATAAAATAGCAATGCTCAGATCTGGAGGTGAAATTGCACTTTGCGTATTTATACTGTCAGAAATGAATTAGGTTTTTACATGTATTTTAAAATGTATGTTAATTACGCAATGGAGCTTGACATATGTGATCCCCTCTGGCTTCCCCATTGCCACAAGACAGGCATCAAACTTCCATTTTTCACTTTTCTTTAGCTATTTCGACATCAATCATTACTCCCATGCCATCTACATCTGTGTGGGTTTGATAATTCATTGCAAAGACGCAATGACTACACAAAACTCACAGGCAATATTCACATAAGGGAGTTCATTAGGAAAGACAAAAGGGTACCACATATCAGGATCAGCAAACATTAATAGCCATGTGATCTCCCTGGCCAGCAGCAAGTCTCTCCTTTTATTTACTAATTAAAAACTAAAAAATAATAATAAAAATACTTTTCCCCCTTATTGAGCTTTGATTATAGGCAGTTGAAAGCATATTTTAAAATGATATACAACTTAATGAATGTATATATATATAAGAATTACACATTATAGCACAAAAGTGCTGCTTATTCAAATTAATAATTCATAATGGTTATTCTGGATTATCCACTTAGCATGCCTGTTCAAAACTTAAAAAGACATAAAACTTAACATTTAAACAAATGTTTGGAACCTATAAGCAAAATTTTGAAATCTATGAAGCAAATATTTGGAATCTATAAGCCTAAAGGAAGGTGTGCAATTTACAGATGAGTTTTTCCCAACTTTCTGGTACCTACATGAATGGAGAGTGTACAAGAATATATAGCTCTTGCTTTGAGGAAGGAGAATTGACAATATCACAGTCATAATCTTAAGGACTCGCTATATATTCATCATGAAGAAAACATCTCTAAAACAATAACAACAACAACAACAACCTTATTAGGCATACAGAGAGCCTGGGATTCCATGGTCCATCTGTGTATTTTTTCTCATCAGAGGCATTAACTATTGTGAGTGTCTAAAGGGTCCAAAAAGAAAATGTATCTTTTCTGCATGGAATACAAAGAACATCATTTTTTTAGAGCCTAAAGCAATAATGTTCTCATAAGTCCATGGAATCTCAGAAGAGAATAAACCCTCTTCTTCTCAAATTGTCCCCCTTGTCTCTCACAACAGGCTATGGCATCCAAAGAAAAAGAAAAACATAAAATGGAATAGAGTGCTGCTGAGATGTGAGAAGAAATGTATACAGGTCTAAGAGTCAGAAAAAGGTACAATTTTTTTATGGGATACTCGACTTTTGGACAGAAATGCAGCTCTTTGTCATGACCCTTGTTAATCTGGTGGTTATCTATGTGTTGTCTTTTATTTCACTATTATAATTACTTTGGTTTTGTTTTGGGTGTTGATCTATACAAGAAATGCAGGATGGGCATTCTTATCTGTCAGATCAATGGCTTGGGAAGGGACACGGGAGAGAAGGGGTAGAAGAGTGCAGGGAGCCACCAATGATGGATATAGGGAATAGTCAGACTTATAAAAAGTGGGCATGCTTGATCGATCAAACTGTATCTGAGAGGAATACCTGAGAAGTGAAACAAGGAAGCAGGTGGACTTTGGAACTCTATTTAAATCTTACCTCTGTACAGGATGATTGGTTCTGTACAGGATGATGTGACACAGTAATTTTCACTGAAGGCAAAAGGGATGTATAAGCAAATGTGGTGATGAAAGTTGATGGTGCCAGCTATCAAAATCTATAGCAGCTTAGGTCTTAAAGACATGTAGTTAAACAATTGGCCATCTAACAAGGAAGCAACAAAGCTCAAATGGAAGAAGCACACCAGCCTGTGGATCATCAGGTATAGATGGAAAGAGGTTTTAGTAATTTAAAAAAAGAACACACAACTAAATCAGTGTTCAGGCAATGAGACTCAGTAGAGAGCCAAACTCCACCAGCAAGACAATTGGACAGTACCTCTTAGAAAGGCCTCACTGCTGCTGGAGTTTGGGTCTCTGTTACATCTAACTGGGAAGTAGGTGAAGGGAGATATCAGACAGTAAACATTATGACAAAATACCAATAATTTATAAATTGTCAAGGATTCAAGAAGGAGGAGGGAGTGGGGAGGGAGGAGAAAAATGAGGAGCTAATACCAAGGGCTTAAGTAGAAAGCAAATGTTTTGAGAATGATGGTGGCAAAAAAGGTACAAATGTGCTTGGCATACAATGAATGTATGTATGGATTGTGAAAACAATTATATGAGCCCCCAATAAAATGATTCTAAAAAAAAAAAAGAAGGGCCTCACCGAACAGAAGATAAATAAATCCAGGTGCGATATGACACTGATGAACCATATAACTATCCACTAGTTCTTTAATATTTCCTCCCCTCACTATGATGGTCTGTATGTGATATACCTCATTGGTCCTGGTATTTGTTTATGTTCACTTGTATATTTAAGATTACTCAGATTATGGTAGTCAAAATAGATGACTCTTCCTCTCCTAGATACTGACAGGAGTAAGGGTTTTGTGAGGGAATGGCAAGTGTGTGTGTGTGTGTGTGTGTGTGTGTGTGCTGTTGGGGGTGGGGTGTTGAGAAATGGGGGAGGGGAGTTGATAGTATTTATAATTCCATAGCCCCACTTGATGGGATTGAACAGCAGAGCTGTATGGGAAGGGAAGTGGTATATTGCGTTGAGTAAGGTTTGTCAATAAAAATGCTATTCGAAAAGAAAAGATTCCAATTATAAGAGTGCAGCTTAATTCATACAGCTCTACTGATAAAAATAAATTAATTGTTCTACTTTCTCTATAGTGCTTTTTTCTCAAACTTTAATGGCCCTAAGAATCACTTGGTAACCTTGCTAAGGTACAAATTCTGCTTGCGACTCAGGCAATGTTAGTCCTGTGGGTTCTGGAACCCCACATTGGAAAACAATGCTCTAACAGTCTTAAGAGTCCTCTGGTGTTGCAATAATTTAGAATTTGGAATTTGTAGTTCACACACAGCCAGCCCTAAAGAAAGCTCTAGCAATCTACCTTTGAGAAATAAGCCTTTAAAATCCTTTGCACACAATTCTATTCTGAGGTATTTGGGGTAGCCATGATTGAGAACTGGCTTAACAACAAATGGTTACAATACGCCCTTGCCAAAGTTCAACATATACTTCCTCTATTTAAACTAGTTTAACTTACTGCTACACTTTGAATTCTTCTTGCAAAGTTTCTACTATCTGATCTCTTGGTCTAATGTCAATATCTTGCATTTATCATGTTAGTAGTTAATTGAAGGATCTACAATGAATATATATATATATGTATATATATGTGTGTGTGTGTGTATATATATATATATATATATATATATAATTTTAGGGGGTGCTCCAGGAAGTAAGGTTTTCCACAGAAAATGACCTTAGATTTTTTTCAAAGCTAAATGCATGTTTCTGGAAGAGACTTTCAGCTGCTCTACAGAGAAAATGTGGTGGTTGTATCTTTCTATAAGAAATTCACTGCAGGGCTGAGCCCCGGTGGTGTAGTGGTCGTGCACAGGACTGCGGCCCACTGGGATGGAGGTTCGATTCCAGCTCCACGGAGCAAAGGCTGGGACTCCTACTCCCACCACCTGAGGGCAGTGATGCCCTACCCCCCCCAAAAAAAAGAAAGAAATTTACTCCATTTTATATGGTTCTTATGATTTGCAATGTGCTCTAGAGAAATGAATTTGTTCAAAATATAACATGTATATGGGATTAAAAATCTTGATCAAATTTTGGGGTTAACCAAATATTAAAAATATTATCTTAAATTATTCATAGTTACAAGAGTTTAAATTATTTGTTTCACTTAAACTCAAAGTCCTAGTTTACTATTTATGAATTGTAAATCAATTTGGAATTCAAATCGGCTCAAAAAACTTTAAACCGTGAAGTACAAGATTGTTCTTTAGAAATTGTATAACACTTGGTTACAAAAGTCATTCATGCTATGCTTTTTGGTTAGATGATATTTGCGTGTGTATTATCTTCTGAAACCAACATAGAATGGTGCAATATTGGATCGTGGCATGTATGACAGAAATAGAAATTTCTATTTGTAAGATTTGATTACACTGGATGATGATCTCTCAGATTGTGCTATCACATTCCATATTTATACAAACAGCAATGACAATGACAATTTAAAGAAATTGATTCTGAGCAAACATAATTCTAATTTTGAATCTATTTAAAAAAAATAGGGAGCTGAGCCCCGGTGGCGTAGTGGTTGTGCGCGGGACTGCGGCCCACTGGGACGGAGGTTCAATTCCAGCAGTGGGGCTGGGCCTCCTACTCCCACCACCGGAGAGCAGTGATGCCCCCCACCCAAAAAAATATATAGGTTTGAGCCACTGGGAAATCTGCTCTAGCTTCAGACAAGAGTCGAGGTCAACCTTACTATCAGAGACCTTTGTAATCCTGACTATGGGAATCGGACTAGTTCCATGACTGAAATTTCTTCCCTGGCTTTTCGAATATAGTTAGGGTCTTTTCCTTCTTAGGCATTATAAGTATTTTCATCTCATTATTTTGTGTGCTATTTTGATTTTCCTCTTTGCGTGATTTTGTTTAGCATTACTTTGTGTTGGGTCTTGCAGCTGTGAAGCACAGAAGGAGAAAATACACAGTGATGATAAAGGTCACGGGAATACAGGTGTGGAAAGGAAGAGAGGGAGGGAAAGGGGGTTGAGGAGTAACTACTGAAGACTTGAGGGAGCACTAGGACAGACTGTGATTGTATAAATCATCTTAAAGGCTCTTTGACCATGGTGAGTGGGAGAGGAAATGATGTGAGGGTGATTGTACAATTCTCTGTGATATGAACTATTAAATTTATATGAACTATTTGAACTATTGCATTATATGATAAATAACTTGCAAATAGAAAAAAGTATTTGAGTCATCAGAATCCTGTTTTAAGACACCACCTATATATATTGAAATGATGTTTGACATATTAAACTAAAAATATATAAATACATGTTGAAAAATAAGTAGGTTTTTTTAAATGTCCACTTTTTGTGGTCTACTTTGAGCTTCTATATGATAATGAAGTATTCAAACCTTCATTTTCATATGTATGTATTTATGCTGTATACTCAACATTTCACAAAACTATGTTGATTCATCTGCGTGCATACTCAGACACACATGCAAACTCTACATTATATATATAATGTATATTGTTGTTAGGAACTATCAATTCTAGTCTGTCTGACTCAAAAAAAACCCATGCCATAGAGTGGAGATTCCTAACTTTTTTTTTTGTTTTATCTGTAATTTTTAGGGAAGCAAACTGTCAGTTTCCTTTGAGTGCATTTGAGCCACAAAACTTTTGGTTAGAAACTGAGCACATAACTATTCACACCATAAATATAGGTATATGGTGCAAAGGGGTAACAAAAACCAAATACCAAACTTACTGCTAGCAAGTGGAATCAAACTCATATAGGCTTTATAGGACAGGAGAGACCAGCCCCTGTGGGTGTCCAAAACTGTACCTCTTTATGAGAGTAGATAGCCTAAGTTTCCTCCTACAGAGAGGCTACTGATTTCAAACTGAATTTATGGTTAGCAGCCCAACAGGTGACCACTATGCCTCTAGGGTTAAATAAGACACACACAAAAAAATGACAACGAAGTATGCAAAATACAGAGGTGGAAGGGAATTTGACTGAATGCCTACTGTGACAGTCATGTGCTTATGTTAATTTTATGATTGAAATGTAGGGGTGGAGTCTAGCCTGTTAATCTGGAGATAGCCATTGAGTAGCCAATGTCGTCTCTGTGTGGGCATGGCTTTCTCCTGATACATCTGGGAAATCTCACGATATTTCCCTGGTGAAGATGAGAAGATATCTCCCCCAGTTGTTGGGAGTTAGTCTCAGAGATGATGAATCACAGACAAGACAAGATGGCAGCGTCTGAGAAGCTGGAGGAACCAGCAGAGAGACCACATGGCTTTGCCCTGATGGAGCCAGACCCCTGAAGCTGGGGCGGCCACATGGAGACCTCTGCCAGTGAAGAGTTGCTTCTGCCACCACGGGATGCTATTGATGGGCCCTGAGCCCCGAAAGCGAGGAGCCAGATGGAGACACCTGCCAGAGCCAGGATTCTACACCCGCTGGCCTGTGACTTCGTGAGTTGGAAGGAGACTTTATAGAGACTGATTTTGGGCATATGGGTTAGTATCAGACTTCTGACTTTGAACTGGACAGGGCTCAATGTCCTGTTCCTCTTGTATATAAATCTTTTCCTTATATCTATATGCGTGCCTATGAAATTTGTTCCTCTAGTTTACCTGGACTAACACACTTACAGTGATGGGCTCAGATATAGCAGTGATGCAGAGAAAAAAACCTAGCAGTGTTTCCTTCTATGATACATAGAGTAGCTGAGAGTTACATACCATTGACTCATGGTGCCTAATTACCACTACAAAAGTGAAAGAGATCAGCAGAAAGGGAAAGAGAGAGAAACAGGGCTAAGGAGGCTGGGAAATGAGTGTAAACTTACTCATCGAGTAAATTGCTAGATGAGAATTTAAAGCATAGACATTTATAGCATGATTCTCTATGAATGCTTTCAATAGAATTATTACAGAATATGCTGAGATTTCTGATAGCTGAGGCATGAAGTAGGAAGTTAGCCCCAAGAGTTTTCATCCCTAGGAATTACTAACCATTGGAAGAAAGTGCATCTCCTTTACTTTTTCTGGTCTAGGCATCAGAGTCTCTAACTGGTCTCTTTTTTAAAAACATTTTACTGGGGGCTCATACAACTCATCACAATCCATGCATCCATCCATTGTATGCCAAACACATTTGTACACTTGCTGCCCTCATCATTCTCAATATATTTGCTTGATACTTAAGCTCTTGGTATCAGCGCCTCCTTTTCCCAACCCTCCCCACTCCCTCACCCTCCTGAGGCCTTGATAATTTATAACTTATTCTCCTATTGTCATATCTTGCACTGTCTGATATCTCCCTTCACCACTGCCCTGTTGTCCTTAAGCCAGGGAGAAGCTTATAATCCATTTCCCCTTCCTACTCCGCTTTCCCTCCACCCGAGAGGTTCTTGGACAAGAACTCTGTATGTACATGTACGAGTCAGGAACCCTGGTGACAATGGGGGGGGTTATGCAGTGGGCTGAAAATACAAGATGAGGTTTCCGGCTACCAGCTACTCCGCACGAGAAAGGTGACACTTTCTTCTCCTATGACCACTCGCAGTCTCTGAAAGCTCTGGGGCAGTTTTCTTCTGTCTCATAGAGTCATGATGACTCACAATTGACTGGGCAGCAGTGAATTTGAGTTATATAATGGTTCAAGTATCATCTTTGTGAAAAAAGTCTAAAACACAGATTTGCTATTTCGTTAGCTAAAGAAGTTTTCATATGCTAAGAGATCTCTACCTTAATTTAGACACTTGATCTAATTTTGTAGAGGCATTTTTTATTAAAGTGACCAGATGTCCCAGCTCTTTAACAATTTAACAATGTCCCACGTGTTTTAAAATTAAAATAAATATATTACAATAATATTTTTGCATTCTTTGAAAAATTTTGTTGCTCCATATAGACCAAATTTTTATTCAAGAACCCCACCCCCTGGTCAATGGTATCCAGCTTAAAATCTGGTCACTTTAATTTATATGGCAGTTAATAATGCCCTGATAGAAAGTATGTCACAACCTGATTTAAGGGTGAGTTTATTCAAAAGATTACATTTTATGTAGGCAGAATCAAAGCCATAAGTACTGGCAAGATAAATTATCTTTTAAAAACAGAGTTGCCTTCAAGTTTCTAAATCAAAACTTACTTAAGAGTTTCCTCTTTCTCTTTTCCCTCTCCACCAATAATAATCAATGTTTATCTCATTGTAAATATTATTTTATCCAAAAAACATTAAGAACAGTTAGTTATTCACAAAAAAAAAAGGTCTGAGCCCCGGTGGCATAGTGGTTGTGCGCGGGACTACGGCCCACTGGGACGGAGGTTTAATTCCAGCAGTGGGGCTGGGACTCCTTCTCCCACCGCCGGAGAGCAGTAATGCCCACACACACACACACAAAAAGAACAGTTGGTTATTATTGTTTTCATTGATCATAAATCACCTGCTGAGAGGCAGCTAAAGAAGGTCCTCTTTCAGGTAGCATTGACTCAAGAAGGAATTATTAAGAAGAGTTCAAAGAAATGGTATTCTCAGATAATTGAACGAATTGGCTTTCTGAATTGGTTCATTTAGTCTCAACCATTTGGCTATTTGAGAACATCTGCCAAAAACTGATGGTGGTGTTAACATGATTAATATTACACTGCTCCTCCTGGAAATGTTTAAGTTACAGTATCATTTGCTTTCTTGAACTATTTTTGGCTGTCAATAGTTAAAGCTATGTCAAAGAACAAGATACTTATTTCCTATGGATTCTGACAGGAGGATGTACTTTGGTTTCATTTAAATATGACATTAGGTTACATAATTTCAAGTTGAAAAGCTAAGAATTGGCAGTTCTGTAGAACATTTTACTTTACACCATTTGGGCATCAAGTGTGTCTGTCACAAATATATTTCTACCTAATCTGATTCTCACACAGGTGCACAGATTCAGAGGCACTGTCAGAACCTTCTACAATCCAAAATCTCACAGTCTAGACTCTTATCCTATTCCCTCCTTCATCTTTGGATTTTGTGATTTACAGTTCTTGGGTTACTGATGGGGGTGTGCTTCGTTGATTTAGTTGACATCTCCCTTAGATGGCTGCTTGTTTGGAAACAAGTCTCTAGACCCTAGATGCTATTGCGTCCAATAGCTAGGCACCATCTACCTTCTTCATCACATTTCCTTGTAGCATTGGTATCTTCTGTGTTCCCTTCCTGAGGGCAAGTATCCAGTAGCCTTTGACTCCCTTTAGAGATTTCCTTATTACTTTATGGTAGAGAGTCTTATAGATAATCTCTCTGCAGCCTAAAAGTCTTCCATTAATACTGCATTTGGTTAGCTTCTAGACTAATCTTTAAAACACTGTTGAGAGAGGGATATTGGACCCACATAGACTAACTGCACACCACAATACTTGAATTCCTCACTTGTACAGAGTAAATCCTTTCATGGCTGAAAGCAGTTTCGTCAAAGAGTGGGAGTTGGTTGTCAGGGAAATTTTATAGTATTAATTGACAACGTCAATAACAGTTTATATTCTTTGAAGAACTATTTATCTGTCACTGATTATGAGCAGAGGAATTCACCTCCATGTACTTAGAATTTTATTTATCCCATAAGTTAATATAAATTAGTTCCAGTTACATAGGAGATGAAATCATCATATATTTGATAATTTATAGAAAATGAACATCATAGGAAAATTAGAAATTAATGAGATTATCTAAATGAGGCAGATAAACATGGGATCACAAGAATGAGAATGGAGTGGAAAGGAGAATATACTTGTTTTCTTAAAGTACATCTTTCTGTATAATTCATTCGCTTAAAATCATATTGAAGCTTTCATAAGCTTAAAATTATATAATTAGATTTCAAAAGGAAGATTTTGAAAAACTCAAAATAAAAATATTAACATGAAAACTAGAGAAATATTAAAATAGTAACATAGGTCTGGTCAGCATGGTGAAGTAAAGAAGGAGCCGTGGAAAGGGCCCTGGTGTTTCAGTGTAGAATTCAGTCTCTTCCACAGGGGAGACCCAGATTCTTGGTTAATGAACTTTAAGTGCAACCCCCAACCTTCTGTATGCAGAGGCTGACATGATATTGAACTTATGGTGGACTAGGAAAAAGCCTTTGAAAATCAAGCAAAGAAAACCTGGTGACTCACAGTGGTCCAATTCCCAACTGATTATGGGAGAAGAACAGGATCAAGCAGCACTGATTCCCTTCCTGCCTGAGTTCTCGTGAGTCAAGAACCAAAGAGAGGACAGCTGACAACAATCAGTAACCTTCCAGGCAAACATAGCAACAGCACGTTTACTATGAACCACATATTATAGTACTAAAAGCAAAAATAACTGCATTCCCACACTGTGCAATATCTACAAAGTTTATTTCCCACAGCACTATACATCAGTGATTTTTGAGACTAAAGACTGAATTGTAGGATTTAACAAATACATACATATGTTGTAAGTAAAAGAAATCAGGAACCAGGCAGACAAGCTACCCAGAACCCTTACATCAAAGAAATATAAGAAACCAAATGAAATCAATATGGGTGAGAAGATATGCATTCAAAAAACCCAACAAACTCCTAACAGTATAGACTCCAAAATAAAATCACTGAACTATCATAACCAAATTTTCCATTTCAAAAGGCTCCGAAAGAATCCCTCAAGGAGCAGATGGTGGGTTCCAAAGGCTGGACTTGTAGTTATTAGTCCAATGCTTAACCACTATGCAATCCATCACCATGATCAAAGCTCCACTGACCCTTCCTCCTTCATATTGTCAGTAGCTTCCAACCTGAGAGTCTCATCTTCCTGAATTATACTGGAAAATGTTTCCCTGCTATTCTTAAGGTGGTTGTTGTCTAATACCTTGTAAGTATAAGGATGTCATTTTGAGGGGTAAGATTTGTTTGACTCAATGTATAGTATTCTCAGTCTCTCATATACATGTGATTGTTGCATATAGAATAAAGATGAATCAAGAACTGAATTATGGCCCTAATGAAGAATATTGACATTACCATGAACAGGCAAAGGAGCAAACAAATCTGTCCTGGAAGTACATTCTGAATACTCCTTAGAAGTCAGGATAACAAGACTTCAGCAGAGACTAGTCCTTGGAAAGGGAAGTCATGCTTCATAAAGAAGAAAGACAGCAAGTAGAGGAAGACTCTAAATGATATGGTTTGACATAGTACTGTAACAACAGGCTAAAATCAGTGATAGGATTCAAGTAATTTAACAATATGTTTACTACCCTAATGACCCTAATATATCTGTAGTTCAGTATTTCAGCATGATGTCAGAACACCATTGTTGTGCAGATGAACATTGAAAATGAGTAAGGAATGTAAAGTTGTGCTTTGTACATTGGACAATTGCCCAAGTGCCCACTTTAGAGAGAACCCTGACTACAGTAGCCAGTTTAACAAGCTGTTCACGGAGCTCGACAGAGAATTCGGTATCAGTTCTGCTCCATGGGTTCAAACTGGCTGCATCCCACCCTTGGATCAAATCGAGAGGTTAGTGCGAGAGTGGGCAGTGTGCTGTTTTGCTTGCCACAGCTTGCTCTGAGTTGGAACCTGCTCAATGTAATCGAACAACAACAAATGATAATACTGGTTTCTAATTCTGATAATAAAACAACTGCCCGTGAATCCCTGATGACATTAATAATAAATTTATTTTAAAAACACACTTATGCTTTCAGGAGAATTACAATCAATAAAGTAGAATACATGATAAATATTAAAAAACCAAAAATACTATTTGGCAAATATGACAGTAATAATTACTGCAGGCAAGGATCACGTGATGCTAAATTAGTGACCAAAACTATAATGCAAAATAGGAAGATTGCACTCTCTAAATATTTCTCTGCAAGATACTTATTAATTGGACCAGAGATAATAGTAACATTAACGTGGAACAACGAGGAAGATATCATTGTAAACACTTGTTTAAGTCAATGTTCCCAGAAGTAAGATATCAACATCATGTATCACTTATAAGGATACACCAAATAGAATACATCTCTTCTGTGGGATCTTGCCAACAATGGATCTTTTCGATCTGATCATAAGAAAATATCCAACGGAGAGCTTTATACAAAATAATTGGCTAGTACTCTTCAAAACGATGAAGGGAATATGAAAAAGAAAGTTTGAGGAAATGGCTCAGATTGAAGGAAACTGAGAAACAGTAACTAATTGCAATGCAGGACTCTGGGTGCTGGTGCACCCAAGCTGATTGCTGATGCATGGGGCTCTCGTGTGAATTAGAACATGGACAAAAAGAACCAAAGAAACATGTATGACATAATATATTAATTTGGATAAGGTAGAATGTGTACTTATATTTTTTTGCTTCAACAATTGTACAAGGTTACCTAAGATATTTACAGTTGGTGGAGCTAGGTAAAGAACATATGAGAACTCTATTATTGCAGTTTCCTCCCATCTAAAATTGTTTCAAAATTATAAAGTTTAATGAATCATTCATCTTCACACTTATTTCGCCTCCATTTTAAATTCAATTGTAACTTTTTATATCATATAATTATTTTCAACATACAGTAAAATGGTCATTGAGCGAGAAAAGAAAATAATATGCTTAGTAACAAAATTTTATTTCATGAAGATCTCATGATCATTTCTACCCATTCTGATTAAAATGAAGTGTTACTTCATCTTATAACAAAATACAACAGCTAACTTGAGTGTTGCCTCTTGCTATTTCCTCAAAAGAAAGCGCATTTGTAGTAGCATACACCTGTGGCTAGCAAAACACTGCCTTGCAGTGGTCTGTATTGTTGTTGTTGTTGTTCTTGTTCTTGCTGTTATCACCCTCCTTTAAATGAGTATATTAGTGGCAGGTGATGTAACATTAATGCTTCTCTTCCTGGAGGGCTAGCACATGCTAATAGAAATAATAGAAATAATCTGTATTCATGTTTTCTAGGTTAGATTTCTTAAGGAATTCAACATTTATGAGATCAATGGCATTAACTATTTAGTAAATTCATTTTAAATCAAATTATCCAAATTTTACTAAAAGCACAGACATATTTCGACAGCTTCAACCTACTAAAATGTAATAAATCGTTGAGTCAGAATTTAATTGATCACCATCAAAGTGGCGTAAGTGGTTGAGTGCGGGACTGCAGCCCGTGGGCTTGGCGGTTCAAATCCAGTGGCTACTCTCAGAAGCAGTGCTGGGTAGCTCCTACAACCACTAGAAGGCAGCTATGCCCCCCCCAAAAAAAACTAAAGAAAAGGAAACTTAAAATGACACAAAACAACTATTGGTCCTCCAGAGAAAAACATATTTTGAATAAAGTAAAAAGAGAAATTATCTACTTCTCTAAGGTAAATTTTTTTGTCTTTTAATATTTAATAGAATATTTTAGCCCTAATACTCCACCTACTTCCCTCTATTCCCTAACACAGGTTTTGTGTCTAATAATTGTTAGCCTTTTAATGCCATTCGTAAGAGAATTACACATTGAAGTGGCCATTTTTATTAGGAGGCTGTCAAGGTTGAATTGCATTTATAATAACCAAATAGTAAGATCTTGTCTGCATTTAACTGACTTTCTTTTCATTCCTCTTCCTCTTTGAAATATTTATTTTCATATTAAGATAGAAGATTTATTTAGCTAAAAAGACAGAAAACAACCTAACAAATAATAGAATGTGTGAATAATTCAATATTGGTATCATGATTGAGAGCAGAAATTAATTTTATAACTGCCTGTCCCATTTCATGAAAAAGAAATACCCATGTGATTGAGAAATTAGTAGGGCATCTAAATATATAAAAAACCACATTAAACAAGAAAGGTATATTTGATTTCTGGATTTCTTTCCCCAACAAAATAATTTTCTGAAACATATTTAAATGTCACCTGACTTTTGGAAACAAATCATGTACAACATGAGCTAAACCAGAAGCCTTCACTAAATCTAGAAGGTAAATTTTTATGTCTTTTAATATTTATAGACTACTTTAGTCCTAACAATCCATCTACTTCCCTTTATGCCCTAACACAGATTTTATACCTAATGATATTCATACTTTCAAATACCAGAAATTGTATGTGTTTATTTTAATTTGCCAGAATAGATAATCACAACAGATATTAAAGTGCCCTGTACCAAAAATTAATCTGGTTTCAATCATGGGGTGAGAGACACAACAAAAGGGGGAATGAATAATTACATCTAATCAATTATAAGAATTTGGTTATAATTTACACTGATAGAGTTCACCAGCAAAATTTTTTATCTCCCAAGATGCCTGTTTTTGTATTCCATAATATATATGACAAATCAATATAGCTTTAAACATTTTTGATCAGAGAAGCACTTTTTAAATAGTTTTCTTTGTATGTAAAGGAGGAGCTCTAACTCTCTGTAGATAATATTTTTCTCTTAATGAGTCAGTCAGTGCTCTAATATTTTTCTTTATTTTTATCAAAGCAAGAAGTAAATATTTTAGAACTGTTAAATATATAAAGTGAATAAAGTCTATTCTTCTGCAAAAAAGAAAAAAAGACGCATGCTCTTAGATGGAATAAGAGCTGCCAGCATTTATTCACACTGCACATCAGACCAAGAAACTCGTATCATAACCTCTTGGCTTGTGTCACTAAAAACTGCACAATCATCAACTTCTCGCTACCTCCGTGGCTGGACCACACAGAATATGGAGAAGAACTACGCCCTGTTATGCAAGGAGCCTGCTGTGCTGGGGAGTCAGAGACATCGTCAATGAAAAGTAAATGCACACTTTACTTTATCAATTGCCATTTTTCTGGAGACAGCATAAAAATGTGGATGGTGGTGTCAAACTAATTAAATGTAAATTCAAATTTAGCCACTTAGTAGCTGAATGACATGGGGCAAGTAATTTACCTTTAATGTCATTTGGGGGGGAACTTTGGTGGTGCCATTGTAAAGGTGAGGCTACTGGTTTGAACTCCCCAGCTGCTTCAGGAAAGAAGGTGAAGGTAGTGAAGAAAGATAAGAGCCTTGGAAACTGCATGGGATAGAGCTACTCGTGTCCTATGGGGAATTTTCTATCGATGGTCATTGAGTTGGAATCCATTCAGTCATTTTCTTACCTGGACAATGAATGGTGCATGACATATCCAAATATTATGCCAGTAACCCGTACTCAACATTTCTAAAAATAGCCTTTCCTTTGGACATATATTTTGATTAGTAGCATCAAAATTATCCATGCTGGAAAAGTTAGATCAGCACCTGGCAATTTATCAAAATTCTATGCATTTGGGTTATTTTTAGTATATTGCTATTATTGCTAAAATACTTAAGTTTCAGAAGTTTTCCTTTTTATCAAAAAATCTTAAAATTTATTGGGTAAATATGTCTGAATGCATTACTGCATTTCCTCAGTAATCTTCATCTTTCATTGCCTAAATTGTCTGTTCAACAAATTTTTATTGACATGAATAAAGAAAATTTGACTGTGAAGGTTAAATAAATCAAATCTATAAAAGGAAAAGTAGTCAATTTGGCTAATAACATTGAAGGAAAATTAATCTTGACTATTAAATTCATATAATAAAGAAGAATTGAAAATTACTTGGCTCAGATTTCAGAATTTTTAAAAAATTCTTTTTCCATTTTAAATTTACTAGAGAAAAAATTTAAACCTTAACTTGATTTATTACATGAAACTAAAGACTCTTTGGTTTCAAGGCAGCTGGACAGGTATTTTGAAACAACTGGGAAGCAATGAAGAGATAATGGAGTCACTAAACTAGTAAAATATGAAAAACTAATATTAAAATCATTCTACATGTTATTTTTACCTCTGATCATACTAAATTTTCAGAGGATTATTTGAAAATTTTTTAATGTATGAAAATTCAATTATAAGTAAAAAAGAAGTATATAAAGGCAAATAGAAAAACATAACCAAAACAGTAAGGAACCTTTTGAAAAGTCATCTGCCAGAAACCCTAAGGAAATAGCAAATTAGCAAGTGGCAGGATGAGGAAGAATTATGCTGAGAAAGAGTTCTTCAATGATCAAGAGTGTTTTTGTAAGAATTTGTTATGCCAGAATTCTAAAAGTTCAAAGACTCTGGTTCCATTTTATAAATATTCTGTAGGAAGAAATTACTTCTTTCATATATATATATATAAAAACAGGAACCGGGTAAAAAAGTAAATAACACAAATGCAAATGCAATGAACGCAAACCTCCTGCTCATACCATGCCTGGATTCTCCTTTCTTCTTACCCTAGTATTAGCTAGCCGAACTGGATGGGTATTGGCCCCTTGTATCAATCATACAGCTTATTATGCCTAGCGTGACAAATCCAAGAAAAATGACATCACATTTATAGTCAGAATGCCGGGTTCAAGATATGTCTTTAAGTGCAGTTTCATCTTTTATATTATATATGTGTATTTATACATGAACTTGAAAAGATCAGTTGATACAATTATAACTCAAGTTTATATCCAAGCTACTAAAGACAATTTTGTGGATGTTGAAGAATTCTACCAAGTTTGACACTGATCAGGGAAACAAATATGATGCATTGACTATTACTGGCGATTAGAATACAAGTGTTGCAGAGAGGAAGCAATGATTGATTTTGAAAACATGGTCTTTTAGAGTTAGAAGGATCATGTGGTAGAATTTTGCAAGACACATTATTCTTCTTTAAGAATATTTTTCCAAGAAAATAAATGGCCTCAGTACACATGGAATTTGCCAAATGGAATATACAGGAATCACATTTTGAAGATCATGGTGAAACAATGCCATCAGCCAAAACAAGTCCAGGAGTTCACTGTTAAATATGCCATCATTGCACTTCTAGTAAATTCAGGCTGAAGCTGAATAAAATTAAATTAAATCCATGAGACTCACGTTATGACATTGAGTTTAGGCCATCTAAATTTAGAGGCAATCTTAAGAACAGATGTGACATGTTAAACAAAGGGAAAATGCATAATTTAAAATCAAGAGAGGTGTGCATCAGTCCTGTAACCTTTCATCATACTTATCCAAGCTGTAAGATGAGCAACTAATTCCAGAAGCTGAGCTCTATGAAGAAAAATGTGGCACCAGAAGAGCATCAAGGCTCGTCAAATTCTGCAATGTGTAGATGACACTCTCCTGCTTGCTGGAAAAGAACTTGATGCACATACTGAAGAGGATCAAAAACTATATAGCCTTTTATCTGTATTAAATTCAATAAGAATTATAATCTTCATGACTAGGACAATAGACTGCATCATAGTAAATGAAGAAGAGATCATTTTGTCAAGGATTCATTTTGCTTGGATCAAGAATTTTGTTCATGGAAACAAAACTCAAAAATCAATGGTGTGTGGCTTTGGGTAAATCTGCAAAGAGCTTTTTAAAGTTTTAAAAAAGCAATAATGTCACTTTATGTAGTGAGGTGTAGTGAGGTTACCGATGCCCCAGAATTTTCAAATACTTCTTATATTTATGAAAACAGAACAGTGATGAAGGAGGCCTGGAGAAAAAAATCATGCATTTGAATTTGGGGTTGTAAAAGAATACTGAATGCAACATTGGCTGCCAAAAGAACAAACAAATCTGTCTTGGAACAAGTTCAACCAGAGTAATCCTCAGATGCTAGGATATCATGATTTTGCCTCACATATATTGAAAAATATTTTCAAGAAAGATCTGATGACAATGACAACTTGGAAGACTGAGGTGCACCTAAACCAAGCGCTGATGTTTTCAAATAGCCTCATCTGCACGTGAAAGTTGGATGCTGAAGAAGAAGACAGAAAGAAGCTCTTAAAGAACACTGCAAATTCCATGGACTGTCAAATGAACAAACAAATCAATCTAGGAAGTACAGCAGAACCACTCGTTTAGAGGCTAGGATGGATAGACCTTCTCTCACATGCTTTGGAGATGCTGTCAGCAGACCCCAGTTCCTGGATAAGGACATGATGCTGGTTAAAGAGAAGGGACAGTAAAAAGAGAGGAAAGCCCTTGATCAGATAGATTGTTACAGAATCGGGAGCAATGTGCACAAAGAAAAGAACAATTTTGAGGCTGGTGCAGGACTGGGCAGTGTTTTGCTCTGCTGGAAATCTGGGTTATTATGATTGGGAACAGACTTAATGACTAATGGCAACAATTGTATCTCAACCATGAGGAACACAGGCACTATCCTTTCCCTAGAGAGATTATGTTTCAATATAGATTTTTTTGGGGGGGAGGATATAGCTATAAAATAAAATATTGGATGAAATTTAGTGTAAGGAAGATTGAATGGGAACTTTCTATATCCAGAGCATCATTACAAAGATCAACAATCTATGACTTATAAAAATATTCGAAAAAAAAATTCAATTAGGGCTGAGCCCCGGTGGCATAAGTGGTTGAGTGCAGGACTGTGGCCCGCGGACTTGGCAGTTCATATCCAGTAGCGGCTCTCAGAAGCAGCGCTGGGTAGCTCCCACGACCACCAGAGGGCAGTGATGCCAAAAAATCCAATTAATGAACTATTTTGAATAGCCTGTAAAATATTAATAGATTTGCATTATTAGCAAGATTGTAAAGCAAAGGGACACGTTCAAGAATAATATGACTGAATTATATGTTACTTTCAAAGACTAAAATTCTTTCCAGCAGAATTTGCAGAAAAATCTTCTTACTCTTCTTTTATAATGATTTCAAGAGCTTATTCATTTAATCATGTTGTTATTGATCGTGACCATTGTACTGGTTCCAGCCATAGGAGCATGAAACACTGCCCTGTCTTGAACCATTTCACAATGAGATCTCTCCTAGATCCCATTATTTCAAACACTGTGACAATTATTTTTCATGGAGTACCTTCCTTTCCTCTGCTGGCCCTCTACTTTGCCAACCATGATGTTCTTCTCCAGGGACTTGGGTTACTGAACACTATGTCAAAAGTATGTAAGACAAAATTTCATCTCTCTCACTTTTAAGAAGTACTCTGGCCACACTTCTTGAAAGGAAAAAAATTTTTTCCCTTTAGCAGTTCATGGTACTTTGAATATTCTTCTCTAACTCATATATTCAAATTCAAATACATCTATTTTTCTTAGGTGTTTCTTACTCAATGTCCAATTTTCTTTTTTGTTGTTTTTTTTGTTTGTTTGTTTTTGTTTTTTTGTGGCATCCCTGTCCTAGTAGGAGTAGCAAGTCCAGCCTTGCTCCTGGAAAACTGCTGCTGGATTTGAACTGTCAACCCTGTGGGCCACAGTCCCACAAACTACCACTAAGCCACCAAGGCTCAGCCTCAATGTCCAATTTTCATATGCAAGTAGGGCAATTGAAAGTATCATGGTTTGGGTTAGGTGCACTTTAGTAAGTTCTATTTTTTCTGATTAAAATGGAAACAATATGTCCTAATTTTTTTTCTGACTCAAAATGGCAAGACTTAAGTCCATTTCAGCTCACTAATTTTTAGGATATTGGTATTTATACATTCCAATTCACTTACTTTCCAATTTTCCTTTACCCATATTTGTACATTCTGGGTTCCAATTTTTATTAGATCTTGGAGCCATGACCCATCAGTGAATTAAGGAATCAGTGAATTAAGGAATTAAGGAATTACTCATTATGGCTGACTATTTTGAGAAAGCAGCTCTTACTCAGTCATATCTTTATTGCATACTCCCCTGAAAGACTGGAACTACAGGAGCTTCTTGGTGTAGTGGTTACACTCTGGGCTGTGACATGCAATGTTCAAAATTTGAAACTACAAGGTTCTCTGTGGGAGAAACACAGGGTTTTCCTTTCTAGGACTATAATTATTAGAGTCCCAGAAACTCACAGAGACAAAGTCAGCATAAACTCCATGGCAGTAAGCACTATGCTGAGAATGACAGATTCAAAAAGAGTGTTATTGCATTTATTGTCAAAAGGGCATTTCTAGATATTAGAGTACAACGTTGTCTGAGTGGATGTCTATCTGCATACAATGAAATCCAGTCAATACAACTATTATTCGAATATATGCATCAACCACTAAAGCTAGTGATTCAGAAACTGAAGAATTTTACATTTTCAGTCTAAAATTGACTTTTAAAAATGCAATAATATGCTTTGTTAATTATTGGTGATTGGAATGTAAAAGCTGGAAACAAAGAAGAGGACTTCATATCTGGAAATATATGGTATGGTGAAACAATGAAGCTGAAGATCATGTGATAGAATTTTGTAAGATTAATGACCTGTTTAAAGCAAACACATTTTTCATCAATGCAAAAGGCAATGGACTTCCTCAGATAGAATGCATAGAAATCAAACTGACTACATCTGTGGGCAGGGCTGACTCTGAAACACACCACCAATTGCTCATATGCATATTCAGGTTAAAGTTGAAGAAAATTAAAAATTATCAAGAAGGGTCAAAATAAAACCTTAAGCATATGCCATTTGAATTTTCAGAACATCTTTTGTTTGTTTGTTTTTGTTTTTTTTTGGGGGGGGGGGAGGAGGGCATCACTGTTCTCCGGTGGTGGGAGTAGGAGGCCCAGCCCCACTGCTGGAATTGAACCTCTGTCCCAGTGGGCCGCAGTCCCGTGCACAACCACTACGCCACCGGGGCTCAGCCCCAGAACATCTGAAAAACAGATTTGGTGCATTGCACATTAATGACAGAAGGCCTGACAAACTGTAGGATGACAAAAAAACAATGCACGAGGAAAGAAAAATGTCAAGAAAAAGATATGAAAAAAAGAGAAAAGACCAAAGTTGATGTCAGAAGAGACTCTAATTTGGTCTCCATTGTAGAATAGCTAAAGCAAATGGATGACACAATGAATTAAAATAAACCCTGGGAACACATTCATCTGTGTTAAGAAATTTGGAACACAGCTAACAAGTCTGCTGCCTGGAAGATATTCATATTTATACCAATTTCAAAGTAAGGTGACTTAACAGAATGTTCAAAGTATAAACCAATATCATTGATACTACATGTAAATGAAATTTTACTGAACATTATCCTACAATGGATGTAACAGTACATTGACAGGAAACTAACTGTCTGTTTACTGGCATAACAAACACAAGGGAATTACATCAGAAGTATAATTCATTTTATGAAATAAATAAATACTTGAAGCACAGTTTGATCTAAATTTTTATACCTAAGGATTGAATAAAGGTACATTTAAAAAATGGATGGAATTCAGCCCAGTTTCAGGAGACATGAAGCAAAGGATATAGATGCAGAGAAGGCCAGAAAAAAAGCTTACTTTTGGTTTATTAACTATGCAGAGGCATTAAATTGTGTCAATCATAATAAGCTAAAGAGAACCTTGAGAAAAATGGGAATTCCAGAACCTTTCATTGTGCCTGTACAGAACTTGTACATAGATTAAGCGTCGACTGTGAAGATGGAACCGGACCAGGCAGTGTTTCTTTCTGTTGTATTCATGATAGCTGTCGGTTGGGACCAACTTGATGGCACCAAATAAAAATAACAACAATGTGTTGTTGGATGTTAGTGAGGACTTGGGCTCAGATCAGACTTTGATAAAAAGATGGAATAATTTGTTTTGAAAAGACAGGAGAACCACATTGAAAACCTATAGTTTTGTGTCAAATTCTGGGAAATAGTGGACCTCAGAGATTTCTGGATGCTTGAGAACATATTGATATCAAAATCACAGTAAAATTTGATTTGATTTCCACTCCTATCACTCCTATCAACATCAGTTACCCATAAGTCTACTGGTTCTCTTTAGAGAGAAGGTAAAAAGACAAAGAAGAAGCCTAATAGAATGAGTCAAGTCTTACTAATGTATAAATCAGAGGAGCTCTAATTGTTCAGTGGATTAAGGATTGGGCTATTAAAAATTGATAAATGAAACCTACCAGTCACTCTATAAGAGAAATATGAGACCTAATTTTTCTTCATAAAATACAGAATGAGTGGGGGGAGGATACAACATTGACACGCCTTTCTTAATTTTAGACTGTGTAATATTCTCTCGTTCTTTTTTCACAGCTGTCTTTTGATACATGTGAAGTTCTACATAAGCATGATGAAATATTTTGCATTCTCATTCTCCTCAAAGTTATCCATAGTTCACTATATCCATATAGTTGAACGTCTTTGCATACTCAGGTAAACATCTTTCTGACACCCCCTATTTTGAGAGAAAATACTTTTGACAACAGCAATGAAATCCCTTGTTCCACATTTCCCGCTGAAATCAACTTGAATTTTTGACAGCTCCCTACCAAGGTACTATTGTAATGATTGTTGAATGATCTTCAACAAAATTTTGCTTACATGTGATATTACTGATAGTGTTTGTTAATTTCCATAATCTGTTGGAACACCTTTCTTTAGAATGGGCAACTAATCCTTTCTGTTTTTGTTTTTGTTTTGTTTGTTTTATTTTGTTTTGGGTTTTTTTTTTTTTTTTGGTAATCCTTTCTAATCAATTGGCCAAGTCACTGTCTTTCAAATAATCATCTTTCAAACTTCTTGGCAGAGATGACTGTATCTTCCCAGGACATCATTAACTGGTAGAAACATTCCCATTGGCACTGTATCAGTTGTTCATATACTACCTATCGAAAGTGTTGCCTGTTGGTTTGAGTATAGTGGATATTTGCCTTTGCTCCAATGGCTCTTGATGACTCCCATATTTTTCAATATGTTCACCATAGGATCCTTCAGAATTCAATTCAATTCTTGAATTTTTTTGTTCAGTTCTTTTAGCTCAAAATTTGCTGAACATGTTCTTTATGTTTTACTTTCATGTTCTAGGTTTTTCTGGATTCTATTTTAGCACTTTGCTATTTTGACCAGGTCTTTGAAATTTTCTGTTCCACTGTTCTACATCTTTTCCCCATGTGCTTTAGCTACTTGACGGTCAAGAGCCAGTTTCAGTCTCTTCTAGCAAAAAAAGGTCTGTTTGGCCTGGGGGAAATTAAGAACCAACCAGTTTATTACTTTTACCCAAGGCAATCCCATGTGTGTCAGGGTAGAATTGATCTCCATTGGATTTTCAAAGCAAGATTTTCAGAAGACTCCCATGTCTTTTTTTCTCCTGAGGAGCCTGTGAATGGAAACATTTTCAACCTTTCAGTTAACCAGCTGTGGCACCCAAAGGCATAGCCCAGTAATAAGATATACATGAATACGTTCAAGAGAAAGTCAAATCTCACACTCAAAAACTTCAAAATTTTCTTTTTGTAGTAGCAAACAAAGTTCAATGGACACAATACAGTATTCTCTTGTGCCTCAAGAATTTTTCATACTACCACAAAATACCTATGTATTCATCTTCCTCAGCAGCCATTCTTAAGGAAGAAAGAGGGAACCCATTGCAAGGTTGGATATAGAGCCTCCCATCCCACCTCCAGGAAGGGAGCGAATAACATTTAGGTGAAGGGAGACAATGGACAGTGTAAGAAATAAAATAATAATAATATAGAATTGATCAAGGACTCAGAAGGGTAAGAGAGTAGGGAAACAAAGCACAAAAATGACAATAAAATAGAATAACAATAACAATTTATAAAAGCTAAATCAATAAAATTTATATTTACAAATTAATGTATTGGATATGATTCTTAGAACTTGTAAGAACATTCCTTCTTTCTTTTAACCTTCTGTCCCAACAATCAGTTCAAAACTCCCCTGCAGAGTGTACGTGAGAAGCTGATTCAGAACATTTGAAATGCTGGCCTGAGCATGGAATTTCAAAGTCCTGAGAACTGCTTAAGCTTTATTTAGATTACTCCAGATTGATCACTATCTCTATAGCTGATGCTCTTGCAACAGTATACACTCTTGATAATGGCTTATTTGACTACTTTAAAAATTGGTGCTGCCATTTATCTTGAGTTAACCAGTCCATGATTCAGCAATCTGATTGCTTTGAATATGAGATGAGACAAAACATCAAAGGGAACAGAATCTGCATGGGATGACTCTGCTTTAAGAAAAATGTGGGGAGTGTTTACCTATAATGATGTTATGATAAGGAAGATTGGAGAAATGTTGATGCATATGAATTACAGTGTCAGTGAAGAATATTGAAATTACCACAGATCACTAGAAGAATAACATCTGAGAAGAAGTGCAGATAAAGCACTCTTGGGAAGTAAGCAAAGTGAGATTATCTCATATACTCTGACTTGTTTTCAGCTGGGACTGTTACCAGGAAAATGATGTTAGGCTTGGTAAAGTAGAGGATCAGCAAAACAGAGGAAGACCTTCAACAAGATGGTTTGACATGGTGGCTACATTAATGAACTCAACTATAAAAATACTTCTGATCTCATAACATTCCATATGTCAACTGTATCAAGCATATTTGTACATATGTTGCCATCATCATTTTCTAAAGTGACTTTCTATTTGAGTCCTTGACAGTATCTCCTCGTTTATCCCTCTGCTATAGTTATATACTCTGTTGTGAATTTGGGACGATTAAGAGGGAAGGGGTAGAGTCTAGCCAATCAATCAGGTGATACCCAATGAGGCCTCTGTGTAGGCATGGCCATTTCCTGAGGATTCTGGGAATTCTGGTTTTCCTCCATGGAGATGAGGGATTCTCTCTCTCTCTGCTCAGTCTCTGTGAGACACACTAGCTGACAAGACAAATGGAACTACACAAGAGCCCTTGGAACCTGGAGAAGCCCTGCGGCGACCCCTGCCAGTGCTGAGATGCTTGCAATGCTACTGGATGCAAAAGATTTCCCAGCCACAGCCACTGCCATGATCTTCCTATATTCGGCATCATTGCACGCATTTCATGAGTCTGAAGAGAACTTTAGAGATTGGTATCAGACTTATGGACTTGCTCTGTACTGGGCTGGGATGTTTTCTCAATTTTCAACTGCTCTTATATATAAAGCTCTTTATGACACACATGTGAATGTCTAGGGATTTGTTTCTCTCGTCTATTCAGACTAACACACTCTCCCTCAAAGCAACCCTCCATGCATATAACCCCTTGAAAAATTATGTTTGCTTTCAGATCTTATACCAACCACTATCTCTTTTGACCCATGTTTCTGTTGTTCATCCTTCTGGAAGAGACAGTAGGGGTGGATTATGTGTAAATATTTTAAACTTAGAATTGTTAAGGACTATGCCAAATATTTAAAATTTTGGAATTTGGAAAAAAATAAATCTAGGTGTCGTTTTGATGATTGTATGCCATAGTGATTTCATTATTTCTGTGTGACTTTAAGTTATGGGCACATTTTTTATTGCTTTTGCAATATGGTAGCCCAAATTGAATGTTTTCCTCTTGATATGACTGTTGGTTTGTTTATGCATTCTAGTTAGTATTTGAAAGAGGCTTTATTTTTCAGAGTTAATGCAGATCCTCATAAAAATGATGCAGAACATGTAGCGTTTTCACATACCTTTCTTACCTTTGCACAGTGTTCTTTTATGATTAACAACCTGCCCTTCTGTACTACATTTGCTAATATTAATAAATATTAATAATAAAAATAATAAAACATAAAAATATTAATAAAATACAGATTATTATTAACAATATTATTAACCAAAGTCCCAAATTAGCATTAGATATTCGATTTTATGCTTTATGCTGTATAGTTTGGAGGATTTTGTTTTGACTTTTAAAAGAGGATCTTATTATGAATTAAGTGAGGGTTTCCTGAGTGGATATGTTTTTCATTTAATAATTCATACACATTTTGTTTCACGTAATTGATTGCAACCCCCAAAATGTGATACTACTTATCTCATTTTCTCCTGGAATTTTCACTTTCAATTGCTTTCTCTGTCTGATGAACTTTGTCTTTTGGAAAATGTTACTTTTTTTAATCTTACATGGTTGACTATTCTATGGTATGTATACCTCTTGGAAGGATGTTCATTCACTTTTTTATATGTAAATCATTTTATTGGGGATTTCTTGCAACTCCTATAGCAATCCATAAATCGATTGTATGAAGCACATTTGCACACATGTTGCCATCATCTTTTTTTCCATTCACTTCTGCAGGTCTCCAGGAAGTACAAGACTGTCAATACTTCAGTTTCTCAGAATGTCTTCAAGTCTCATATTCAGCTAGATAGGTACATGTTTATCTTCAAGCCTTTAAGACCCTAGGGGCTATATCTTTTGATAGACACAAAGCCCACATAGATGAAGAATACCAATTTGTCCCGATATGATCATGGTAGACAAAGCAGGTGCATAAGCAAAATTGGTGAAGAAAGTTGATGGTATCTGGCTGTCAAGGAATATAGAGTCTGGAACCTTAAAGACTTGAAGATAAATAAGTACCTCTCTAGCTAAGAAGCAACAAAACCCACATGGAAGAAGACAGTCACCTGGATAACCACAAGGTGTCCATAGGATCAGGTATCAGCCATCAAAGAACAAAAAAAATATGTCATTGTTAATGATGGGGAGTGCAGAGGGGGATCCAAAGCCCGTATCTAGGCAACTGGATATTCCTCCACAGAAAGCTCTCGAGAGGGGATATGTCTTTACATTTCATGCATTGTGGGAACAGGTCCAGCATGCAGGGAAGTGAGGATGGCAGGGTCAATTCAATCTTGCACACAGACGCCGGAGACCAGGTTCAATGGTGCAGATCTAACTTTATTAAAGCTTTTGCAAGGCTTATATAGGCTACATTGATTAATCAGATACTTTATTCCTTCCTGGTTAAACATGGTTTTGAAATGCATTCTTATAGCATGAAAAACTATTCACCTACATTATGGGCTATGTAAATTAGTTCTTCCCAGCTACATTATGTAAATGAAATGTAGCTGGCTGAGCCAGCCTGTCCAATTGTCTTATAAGACTATTTCATCCAATCCCATTACAAGACCAACCACCCAATCATATCAGGATCGTACCATCCAATTATATTACAGGAGATTAGCTATTACTATGGGAAAGCTAGAAGCATTGTTTCAGAGGTTTAAAGCTGAAGGTTATCAGGTGAGCTGCCCTGAGGTATTATTTACCTCAAGACTGGAGTTTTTCCAGGAGTCATGGAAATGCAGGATACCCAGCATCTTTGACTTGACTCAAGACCAGAATGTTTCAGGATACTTGGAATCATGGGTTCTAGCTACAAAGGGTACAGACACCCAGTGACTTCAAGACCACTCCAGAAGCTGCAGCAGCATCCTGCACTTTCTATACCTTTCTCCCAGATCCACAGGTCTTACCAGGAATGCCCCCACAATGCTTGATTTTTTTTTCTAGAAAGAGAACCAAAACCAAAAACCCAGATCAAGTTGATTCCACATCATAGTGCCCATATAGTGCAGACAAGATATGCTCCATAAGGTGTGCAGTGCTAAAATCTGTATGGAAACACTGTCTCATCTTTTTTCCCGGGGAAAGACTGGTATGTTCAAAGTGTTGAGCTTTTTATTAGCAACACATACATTAATCCATTGTGCCACCAGGCCTCAAGTAGAATGAGATCTTCCTCGAAAGATCTAGCCTAAAGTACTAGCCTAGATTACCAGATCCCAGAATTTTCTTAACAAATTGTGTATCTATTGTCAAAATGGAGAGGTTATGGAAATAAAATATAATTTCATGATAATTGTAATCTTATTAAAATTTAACTTAGAAGGATTATTTTGATGCAGTGGCTTTTTGAATACTTTTGTGTGTTTTATAATAGAACACCAGAGAAGTTTAGGCTTGGGTGCAAAATAAGAAGAGACTGAACAAAACATTTCTAAAATGCAATAAATTCAACTTTGTGTGATTTACCATTTCAAAAAGAAATATTGAGGGCAATATTTATCACTGAGGTCTTACAAGCCAAAAAGTCTGAAACATTTTTATACTTAGAGAAGCTCATTTATAGTGGCAGAGGGAGGAAAGTGATAGGGAGAAGCATCAGTCAAAAGATAAAACAATTTCTCTTATGTATCTACTACTATCATGAATCTTAGGATCAAGCAAAGTGAAGTTTGAAAATGATTCAGTAAGTCATATAATCCATCCTTTTGTTTAAAAAAAGGACTACTTCTTCAAGAATTGAAAGGATATGATTTTATTACATTTTACTGTCCTTAAAACCCCTGTAGGCCTTTTCTTGTTTATACACTATTCTAGTTACATTGTGCTTTGTTTGGAAAAATAGGCATTTCAAAATGTCAGAAGATAAAATGTAATATTCTGTTAAAACATTTGGATTGATAGATAAATCAATAAAATATAGTCTGTTATATTAGTGTAAATCTTTATATCAAATGATATTATGAAGTATGAAATCTCATATCAAAGAGCAAATAGGCAAATGCTCTAAATATATATTATATATCAAATAAATCATTCCAATTTTGACAAAATATGAGACATATTTGAAATTTGTGATGTACATGTGGTATACAGGGTTCTGTAGATTAACAAAACCTGGGCACATGATTTTAGATAGATATGTTTATTTAGATAAACATATACAACACAAAGGAATATGAGTTAATTAGTCTACACAATAGCACAGAGGATTCAGTTCAAGTCACTTCCATGGAACAGTTAATATACAGAAAGTCTTTCAACTTATGAAGACTGCTAGGTCTTAGGTCAAGGAAGCAGACAACTGGGAAGACGACAAGGAAGCAGGGCAAGGCAGGCAGGGTGGCCACAGGCAGCAAACAGCAAGACAGGTCACCAGATATCAGGATCTACAGTCCCAAGCTCAAGCGGTGTAAAAACCAGCACCGTGGCAAAGCAGGTCTCAGAAGGAACCTCAAACTCTAGGGACACCATCCACAGGTTCAATGTCCCATGAATAGTGGAGCTCACACGTTGAGGCAAAGAAGTAGCAGCTGTACACTGTTCTGATCACCAGAGAACAAGAGAGGCAGAGGTGGGGCTTGCCAAGACATTTTCTCTTTGCCCTCCAGTCAAACTTCTTATCAATCCCACATGTTCCCATTGGCAAGATTGACACAATAAGAATTAAAAAATAAAAATAAGCTTATCTATGAGAACACATAAAGTTTAACTTTAGAATACCCACAAGTACCATACATACCATCTCTCCAAGCCCAGTCAAAACTAGGTTAGTAACTCAATTTCTCTTCTCAAGTAACTTGACTCCTTATTCTGGTCCAAACCACTATACCTTTAAAAAATCTGATTCTATCAATGCCAATTCTGAAAATGCAAATGACCACAATTCCCTACTGAATAAAATGTAAATCATTCATCTTAGAATTTATTCCAATGTAATTTTCCACTTTTTAAAACCATTACATCAGTGTCCCTTTTTTAACTGCTATTCTCTTACTATGCCCTACATTCTCTGGATTCTGGGTCTTTACTCAAAGGTTGCATAGTTGTCATCTCTTTGCAACTCTAAAACCATCTGTCAATGTTTTAAAATATTTCCTACTTCTCTTGCCAATACCAATCGTCTTTGAAAACCACCCCAGATTATCAAATTAGACCTTTTCTACTTTATCTCTATCACCAATATTAGCATCTATCTTTATAAAATTTACCATAGCAGTGTCTAAGTTATTAATAGAAAAGCGTTAGTCTACTTATTTATGTGCTTTGAAATGATTAAAGAAGCAAACAAGCCAAGTAACTGCTACTGAACTGATTATGCTTCAAAGTGATACCATAGTCATCTTTTGATTCTTTTACAAAACTTTTCCGTGCATTCACTACACATCAACTTCATGCTACATGCTACATTCACAAATATACTAAGTCAAGTGTATATTATACACATTAAAAACATAGTTCCTGAATCCATAAAAATAGGGACCAGAATCTTTATTTTGTCACATAATAACAAACCTTGGATGATTTTCCAAAGCTTTTTGGGTTCTGACTTTCTCAGCAAGTGGATTACAAATCACATCTTCCTTATCTAAGACTGTTGACAATGCTAAATACGATAATGGATGTGAAATATTTAGACTGACACATACATAGTACTCATTAATATTAGCTACTCATATTATTTATCTTCTTACTTTCATATAAATTTTAGAAAATAAATTGCTATAAAATAGAAAAATAAGGGTATAAATATCCAACTAGTGACATTTTCAGAAAGACTCTGAAAATTATGACAGAATTTTGGTCAAATAAATTTTTCTAATGAAAATTGTACAGCATCCAGCAGAATACCTTGTAATTAAACAGCATTGGTTCATTGACATTCAGGTCATTCCACCCAACTTCATCCCTGCATCAACTAGCAAATTATTCTACCCTTTGATAGAATTTTAAACAAGTGCAACTCAAGCAGTCAAGAAGTTGGAGTAAATCCCAAATTTCAAGAGCCTACTTAATTTCAAGTGGAAGGATATACATATACATATACATATGATACTATAGTCATATAAATATATCTATATCCTAATTATCTATGATTAGTCTGACAGATATTGTGGTCTTTTTGTTGCCATGATTCTGGAAGCTGTGGAAAAGCAGTATTTCATATATCAGCAGGGTCACATGTGATGAACATGTTTTCGTGGAGTTTCCTGGACAAAACAGCCTAGGAAAAAGGAAGAAGCTACCCACTTAATAGATTAGCCACTGAAACCCTCATGAAAGATGCAGTGCCAGAAAATGAGTCATTTAGGTTTGAAAAAATGAATAAAGCTCACTGTGCTTGAGAGGATACCAACTCATAGTGACCTTACAGTCCCGGGAACAATCGCCACATCAAGTGCCTCACTCTGTGGAAGTAGAAACCCTCACTTTTCAGATTGTATGACATGAGACATATGGCTGAGGAAGACTTGCTTCCTCAAAATAGAGTCCTTACATAGATATAATAAAAATTTGGGGACCTTCACTTATTGGTTAGGAAAGCCTCCAGCTAAGATGAGCAGCTGCAAATATCCATCAATAACCAGAACATGGAATGCTTGAACTAAAATCTCAGGTAATTAGAAGATATAAAATAAAATGGATTGCATCCAGAAGGATATCCTAGGCATTAGTGAGCTGTAATACTGGAAAGCAAAAATTCATGAGGAATGTTGGCACATGCACCAAAAAGACATGTCAAAATGGATTCTGAAGTACAATGACAAAGCTGTGCATGACAGGATATGTATACATTTACACAGAAGACTCAAGAAGATGAATTGACATAATAGCTACCAAAAAATGTACTAAGACACACAACATTGTGAAGATGGCACCAGACAAATCATTTGAAAATGCTTGCAGCTCTACGTCAATATAGAGTTTCCAGAAATACAGGTTACAGTAGAGTACAGAATGTACAGAAGATGACTTGGCAGAAGAGATAGCATTGATGGTATGAAATGTATCTTGGCTGAAAGCAGACACTATAAGGCATATGCATACCACTGAGCCACCAGGAGTCCTTTTTCATAGATAGGTACTATTATGTTTTAAAATTTTACTGATGATCATTCTATAACAGTTGTAGCAATTCTTCAACAGAGAGCTACCAGAAATTCAGGCCAGATTCGGAGGCAGATATGTTGCTGTGATTAGGTAGCATGGTATAGGTTCAGAATCATAGTGTCCTACATACACCAGAACAAAATACCTCTTGGACTGTACCCTCTCCACAACAGTTCTGATGCTTCAGTTCACTGTTGCAGTCACTGTGGCAACCCATCTTGTCGAAGGCCTCTTCTGTTACCACTCTACTTTACCAAGCACGATGTCCCTCTCCAGGAACTGGTATCTCCTGAGAGCATGTCCAAAATATCTGAGACCAAGTCTCATCATCCTTGATTTAAAGAACCTTCTGTCCTCACTTCTTCTCAGACAGGTTCTTTTGTTCCCTTGGGAGTTTGGGGTGCTTTCAATATTCTTCACTAGCTCTCAAAGTAATATCTTTACTTTTCAACATTCCAAAGATAACTTGTGCAGTAGGTTTATCCTGTGCAATTTGTCATTTGATCTCTTGACTGCTGCTTCTATTAAGCATGGGTCATGGTGACAAGCGAGATGAAATTCCTTGACAACTTTCATCTTTTCTTTCTTTATCATGATGTTATCAAGAGGACAGGGAATGAGGGTTATCATTGATGGCATTAGGTGGATATTGGCTCAAAGTTGTGGCTATAACAAAGATGCTTGTGTTTTAATCAGCATGAAAAGGCACTAAACTGTGTGGGTTATAATAAACTAAGAAAGGCATTGAGAATAGGATTTCTAGAGCACTTGTTTATGCTCCCACAGTACCTGCACATGGACTAAGAATATGTCATTTGAACAGAACAAGGACTGGGTGATTGAATAACAGTTGTATACTTTCACTACACTGATTCATTCTGTATGCTAAAGATATGATACAAAAAACTGGACAACATGAAGAACACAGCACCATGACTGGAAGAGTCTGATTAGCAACCTGGAATCTGCACATGGCACAACCTTGCTTGTTGAAAATTAACAGGACTTGGGGAACTTTCTGATGAATATTCAAAATGGATGGCAACTCCATGTAAAAAAAAAACCCAAATACTCAAATTTGGACCAATAGATAACCTCATGATAAACCAAGAAATGATTGAATTGATCAAAAATTTCATTTTGCTTAAATTCACAATCACTGCTCATGAAAGCAGCAGTCAAGAAATCAACAACTGGTTGCATTAGACAAGTTTGCTACACAAAACCTCATTAAAGTGTTTTGAAGACCAAGGCTATGACTTGCAAGGACAGAGGTGAGTCTGAACCAAACCATGGTATTTTAAAAAATCACTTATTGGGGGCTCATATATCATTTTTCACAATACATAAATGCATAAATTGTGGCACGCACCTTCACGTGCTTGCTGCCGTCATCATTCTCCAAACACCTGCTTTTCCATTTGATCCCTTGACATCAGTTTCTCATCCTTACCCCTCCATCCTTGCTCCCCCCTTTCCCCACCAACTCTCAATACTTCTTTATGAATTACTATTATTTTGTCATATCTTACACTGTCCAATGTCTCCCCTCACCCACTCCTCCAATGTCTGTCCTCCCGATAGGAGGTTATGTATAGATCCTTCTTGCTGGCTTCCCCTCTCTACCCAACTTTAATTGCCTCATATGTGTAGAAAGAATGCTGGTGGCATTGTGGTTATGTGCAAGGCTGCTAGCCACAAAGTCAGCAGTTGGAAACCACTAGCCCCTCCACAGAAGGAAGACTAAACTCTCTGCTCCCATAGCAGTTGCAGTCTCAGAAACCCACAGGGGCACTGTTCCCCGGTCCTAGAGTCACTGTAAGTTGGACTTGATTTAATGGCAGAGAGTTGGCTTTGGGAGTATTTATGTACATAGGAAATGTTGAATAGGGTAAACCAAATGAAAGAGTGATGCAATTTGATTGTGCTGCTGGTGAGAAATACTGAACGTACCATGGGATTGATTGCACAACTCTTTGTAATATCCATGCAATTGATTTGCATGAAATGTGAATTACCTGACAATAAAAGGGGTATTGTAGCAGTCATGTGCTTATGCTAATTTTATGATTGAAATGCAGGGGTGAAGTCTATCCTGTTAATCTGGAGATAGCCATTGAGTAGCCAATGAGCCTCTGTGTAGGCATGGCTTTCATCTGAGACTCCTGGGAAATCTTGCAATATTTCCCTGGTGAAGAAGAGAAGCTATCTTACCCAGTGGTTGGGAGTTAGTCGAGAGAGATAATTAATCACAGACGAGACAAGATGGCAGCTTCTGAGAAGCTGAAGAAACTGGAGGAGAAGCCACACTGCTTTGCCTTCATGGAGTTGGGCCTCTGAATTTGGAGAGGCCACATGGCAACCCCTGTCAGCGATGAGTTGCTTCTGCCACCACTAGATGCTGTTGATGGACTTTAAAACCCTGGGAGCAAGGAGCCATGGGGAGACCCCTGCCAGAGCTGGGATTCTGCACCCACTGACTTGTGACTTCATGAGTTGGAAGGAGACATTATAGACTGATATCGGGCATGACTTTGAACCAGACTGGATTGGGATGCTTTCTCAGTGTTCCATTCCTTTTGTATATAAACCATTCCCTTACATCCATATGCGTGTCTATGAAATTAGTTCCTCTACTCTACCCAGACTAACAAAGATACTATTTAAGAAAAAATAATCTACAAATAACAATCAAAACAAAATAAACAAAAAGTACTATAGACTACTAGAAGAACAAACAAATCTATCTTGGAAGAAGTACAGCCAGAACGCATCTTAGAAGCAAAGATGGTGAGAGTTCATCTCACATATATTAGGCTTGTTATAAGAAGAGACCAGTCTGTAGAAAAGAACATCAAACTTGGTAATGCAGAGGGTCAGCCAAAAGAAGAATAACTTTGGTCAAAAGGTTTGACACAGTGGCTGCAACAACAGACTCAACCCCTACCAAAACTATGAAGACTACCTAGCCCCTAGCACAGAGACATGACTATTCTCAACTGACCTGACAGCACATTAAATTCCTAGCATGTATAAATGAAATTATAGGAAGATCTACCTAGAAAATTGTCAAGACTAAGCTTTCCTGCTCTAGGCAGGAAATTGTTTATTTTCCAGTTCTCCTAAAATTAGATTGAAAATTTTCAAAAGGCATATTTCTAGATAGCTATAAGCATCACAATTACTATCTTAAACACCAAGAAGAAAGGAAAAATACAAAAATAAAAATTATTTAGTCCAAATTTATTATCCTGACTTTATAGACAATTAACTCCTGTTGGACTTGTCTCAACACAAAATTTCTCAACATGCAATTCAGTGACACCTTTTCTTATCCTTAACTAGCTAAAAGCTGATCTCTAAGGTTTTATCATTTCACTTCAGAGGGTATGTTTCTACCTTGATAACACTCCACAACTCTCTGTAAAAGTTTTAACTGCGGCTCGCCATGACCAAGCAGCTTAAATGAGAAAATGGTGGTGTCTGAACACTAACATCAATAATAAATAAAAGATGAAACATGTACAGGATGGGAAAAAACATGTCATTCAGTTTCAAAGATGTAAATTAGTTCTTTTGAAGAAGCCCAGATATTTGAGGCTATAAATTGCAATGTCAAATTAGATAGAAATCTTCAATATAGCTCAGTCACAAAATTGTGTGGAGTTCTTTTGGATTCAATACTAAGAGAGATTGTATCACTTGTGTCATGAAACAGAGAGTTTTAACGTGATAGTATTTTCCATATGAATGATGGGCCTGCACCTGGAATACAACATTCAATTCTGTACGTGTTTTGTGCCTAAAAGATCTAGATAAATTGAAAGGAGTTCAGAGGCAGGGAGTGAAAATGATTAGTGGAATGAAGACTGTGATGGATGGACTGAAAGCTAAAAGTGCTAAATCTGAGATTGCTACCGAAGCAAAGACCTTGCAGGACAATTTATTTGAGAAAATTCTACTGATATTCGAAAGTTATAAAATGTGAATGAAACAATAAATAAACAAAGAGCTGGGAATCAATCAGTCTGTAGTATTTTGGATTTACACCAAAAGAGCAAGATGAAATTAATAATAAACTCAACATCAATAAAAACGATTTAGTTCTTTTTTAAATTTTGTTTCCTTTTTTTTCCCACATCACTGCCATGGTGGAATTAGGAAGTCCAGCCTTGCTCCTGGAGAGCTGCTGCTGGATCTGAACCGTCATCCCCGTGAGCCGCAGTTCCTTTTTTAAATTAAATACTTTCAAAGCATTTTCATTCTACTTGTGTCCTTGATATCATCTCCTAATTTCCCCCCTCCCACCCTCACCCTCACTTCTTCATTAAACCATGAGAAGTTATAACTTGTTATTTTCATATCTTACATCATCCTTAGTCATCCTTCTCCCACTTTTCTGTTGCTCGTCTTTGTGATCAATTCCCCATTTCTCCCCCACCTTCCCCTTATCCTCCTTATATCTCTATTCTCATTGTGGGTCCTGATGGACTTAGCTATCCTGGATTCCCTGTGTTGGGGCTCTTATCTGTAGTAGCGTGCATGATCTGATCTAATCTGATTTGTAAGGTATAATTGAAGTAGGGGGAAGGAAGCTTTTAAGAACTAGAGGAAAGTTGTGTGTTTTAGCTCAGGTCTTCCTTGTGACCCTTCTGTGAAGGGTTGTCCAACTGTCTACAGATAGGTGTTGGACGTCCACCCCATGCCCTCCCCCGCTCCCATTCACATTGGGTATGATTCTATTCTGGGTCTTAGATACCTGTTATCTGATGCCCTCAACACCTCCTCATCAGACAACTTTTGACTATCAAATACTACTCAAGATGTGTCCCAGAGAACAGAGGGACCCGTATCAATGCAGAATCTCTAGATTTCAATTTTCAAGTTCAGATTCTTGTTTTAGGAAGACCCTCAGATGTAATGTGTGTATTTTTTGCTTCTAATGCTTCTATTCATTTAACATTTTATGGGGAACTCTTAAAGTTATCATAACAATCCACAATTCAATTAGACCATAGTTGTACTATTGCTGCCACCATCCTTTCAAAACATTTTCTTTCTTCCTGAATTTTTTTTTCATATCAGATCCCCATTATCCTCTCCACCCCTCCTCTCCTACGATCCAGGAACACTTATCATTATATATTATTTATGTAGCTATATCTGATTCCATCCAATATTGGCACCCCTCTTCCCACCTCTTCCTCTCCCATACCTCCACCCCCTGGAACCAGTGGTTCCAATGCTGTATCCTTGGGATTGTTATCTTATATTGAGACACCTAAAGGAAAAAGAAAAAGAGAAGGGGACTGGGAGAAGAGAGACCATCTAATTAGTTCCAAGTCTAAATATAACTGAAGTACTGAATTATAAGATATATGGACTATGTATCAAAATATTTATTTAAAAAGTAATATAATTAAAACTGGTGTAAAAAATTCCCTAATGGGAAGAAATAACCAGAATCATGAATAAAAACAATCTATTACTAAATTGCCTTTGAGACTAAGTCCCAACACCTGGGGAGATAGCTTCTCATCTTCACGAGGGAAATATCATGAGACTTCCCAGAAGTCTCAGGAGAAAGCCATGCCCACACAGAGGCCTCATTGGCTACTCAATGGCTATCTCCAGATTAACAGGTCAGACTCCACCCCTACATTTCAATCATAAAATTAGCATAAGCACATGACTGCCACAGACTACCCCTTGTTAATTTTATACTTTCACATAACTCTATAATCATATGTAACCTTCAAATAAACAATAAAATCATATCTATATCTAACAGGATAAAACGAAAATGCATACAATTCAACATGTGTCAATATCATTTTAAAAATAGCATTCAATAAGTGAGCAAAACAAAAGATATCCTGTGCCTTATAATTGTAGTTACAAAATACCTACACCTTGATCCTATAAACCTATGAATATATATTCCACCACCTATAAGAGTTTGCAAGCCAAACCACCTCATGCCTTCATTCCCCCATTTTGGGTATTGAATTTCTATATTGCCCACTTACATCAACCCAGTGCTCTAAGGAAACAATCATATCTTTCAACATGAAGAATCTTCATTCCAGTTGGAAACTCATGAAGCGTGCATCCATTAGCAAAGTCAAATCAGGACAGGCCATTCATAAAGTCAGCAATGATATGCATCAGTTCACAGACTTAAATCGCTTCTCTTCCTCTGATCGGGTTCTGGTCAACTCAATGGAGGTTTTTCCACTTAGCCTACCAGGATAGCCATTGGTCACCTTCCTTTAGACCAAGGTCCCAAAAATTTCTCAACATGCCTAGCTCTCTCATGCTAGGTCATGAACTTCAGACGAGTCAACCTACTCTCGTCTTCTCTATTTCCTGTGAACCAAGTCCCCGAGTGTCAGTGGCCAAAGTCAACCTGGCTCCTTATTGCTGCATTTCTCCTGCTTTCACCTACAAGCAGTAAATCTGGGTGGTCACCTAACAAGCATTTCAGCCTGCCACAAGTTTTCTTTAACATTCAGACCCAGAGAGGAGTTATCTTCATGGTTCTAGATTCTGAAGATAATCACTAGTCAGGATTTTCCATGGAAATAGACTCCATCCTTCTTTATTGGTCAGTGTGACCTTCTCTCAGACTACAAGTGTCCTGAGTACTACCAAAGACTGGGTGGGGCTACTTTCCTCAGAGAAGTCTTTCCAGGTGTGGCCTAACCCCATTTAAGCACCAAGTAGGGTTAATCTCTTTAGAGATGTCTTTGACGCTAAGTCCTAAACCCTCTAGAGGTCAATTCTTGTCTTGAGGTAACTGCATTTGAAAACTCTTTTTCATACTACCCAATAAACATTTCTATATATCCTTATATTTACAATAACAGGCATAAGAAATCAGTATAAACAGCATAGTCAGAAATCAAACTTAAATCTTAAAACAGTCAAGGTCAATACTTATTAAGCTTATCTATAACCTTATCTAAACTACCGTTTACACAAAAACATTGAATTAGGTCTCTGAATGCATCAAAACACAATCCCTGCTTTCGGTCAAGCATTTTGACCTTCTTAACCATTGCTCCCAAACAGTATCAGCTCTGAGACACTCAAATGGCAGCCCCCACACCTGTGCTCAAGATACACATGAACAGTATCCATTTTATACAGGAACAACCAAAGACAGCATCCAAACAAAATAACCACAACTTTAACTTCCCATATTGTTTCCAGAAAATAAGTCAGTAAACTGCAAGGACATATCTAACTTCTGTCTAGGCAAAGAATTAACAGTACCACAAGGCACAAATCAAACAAGCTTCTACTTTCCATCTTATGATTTGTTCCTCTAGTACCCCCCTGATAAGGTACCATAATGTGTCAGTCCGGGTAGACTAGAGGAACAAATTTCATAGACACACATACAAATATAAGGAAAGGGTTTATATACAAAAGGAATGTGACACTAAGAAGGCATCCCAATCCAGTCCAGTACAAAGTCATAAGTCCGATATTAACCCATATGCCTGAAATCAGTCTACAAAGTCTCCTTCCGACTCACGAAGTCACAGGTCAGTGGGTGCAGAATTCTGGTGCTGGCAGGGGTCTCTCCATGGCTCCTCACTTCCAGGGCTCTGGGTCCATCAACAGCATGCCTCTCCAACTTCAGAGGTCTGGCTCCATCAGGGCAAAGCCGTGTGGTCTCTCCGCCGCCTCCTCCAGCTTCTCTGATGCTGCCATCTTGTCTGTGATTTATGTCTGAGACTAACTCCCAACCACTGGGGAAGATAGCTTCCCATCTTCACGAGGGAAATATCGTGAGACTTCCAAGAAGTCTCAGGAGAAACCATGCCCACACAGAGGCCTCATTGGCTACTCAATGGCTATCACCAGATTAACAGGCTAGACTCCACCCATACATTTCAATCATAAAATTAACATAAACACATGACTGCCACAACAAGACTCTTCATATCTTTTAACTATCATCAGGGGTTTTACTGGAGGGTCAATCTATGGGGGGACCCTGACACTGGGTTTTAGGTTTCCACTAATATCCTTAGATTTTACACACCAGGTTTTCACAATTTAAACTCTAATGCAATTCAATTCCTTTTTCTGGTTTTGGGTTATATTATGTATAATCTTTGGATTATACATAGACTGGTGTGCTTATTCCATATGAAATAAGTTGACACATCACTTAGATAGGTGCTTGTTTGAAAGCAAGTCTTTAAGACTCCAGATGATATTCCTTTTGATAGCTGGGCACCATCCAGTTTTTTCTCCACTCTTTTGTATAATGTCATATCTGCAGGAGGACAGGCATCAAACAGGACCTTAATGAATACATTATGAATTTGTCACTTAGCTGTTTTCAGTTCTCTCTTTGGAATTTTTATTGTTTTTATCTTTTTTTACAGTTCAAACATTCTCCCAATGAGTCAACCCATGCAATGTCACCACAACATAGAAAAGGTAAAAAGAAAGCTTTTTGTGAAGTTGGAAATCATTGCATTCACTTCCATTGTCCATTCATACCAACTGATGCTGGGTATCAGAAGTCAGTGCAGTATCAGTGTATATACCTCATTGCATACACTAAGCAATATCCAGAAGACATTAACTTTCTGAAAATTCCTTTGGTGATTTTTCTGACCCTATAGAACAGAGTAGAAGTACCTCTGTGTGTTTCGGAGACTATGAGTTTTAAAACTCTTTACAGGTGTAGAAAGTCTCATCTTTCTCCCATAGAGTGGCTTTTGGCTTTAAATGGCTGAGTAATTAGCAGCCCAACACTGAAAATTCTATAAACTGACATTTTTTCTGGGGTCCAGAACTATATTAAAAGTCTGATGATGAAGGAAATATGTCTAAAAAGCTGATATATGCATGTAGATGATAGATAGGTAGATAGATGATAGATGATTGATAGATAGATGATCCAGTATACACTCAGTATTAAAATTCAGATCTTCAAAATACCATAGGACAACCTCTATTTTCTACCCACCACATTGAAATAGATTCCAATTCTCAGTAATCCAGAGTAGAACTGAGTTCCCATCTTATTTTCCTGAGTGTAACTTCTTTTTATGGGAGAAAGATGGGGTTAAATAGTTAACTCGGGTCTCCGAAACTCCCACAGGCAGTTCTAGCATGTCCTATTGCATCACCACGAGTCAGCATCTACTCAACTGCATGGCAGTGAGATCTACTTTCTACCTTTATGAAAGCAGATTGCCAGGTTTTCTTCCATTCACTTGAGTGAATTCAGATGAGCTAATATTTGCCTAAACTATGAATGCGAACAACTGTTCACCTCTACGTGCCAATGCATCATTGGGAGACACCATGCGCTGTATAGAAACTTCAATCTACAGAGGTGTCCAGCCCGTGAGCTTTGAAGCAAATTTTCCTTCTGTGGTGCGTCAAGTGGCTGGAGTTTCCACATTTTATTAGTAGCCCAAATGTTAATCCAGTTTGAGCTATCCAGAAAGCCCTCTCTAGGAACACTTTTGATATAGAGGTAGTGAAATGTAGCAGAAAGCCCTGCCCAAGTAACTCTGTGTTGGAGAAGCCAAGTCTGACAAATAGTATATGACACTTTTTCAAAACCAAAAGTGACTTTCTACTGTGGCGTAAAAAGAGACAACACAAAACAGATAACATTAGCCCACCATGGCTTAGTTAAACAAGAGGTGGAGGCAGGAGGACGCCTTGTAAGGATAAATGATAATGTTCTGTGTGTGCATGTGCAAAGTTGAGAAGTTCTTATTCCTTGTTTAAAGAAATAATATTTTTATTTGATAGATATTTCAGAGTTTTCAAATTCAAAAAAATTTGAAAGAGCAAAATAACTCCTTGATGCACTCTCAAACTTTAATAATTTTCTACTAGTGTCAAAGAAAGGAAGTAAGCATAATGCTTCCACTACTAGTGTCTCTAGTGAAATGGCCATTATCACAAGTACTTTATATGTATTAAAAAATAAATCATTATCACATCAGAAATAATATTTCAAGGTAAGAAATCCAAAGTGTATTTATTTCACTCCATCAAGGTTGCTTTCTAAAAGACTCTTAGTTAGCTTATATTTGAAAATGAATTTGCTAAAATTGATTTACATTGTTATTTATACTGCCTCTGAAATGCTTTTTTTTTATAATCACTCTTGGGGAAAAAAAACTCTCTTGGAATAGATATTTCTAAGAATGGGCAGCTTCTCAAAATGGTTTCTAATTGGGCAGGAGTATCCTGTAGTGGTGGCAGAAGTTTACATTAAATTAAATCAAGAAACATACACTGAGTTGGCCGAGGACCTTCTGCTCCACAGACAAAGTCAGGCTTGCTCTTGCAGTAAGAATATGTTGATAAATGCAAGCTCTTTATTTCTGATGGGTAAACTTTAACACAAGAAACTGAGATGTCTGACAGCTATGGAAAAATTAAAATTATTTTCCATATATCATAGTGAGAAAGAATAAGTAGCACAGAAAATGTACATAAAATATTTCTGTAAGAATAGCTTAGTGTTTAATTTCTTAGTGACAGTTATGTCACACCAACTTGAAGTTCATTTGAATATTTGGTATTTGTAATGCAAATATGGGTAATAAATAAATCTAATTTTTAAATTAATACATAAATATTTGGATACATCCAAATATATCTTTCATGGGTGATTCTTTCTCCCACTTGCAAGATTTTTCAGCCATCACTTTCTTTTTAAATCATTTTCTTTTCAATAAATAACACCAAAGCAAAGTTCAATATTTTTCTAATGCTTAGTGAAAAAAATGACTATTCTGAAGCTCTTAAGAAATGCTCCCCTAGAATGGAGTACTAGTCCACCCAAGGGGGTGTATTGTTTATATGTCCACAGGGAAAGAGGGACCAAACTTAAATCTTGTGTTCCAGAATGTAAATGCAATGCGATAGCATGAAGCAGGAGGCCAGTGGAGGGGTCTCAGGGCCCAGTCCCAATCCCAACTCTGTGGACAACCACCCCTCTCCCCTGGGGAGTTTGCTTTGGAGGACAGCACTGAAGCTGAAGCTCAGGTAGAGGGTCATATCTGACCAGAGCACACAAGAGCAAGTGAAGAAGAAGTGAAGGGAGGAAGAGAGAGTGGAGTGCAGGCAGGCCCACTAAGTTTTGAGGACACTACCCTACTCAGAACAGCCAATGCACAGAGAGGACCATATGGTAAGCCCCACTATGAAACACGGCATCCCTTGCTGCACCAAGGCCCTACGGGGACACCAGTGGAGAAGCAGTGTTGGAATCATACCCTGTCTGACCCCACCCCGCCCAGGCAAAACACTAAGGATGTGCAGCAAAGCAGAGTATGGAGTTCCCAAAGGAGTGCCCAGGATATAATGGAGCCAGTATGCGGCACCCCATCAGACTCAACTGGGGAATACTCCTGGAGGTCAATGAACAGACCTTGAACTAGCTACAGGTTTTTATTTTTTATTATTATATGTATTTTTTTTGCTTATTTATATATATATTTTCCGAACTTTTTTTGTGGTTGTCACCATCATTTTGTTTTCTTTGATTGCTTCATCTTATGAAATCTTGCTTTTATTGTACATATTATTATCTCTGCAAGTCTATCTAGATAAGATAGGCTGGATGAGCAGCCTGGAGAAGAAAACAATGAGACTGATGGTTCGGGGGTACATGACAGATGGGGAAGGGGAGGAAGGTTGTGGTGTTGACCAACCTAGGGAGGAGAAAACAAGTGATACAAAATCTGTGACTAGGTGGGTGTGAGAGGCCTAATAGGAATTGATCAAGGGTAATGGAACAGAGCGAAATTACTGAAACTTGAATGAAGGCTGAGCATGAGAGTGGAACAAGAGGAAAGTAAAGGGAAACAGAGGAAAGAACTGGATGCAAAGGACATTTATAGAGCCCTAAATAGGGAAATAGATCTATGGGCAGATACTTATAGGGTTAGTATTAAGACAGTAGATGGACATTAGACCTCCAGTTGAGTACTTTCTTTGTTCTATTAAATTGGCATTCCATGATGCTCACCTTCCTGACACAATCACTGAAGACAAATGTGTGCATAAGCAAAAGTGGTAAAGAAAGTTGATGGTGCCCGGCTATCAAAAGATATAGCGTCTTAAAGGTTTGAAAGTAAACAAGCAGCCATCTGGCTCAGAAGCAAAAAAAAAAAAAAATCCACATGGAAGAAGCACACCAGCCTGTGTAATCATGAGTTGTCTGAAAAATCAGTTATCAGATATCAAAGAACTTAAATTCATATCATAGCATGACCACTTTCCTGATGTGAACACTGAAGACAAATGTGTGCATAAACAAATGTGTTGAAGAAAGCTGATGGTGCCTGCCTATCAAAATATATAGCATCAGGGAGCTTAAAGGTTGGAAGGCAAATAAGTCACCATCTAGCACAGAAGCAACAAAGTCCACATGGATGCAGCACACCAGTCTGTGTGACCACAAGGTGTTGAAGGGATCAGGTATTAGGCATCAAAGAACTAAAAAGTACATCATTATAAATCTGGGGGCACATAGTTTGGGGACTCATAGCCCCTCAGTAGGTGAAGCAATAGACCCTTACAGAAGGGTCACAGGGAGCTTATATCAAGAGTTCAAGTAGAAAATGTTTTGGAAATGATGATGGCAGCATATGTACAAATATGCTTGATAAAACTGGTGCATGGGATGTTAAAAGAGCTATAGAACCCCCAATAAAATTATTTTTTAAATTGGAGGCCTCTGAAACTGTAATAGCATAAATTTGTGTTGCTTTGCAAAGAAGAGGAAGAAGAAGAAGAAGAAGAAGAAGAAGAAGAAGAAGAAGAAGAAGAAGAAGAAGAAGAAATTATTTTCTTGGAAGAAGTACAGACAGCATTTTCCTAAGGAAGAATGGTGAGATATCTTTACTCTGGAAATGTTATCAAGGTACCAATCCCTGAAAGGGGACACAGTGCTTAGTAAAGTTGAGGGTCATGAAAATGAAGAATCTCTCAATGAAATGAAGTTACATAGTAGCTTAAACAAGGAAACGAATATGAAAATGGTTTAGGATAAGCTTCTCTGAATCAATCGTATAGTGGATATTGAAGAATCAGTTTTGTAGATTACACCAGTTTCTGTTCCTGTACACCTGTATCTGAAACTAAAGATCATTTAAGTCTTGCTACAAAAATAAAATACTGAAAATTCTTGAAGAATGATAATACTAGAGAGTGATAAGATGTGATTATTTAAGTATTTTAACTATGTTGTTCACATTCAAATCATAGTATATCTGTGGACTTTGAATATTTTTATCAATACAATCATATATGTGATATATGAGCATATATGTCATAACTGAGATGAATTGTACTGTAACAGGAATAACTTATCTATCTTGGAAGAAGTATGACCAGATGGCTCCTTATAGGCAAGTATGGCAAGATTTCATCTCACATATTTTGGACATGCTGTCAGGAAGGACATCATGTTTGGCAAAGTGGAGGAGCAGTGAAAGAGAGGAAGGTCCTCAAGGAGATGGATTCATGTAGTTAGTGGCTGAAACAATGGGCTCAGGCATAGAAACAATTATGAGGATGGTGCAGGTAAGTTCAGTGTTTTGTTTTATTATGAGTAAGGTTGCTATGGGTCAGAGCCATTCGTATGATATTTAACAGTAGCAAGCATATGGAACTAATCAGTCTTAATAATGCATTATGTAACTTTTATCTTAATAGCTTCGAAAGACACAACATAATCCTCATAACAAATTTGTTAATGCCACCGTCTTTATGAATTTTCCTTAAAAAAAAAAGGAAACTGTGGCTAGAACTTTAAGAAGTTTTTCTCAAAGTTTCACATCTGGGATTAGAATTCATATATCTTCTGTGTGGTTTCCACAATATGTTGCTGCCTCTTTGAAATTTTCAGTTTACATATTTTTGTATGTACTACAAGGCTAATCAATACCCAAGAAATTCTATATAGAAATGTTTATTTTTATTTTCTCATATAAAATAGAAATAATTATACACAAACTATGTTTTCAAACAATCTGTTTTCTTGATTTCTCCCTTTAAAGAAACCTCTTGGGCATTTATTTTATCACTTACTCAAAGTTGTTCTTCTTTTCAACAGGTTTTTTTGCATTTAAACTCCTTTCTCTGTTTAATTGGACTGGACCTATAATACTAGGAATTAAATGTCACCTGAACCTGTCAAGAAAGACTTTGAAAATTTATTCCAAATGCAAGATGAGTGCATCAAGCACTCGAGGGTATTCAAAGAAATCATTGTTCAAGGCTTATGTTTTGTTACTTATAATTCTATATATTCAAACACAACTCATGATTAGATTAAGCACATATGCATTTTACTCTTTGTCAATGCTATAAACAGTGGCAATCCCTATGCATCATTCCTGCAAGCTTGTAAAGATAAGACCATTATTGATTCATACGAATCAAAGATCCTGCACTTGCAATCTTAATAATGAGATGATCCGCTTCTTAAACCTGAGAAGTGAAATCATGCAGAGTCACCAACGTACTGTCTTATAGTATCCCAACCTTATTATTCTAGGAAATTCTTGCTCAAGAGATGATCTTGCAAATACTTTATTTTCATGCCAGCACTTCCTGAAAATCCATATGAACAATAGTTTCATCTATTAGTTTGCTCAACTTTTGTCATCCAATTACTATTTACCATTCAAATTTCTCTTAAAGAACTCACAATGATGTCCACTAATCTTAAGATATTATCTCATGACCCAATCTCTATCCATTCCTTTCTTTAACAATAGGACTTTGTACTAGATTTCCCAAACCTACACATATACAAACATGTCTCTTTTTTCAGGTACTCTGATGAAAGTCAAGGCAACGGTTTCTGTTCCTGCAGTAGACTATAGCATTGGCTTTAGTTCACCAATCAGTTGTTTTTGAGGTCTCTTTTTGAAGTCAATATTAGGCAAAGACACTAGTTCTATAGATGAATAAAATCCTGCAGTAGACTATAGCATTGGCTTTAGTTCACCAATCAGTTGTTTTTGAGGTCTCTTTTTGAAGTCAATATTAGGCAAAGACACTAGTTCTATAGATGAATAAAATCCAAAACAAAATCTACATTCTACTAGAACTACATTTTCCTTTAAAATATTGCCAGTGGACAAAACCACACTCAGATTGACAATAAAGACAGCTTGGTTTCATAGCTCCTCTGTTGCCTCCTGTTATCTCTAACCCTATATCTACATTTCTTTTACTCCTGCTTCCTTTCCCTGTTCTGATAGGATCCACACATTGTTTCTTCTCACAATGCAGCCCCAAGTGGACATTGGACTGGCATAAGGACATTCTCTAACCTCTACAGTTTCACGAGGAGGAAAAGATTCCAACTCCTTAGCTGCTCAAGGATGATTTCTATGAGACGGAGGTCTGACTTGACCCTACCTTTAACTTTCTCTAGCCTTTTCTGTTTTCCCTTTTCCATGTCTCAAAGTCACAGTCCTTACAAGATGGCTGGAAAGCTCCAACTTGTGTTGAGAAACCACACTGGGTGCTTTTGGTCAATTCTCTGGTCACTGGGACACTCTAGAAATCAGGAATAATCTCACCCCCATCACATCTGGGCCATCATTTTAAAAGCTTCTCAGCTGTCTTTTTATAAAGAACACACACCACAACTTTTGATATGTGTTCTACTGCACTGTAGGAGTTCCATCAATACTATGTATGTGAGCATGGGTTCGGACCCTTTTCTAGTGGTCCTGTGATTGTAGGGGGCTAAGGTTGATCTCTCTTCTCTTGTGAGCATCTCAGCTTCATCACTCTCATGATCCATGACATTTCCTGCTGCTTAACTCATTTTTCTTCTCTCAACTGGATTCTGCAGCTCTGAGAGTTTGCAACAATGACAGCAAAACCGCACACAAACTAACTGCCCCTGAGTCAAGGCAGACTCACAGTGCCCCTAGGATGGGGTAGAATTGCCCCTGTGATTTTCCTAACTGAAATTCATTATATGATCAGAAAACCTCACCTCTCCTTTGGAGCCTTGGTGATTTTGAACTGCTGACCTCGCAGTTAGCAGCGTATGGCATCTGGGCTCCTCTGGAAATGTACAGGGTAAGTGTAGCCACATTCTGGCAAGGGTCAGGGCTGTTTGTACCTCTGTTCACTGGGGGTAGGGTGTGTGCGTGTGCGTGTGTGTGTGTGTGTGTGTGTGTGTGTTTGGGAGGGGCATGGGCGATGCACGTGCATAATATGTGTGATCACACCATGGCAGGTCAGTGGAGAATTGGCAGGAGTTTTTCTCCTCCAGGTACAGATATTCACTTCACTTTTCTATCTTTTCCTCAGACTCAGGGCTCCAGGTTTTTCCTGCAAATGTCTTCTCCCTATCTTTTCTGTAGAATGTCTTGTGTAGCATATTTGTATATAAATGCTCTTGTGTAGGGATTCTGTATAGGCAGTCATCTTGCCAGAAGTTTCCAAAATTTGGAAACACTATATTTCTTATCTTTTCCCCACTTCAAGGTCAGTTTTCTGTTCTTCCCTTCCTCTTCCATATTAGCAAACTGCCTCTGTAGGTCAATACTTTTGAATCTTAAGTCCTGTGCAGGAAACATTCATAAATATGTATAATCCGAGCAGTTCATTTTCAGATAGTGATGAGGGAACCTTCTATATTTTTTGAAATTCATATCTCTTTCAATATTTGTTGTGCAATTGAATATTATAGCTTGATGATCTTATTTTTTTATTTAGCTTTTTTAATTCAAGGAATGCTTAGTATGTTTTTTCCATTTGTTTTCTAACTTCTTATCTTTGAACATTTAATTATATTTCTTCATTTTACCTTCTTGAGATACCCAATGAAATCTGTGAAGATCTATAATCTCATCATTTATCCAATTCAAATTAGCTGGTCTACGTTCAAGAGCAAATTCCAGAGTCTCAGCTGACATGCACTTGATTTTTCTTTCTATTCTCCCTTAAGAATGCTTCCTCTCTTCCAATGAGATTTTTAATCTCATAAAGAGGTAAAGAGTAAGTAACCAACAGCTCTGCCCTGTCCAATAGTGATATCATGCATCAGAATTAACTAGTTGGCAGTGAGTTTGGGTTGAGGTTTGCTTGTTTGTTTTTTCGTATCACCCGACAATTCATCAGGTCTTCATGCATTAGTGTTCAATGTACCAGGTAATCTTCACATGGTCTTATAGAGTATTTAAAGCTGTACTTTTCCTCTTATAGACTAAAAGATTTCCTCAGCTTCAGCATGAACTTATGATAAGCAATTCTTGTTCTATTTGGGATTTGCCTCCAGCCTTATTCTAGCCAATGACATTGTGCTTCTCTGTTATCTCCATTTTACAGATAGAATCAATTTGGTTTTTATGTATCTAATTTGTAAGGTTCACATACATAGGCAATGTTTGTGCTGATAAAAAAGGTAATTGCAATTAATAGGTCAAGAACAGACAATGGAGAATTCAGTTCACAACTTCAGAAGAAGAATCCATTGAAGACTTAAAGGATAACTTTGAAATATTGTCAGATACGGATGGGCTAATAAATGGAAACAGATCATTGTCAGAGATGGTGCCAGAGTATGGGCCTCTCTGGTTGGAAGACAATTGAAATATGACTAAGAAGGAGTATCTTTCATGGAATGGAATCAGCTGTGGTCAAACTATGTGGTGAAGCCTGTGGGAGTAGAGCCTTAGAGATCTTCATGTGTTCATGGGACATAACTCAAGCTGAGGAGACACAGATTTAAAAATCTGCTGATGATACGAACTTGGAATGTACAAAGAATAAATCTAAGAAAATTGGAAGTCATCAAAAAAGATATTCAATGAATAAAGATCGCTAGTTCTGGCATTAGTGTGCTGAAATGGAGGGGTAATGTAGATTTTGAACCATAAAATCGTAGGAATCAAAGGGAGTAGCACAATCAAAAATAGTGTGGCATTCATTGTCGAAAGCACATTGCAGAATTGAACATGAAGTGTGATGCTGTCTGTGATAGAATTACATCCAGCTACCTTCAAGGAAATGTAATCACTATAACTATTATTCAAATTTCTGCACCAAACACTAAAGATAGGGATGAAGAATTTAAAGGAGTCTTGCAATGATTTCCATGAGAACTTTATCTTACATGCAGTGTAGATGCATTGATAATTACTGGCAATCAGTACATAAGAACTGGAAGAAAAGAGAAGGCGACAGTAATTGGGAAATGTGGGTTTGGAGATAGAAAGCTACAGATTGTATGATACAATTTTGCCAGACCAGTGGAGATGCCCTGAAACATATGAAAACAAATGGAACAACCAATGAAGTCAAGGAGACGAACAGGAAATTTCAAGGACAGCTCGAGACAAAACCAAATATTATAATAAGATCTGCAGAAACTTAGAATTAGCAAACCAAAAGGGAAAATCAGACTCGGAATATCTAAAACTGAAAGACCTCATGAAAATAATTAAGCCTCAAATTGTAATCTTGAAAGAATCATGGGAAAACACTGAATGATGCAGGAAGTACCCAAAGAAGTTGGAAAGATTATGTGGAGTCATTGAACCAAAAAGAATTAGTTAACATTCTGCCATTTCAAGAGGTACCATTTCAAGAATGAATCGTGCTGAAAGAAGTTCAAGATGCACTGAAATGTTAACCAAAATTTTTAAAAAAGTGCTCCAGGAATTGATGGAATAACAATTGAAATACTTCAACAAGGTGATGAAGCCCTGGATACACTCACTCACATCACTCTTATATGCCAGGAAATTCAGAAAACAGCTACTTGTCCAACTGGCTGGAAGAGTTCCATATTTGTGCCTACTCCACAGATAAGTAGCCCAAAAGAATGCTCAAATTATAGAACAATATCATTGATATCACATGGCAGCATATTTTTGCTGAAGATCATCCAACAATGGCTTCAGCAGGACATTGACAGGGAACTGCCAGGTGTTCAGGCCTGATTCAGAAGAGGAGGTGGAGAAAGAGTTAGCATTGCTAATGTCAGATAGCTGTTGAGTCAAGCAAAGAAAACTGAAAAGATGTTTACTTTTGTTTTAGTTACTATGCCAAGGCATCTGGAATGTGGATCATAGTAAACTATGGGTAGCCTTGAGAAGAAGGGAAATTTCAGAACACCTCATTGTGGTTGTGTGGAACTTGAACATGGACCAAGATAGAGACACTTGTGAGAACAGAACAAGGGAAGACCGTATGTTTTAACAGCAGCATATCCTCTCACCTTATTTGTTCAATCCATATGCTGAGCAAACAATTACATGAAGAGAATGTGGCATCAGGATCGAAGGATGGCTTATCAACAACCTGTGATATGCAGATAACACAACCAAGCTTTTTGAAAGTGAGGAGGACCTGAAGCACTTGCTAATGAGATCAAGGGCTGGAGCCATCAGTATGGAGTACAGAACCCTACACCGGTAAATGTATCAAGATAAAGGAAGAGAAGGTTTGAAATTCTCAGGGAATTCATCTTGCTTGGCTCTACAATCAGTGCTCCTGGCAGCAGCAGTCAAGAGATCAAAAGACGCTTTGCATTAGGTAAATCTGCTCCACAAGACCTTTTTAGAGTGTTGGGATGTTACTTTGAGGGTAAAGGTCTACTTGATTCAAGCTATTGTGTTTTCCTTTGCCTCAAATGTATGAGACTGCTGGACACTGAGTGAAGAAGTCAAAGAAAAATTGATGCATCTGAATTGTGGTGCTGGATAAGAATAATGAAATGTTATGGTTTCCTAAAAGGAGAAACTGATCTGTTTTAGAAATTCCAGTAGAGTGCTCCTTATAGGCAAAGATGGCAAGACTTCTTCTTTTTATCTTCTCTATGGGGTGGGGGGAGGAGGGAGAAATAGTAATCATTGTTTTATTTAGTCGTAAAGTCCTTAGAATCACAGTAGGGTTTGGTGCCATATTGATGTCACACTCTGCCAGTCCTCCAAAGGTTGTGCAAATCTTTTTCTTAATTTCTTAGTCTACTAGTGCATCACCGTACTCAGCAGGCCGCTCATCAAGATAATTTCAGTAATGGATTTTGGCTCTCTGCACATAATAGATGAAAATCCTTGTGAAGTTTCCAGTTTTATCTTATGGATTTGAACCTGCTGCCGATGCCACATCTAAATTCTTGAACAGATTTCTATCAGTATCACCCAAAGGTACAATAACTAGCACTGAGAGTTCTTTGTTGCAAGCACTGCACACTTAACTTCTTGAATTTTCACAACCACCTTTCCTTGTTTGTTAGTTTTTTTAAAGGAGTCTCTGGTTAACACACAGTTAGCTCTGTACCTAAATTAGGGGGTCCTGGCAGTGGAGTGGTTCTACATCAGGTCTGCAGTACAAAACCAGTGTCATATTTCATTCTACTGGGCAAGGACAGTTCCCGGGGTAGGAATTAGGTAAAGCTTCATCTTACAAATTTTAGACATATTTCCAAGAGTGTCCATCCCTAGAGAAGGACATCATGTTTGGTAAAGTAGAGGGGTAGCAGCAATAAGGTCAGTTGTGAGTGTGGCACGAGACTGGACACTGTTTCCTTCTGTCACGTGTATGGATTTGATCCACCTTGGCGGCACCTAACCACAACTATCAAGAGAATATCTGCATATGCAGAGAGTTTCGTACAGTCCCAGGCATCATTTCCTTCATTCAGGGCATATATTTCCTACTACTGATTACTCATTGTTTCTAACTTTTCCATTCTGGTCACCGATAATAATCAATACACTCTATTTTCATCATTTTCATACTACCAAAATTGATAAAACTCAAGTTCAATTTCTATAACACTAGCTTTAGTTGGCTAGTATGTAAATTTAAATTGAGTTGCATTAACTATTTTTTCTAGAGGCATATGACTGTTATCCTCTCACGGACAGCTTTGTACTTCAGGAAGCATCTTGAAAAGTTCTTCTTGACTATGAACTTGACAAATTTCCTCTTTAATTTGTTATTCCCAAAATAATATCACATGAAATTATCTGGTCAAAAATGGTCAATACATATATATATTCTATTTCTAGTTTTGAAAGTTCTTATGTTTATATCTTGTACACTTTTTTTGGTACAGTATTTATGAATGTTAGCAGCTGCTTCTCCCCAGCTTTCACCATGCGACATCATCAGCAAATAAAGATCCTAAAACTTTGTTCCAACTGAGTCATTGAAGCAAATTCCATTTTGTGGAGGCAGCTCCTCTTCTGTCACATCTTGAATGCTTTCCAACCTCAGAGATTCCTCTTCTGGTACTCTATGAATTGATCATCTGTTGTTAATATCAAATCTTTCACTGGCCTTTTTTTTTTTTCAGAAGCAGATTATCAGGTCTTTTTATCAAGTATGTCAGCATGGAAATTCCACTCATTTGTGCCCATTATTAGTGACTCCTCTGATATCTGAAATGATGATGGCATACCTTTGCATATCACAACAGATAAGCCACAACAGTATCATAATTTGAAAGATAAAACATGGAGATAATTTTCATTACTTTTATTAACTTTTAAGGTTTCTTTTTTAATTCCTAGAATGTTATAGATTTGTGTAGATAGATATGTCGTTTTACCAAATATCTTGCCATCATAATTTATAAGGTGCATCTACATTTTTTTTTATTTATTAAATCATTTTATTGGGGGCTAGTACATCATTTTTCACAATACACATATAAACATACAGTGCCAGGCACCTGCACATATCCGCTGCTACTATCGTTCTCCAATCATCCACCTTTTCCCTTGAACCCTTAGTATCGGCTTTTCTATCCCTTCCCCTCTTCCCCTGCTCTCTCCTTCCCTCAACCCTCAATACTTTATAATTATTGTTATTCTGCCATATCTCACACTGCCCGAATTCTCCCCCAACCCACTCTCCTGATGCCCATCCTTCAAATAGGAGCTTATGTGTATATCCTTGCTGTTTGTTTCATCTCTCCACCCTACCTTCTCTCCACTCCTCCAGCAGTTCCAATGTAACCACTGGTCCAAAGGGGTTCACACATACTTGTTTCTCCATATCTCCAGCTTCCCCCCTCCACCAGTGTACCTTCTCCAGCCCATCTGGATTTGTAAGGTAGGGTCGGGACCATGATGTTTGGTGGGGAGGAAGGCTTCAGGAACTAGAGGAAACTTGTATGTATCATCACTGCCTGGCTGTCCCTTGACCGGTCTGTCTCCTCCCCATGACCCCTGTAAAGGGGTGACCAATTACCCACCAGTGGGCCTTAGGTCCCCTCCCTGCTCTCCCCCTCATTCGTAATGATGTGATTCTTGTTCTTTGATGCTCGATACCTGCTCCTTTCGGCCCCTCTTGATCATACCTGCTGGTGTGCTTCTTCCATGTGGGCTTTGCTGTTTCTGAGCTGAATGGTGATTCGATTATCTTCAAGTCTTTGAGACTCCAGACATTCAATCATTTGGTAGCTGGGCACCATCTGCTTTCTTCACCACTCTTGCTCATGTTCCCACATGTCCTCAGTGGGCACCTTGGGGATGTGTGCACACAGTGATATGTTTTTTTTCCCCCATTTGATGTCTATTGCCTAGGCCTTTCAACACCGTGTGGCCACGCTGGCTGTTGTGCTTCTTCTGTGTGGGTGTGGTCTCTTGTCAGAAAATCAGAGTGCAACAAATGTTGGAGGGGATGTGGTGAAATAGGAACACTTCTACATTGCTGGTGGTCGTGTAGATACGTACAGCCGCTATGGAAATCAGTCTGACAATAGTTAATGAAAATGGAAGTTGAGTTACCCTATCATTTAGCTATCCTACTATTGGGTATATACCCAGAAGATACAAGAAATAAACCACAGCCAGTGGTATGCACGCCAATGTTTATTGCAGCACAATTCACAATTGCAAAGATTCAGAAGCAATCTAAATTTCCATCAGTAGATGAATGGAGCATCTTTAATCTTTCTTGCATATTAGCTTATAGATATGTAGTACTGATCCATCTTTTTATATATGCAATAAGCCTCTACGGCTTTGTAAGCATATTATTGTTTCAGCACACCACTATTCTCAATTTCAATACATTTTGTAAAAGACATTTGAAAATATGTCCATCAAATCACTCATTTAAAGAGTTGTTGTGTATGCTTTTCCAGTTATTTTCAAATGATTTTGATTGTCCTATAGAACATAGGCAACAAAATTTGGAGGAAGAAAAATAAATAGAAATTTTATCCAAATTAGAAAACATACCTAGAGTATATGAGATGAAGCCTCCTTATTCTCACTTAGAAAACACATCCTGTCTTCCTCAATGGGAGATGTGTTTAGAATTATCCTAATAGAAACTTTAAAAAAGGAGAACAAGATTATGACAATAAATTCTTTGACTAAATTCAACTCCAAATCGTGCTAAATTCTTTAAAATAAACCATTTACTGAGGAACCATGGTACTTATTATGTTAATTGGAAAAGCATATTATAGTTGAGGGATAAAACTGAATGTAAAAGGGAATAAAAAATGTGACCACAATCAGAATAGTAGGTAGAGCGGAATTTAAAATCCAGACAGTGCACTTCAGTTTGTTTCTTATGTCATTCTATCCCTTCACTAATAGCATTCCTAATAAGATTAGGAAAAATATTCAGCAGCTGCCTGTGACTTCTATTGTTCTAAACTGTTACATAAATTTTAAGTAATGAAATAGAAAAAGTGATTGAATAAATGATATGAATATTACAAAATAGAGATAATTTATTTCATTTGCCAGTGATACTTTTCCATGCCAATATAAAACAAGAGTAATTAGTAATAATTTAGTGGCGATATTTATCATAACTCTGGATGGAAGGATTTAATATTATAAATATATTAATTTATTTCCAATAAAAATACATTTCTACCATTGCCTTTAGGATTTGTGTGTGTGTGTGTGTGTGTGTAATGAAGGAACCCTTTAAGAAATGGACAACAATTTTTATTTCAAAGATACAAATAATTGGAGGGTGGCTTATCCTATCATATATCTCTGATTCTTTAAAACCTAGCTAAAATTAAACAACATTATACTGGCACAGGGACAAATATTTTGGAGAAATAGTTTTGAGATGCCCAAAAGATAATCTGAAACAAGACCATTCAGATTAGTAATATCATGGGGATTTAGTCAATAGTTTTAACCAAATTCAAAACTTATTTGAAATAAAGGAGATTTAGACACTGCTTAGCTCACACACACACACACACAATAGACAACACATTCAGAAACTTAAAATTTTTAAAAAAAGGAAAATAAAGGAGAAATTTTTAATTAAGGAAAGTTGTATAGAAAACCATGCAAAAATAAAAATTCAGTAACTTTAAAGAAAATTAATACTTTCCCAAATGGTAAAGAAGTCAAAATAAATTCAAAAGACAAAGAACTTGCTCAGAAAATATTTATAACACCTGTAACTAATCAAGAGTTATGACCCATGAAATACTAAAAGCCACTATAAAACAATAATAACAAAAGCCCATTAGAAATCAGATACAGAATTCGAAAAGGCATTTCACACAAAATACAAAAGTCTACTAAACATGATTAAATGTGAAAAGCGAGATGAAAATCAACCAAGCAAAACAACTTACACAGAGAAGAACAACACAAAATTGTCCCTAGCCCCATGAGTTTAGTATAAATTACAAAAACTGACAGTATGTAATAGGCAGGGGAAAAGCATTTCCACACATTCCTGCTGATAGTGACTGAGGACAATTAAGAAGTACCCATGGAAAGTTAGAAATACCATTTGAGAAAATAATTTATTTTTTTCGCAGATTCCGTCACAGAGTAACTTATTCCTATGGACAAATATTACCAATCTGTTAACACATAGACATTTATAATAGCAGACTTTGGAGAGAAGCAATCACTAGACAAATGTTTAAAACAATCTGTAGTATACTGCAGCTGTTATATGTAACAGATGTGTGATTTCTCTATGAAAGCATGTTTAAGATTTTGTTCTACAAGGTGAAAATTTGCATTTTATCCAAAATTTTAAAAATACATGAATCAATACTATTGTATGTGTACACATACACACATATCCTTATCAACAAAAGCCAAAAGTCTGGAAATGTAAAAAATTAAATGTTAGTAATCTAAACCATCATGGATAGGTTTGGAGAAGGTTGAAAATTTCCTTAGCTTGTATTCATTTAAAAAAAAAGATGAAGGAACAAATGTGAATTTTATTTAAATTTTATCTTGTACTTAAAAACATATATTTGGTCTATGAATTATGGAAATAAAACATAAACCAGTAACAAAGTTTCTTAATTTGAGGAAAGTCCTGGCTTTTATATGTAAAGATGAAAGAAAACGCAGGTGCACAATATAATTTAACCTTAATGTTCAAATTACGTTTTTCAAGCCCAAGAGAGCTTCCTCTAGGAACTTTTCATATGTTCATTCTAGGGAAGTTGTTGAGTTGATTTGAGAACACGTGTTCACTATGACAAATGAGCATGTATGGAAGGAACACTCTGTTGGACAAAAGAACAGCTCAAAATGCCCCCACCTGCATGTGTCATTTGTGCGTCCTTCTTAAAACCCTAAAACACTGCCTTGCTTAGCCAGGAAATGAAGTTCATAATCAAGAGACATGAAACGATGCTAATATTTTGGAAGTTTTAGGAGAACGGAGCCTGCACATTTGCAGCACTAATCTTGGCTGGAACACTTGTGAGAGTCTGGACTCCATTCTCTCTGACACAAAGAAGGTCTGTGGAAGTGCTCAGTGGAACAAACAGGAATGTGGTGTGTCTCTGTGATTTCCTGTCCCACCCCACCCCCTTTTTCCACAGAGATAGCTCCTTTGGTGAAAAGACATCTGTGCTTTCTTCTTTCTCTTCAAGACGAATGTCATGATTTAGGATACACAAATGTAATTTCAACTTTGACTGCCTGCTGGTTTATTTCACGCACCTGCTTTTGGAGGAAGCTAGAAACAGGATTTTAAGGGGCCATTTTGGAACCAGAGCTGACATTTGACCTGTTAGATCCCACAGGAACATGGAACACAAAAGCATTTATTCATAATGACTGATTTACATGGAGAAATACATTTGCTATTATATACTCATATTTACATAGCAAAACATAGACTTGTTACTTTCCTTGTTATTATAATTACTTTTCTTAAACCACAAAAAATAAAAGTCAATATGTCTTTTTCTTACCTTTGTATTCTTTTTATCAGATCTTGTATTGATTTCTAAGTTGAGCATTTATATCTTGCTTTCAGTTTTTGCCTTTTTACTCTAATATAATATTGTAATGTTTCTGATTTAAATATAAACTACCTATAGAAATGTATAACATATCATTTCCCAGTATCTGTGAATTTAATTGTTGCTAACTGAAATATCTCTTACTAGATCTTCTTTGTTGTTGCATATTTTAGTATTAAACAGTTCCAAAGATGGAATTGTTATAAAGACCATCCTAAATGGTTTGCTGAAAGTCTAAGATAGCTAATAAACTAAGGATTGACTTCAAAAACAATTCTTGTTCTCTTTATTTCCTCTAATGATTTTAGTCCAAGTCAATTACCAAGTTCTTTCTTTAGGGAAACAAATATCAATTTTTAAAAATGAAAGTATTGAAAGGGTTAATAAAAGAGATTATGCTGTGCTTCATTGTTTGTTAAAAACAATAGTTTTCTTCTTTGATGGTTTGAATGAAGAACATTTGTCTCTTCTACCAGGAACTGGCTACTAAAGTGATTGGCTACTAACCCCAAGGTTGGCAGTTTGAACCCACCACTCCCGGAGAGAATGATGGAGCCATTTGAAAAGGTTACAGCTTTGAAAATGCAATAGAGGACTGTTCTCAGTTGGCACTGACCAATCAGCAATGAGTTCTCATAGCTGGCTAGTTTGGTCTCTACTACTAAAGGGAAAAAGTTGCCCAGAACTACGAATTCCTTGAAAATTCTAAATTTTAGGATAAAATAAATAGAAAATCTGCAGGTTATAAATGCAAAAGTTATACTGTAGCATTATAGTGACACCATGTATTTGTGAGACTTGATGAACAGCAGATGCCTTGAGATGTGTGAAAACATCTGCAACAATTACTAGAAGGTGAGAAAATAATCTGACTAATTTCCTTTTTTGGTTTATTTGCTTTCCTGGTAAACTACTTTATTTTTTAAATAAGTAGCCTGCCATTCCTTTGCCTTTAAGCAAAGTGATAAGAAGTTTCCAGGTTTCAGAGTGCTGTTAAAGACAGACAGGGTAGCGACATGAAAAGACCAGTCCTTCTGTGGTTGGGGGAAGAGGGGCTCAGGAAAGCTCTCAGGACCCCTCAGTGGCAGTTTCGCTCTGTAATGTAGGGTGCCACCGGTGCAAATGGCAGCGAAGCATCTTTACCTGCGTTTTTCTCTTACGGAGAGGTTGGTGGGTTTGAACTGAATATTTATTAGCAGCTACATTTAACCATTGTGCTATCTGGAATCCTGAACTACAGATAAAAAGATTAAGAATTTACACACATATTTGAGGAGATAAAATTCAGCCAAAAACAGATTTAGTAATAGAGTCTCTAGCAATCTGTAAAATAGAGACATTTAACCTGAAGTAACTGTCCATATTTAGGTTGTATAATTTTGGCTCACAGTGATACATAAAAAGAACTCAAAATATAAGTGTTTCTTCTCTCAAGCTGAAGTGGATGAGTACACTAAGAATCCTGGTCAATGCATACTATTAAATCCTGGCTTCATTGTTTGTTTGTTTGTTTTCCTACTTTACAGGGCAGCATTATCAATTTACAAAAGGGACCTCGTAATGGTAGCCATAAGAAAAAAAAGCTCATTTCCTTTAAGGATGTTTATATTTTTATTTAGTCAGTCTTGCTCCTCTTTAACCTAAACTGAGCTTTGAAGAAAAATATACTCTTGCTGGGAAAAAGTATCCATTTGAAACTTGTTTCTTTTTCTACTTAAATTCAGCATCTTCTACTTCTCTCTTCCTTATTCATTCCCTTTAACTATTCAATTCCAATGTTTAAATCTTGTTTAAAGGAAGAATTATCCACACAATAGCAAGAGCACATAAACAGTCTGAATGCCCACTAATGAATAAATGGTTAATTAAAATGTGTATAATGGAATACAATATAATATTGTGGAGCCATAAAGAATAATGGTGACTTCTCTTTCTCTCTCTATATATATATATACATACATATGTGTGTGTGTATATATATATGGAAGATATTTTGCTGAGTGAAATAAGTCAATTGCAAAAGTATAGATACTTTATGATTTCACTCTTACAGAAAGACAAGTAAGTATACATATTAAAACCAATGTTATATGTGTATAGATGTGGACCAACATAGATAAACCTACATAGATAAACATACATGCAAGCATATATGTGTGTGTATCCATATAACATTTTATATATATGTAAGAATCCACACATATTTACATATACAATATAGCACATAAGTATACAAACACAAATATGTTGTTAACTTTAACCAAACACCTGTGAGATTGGTTGGGAGGGTCTGAGACATATGGTCATTGTTTCCTGGGACAGCACATTCAATGGGAATAATATTGCACACATACTTATATTACATATCTCAGCTTGATAAGCAGTATTTAGGTTTTTGAAAATCCTACCAGTGACCATCTAAGAAACAATTACTGTTCAGATTGAAAGAAAAAGACAAAAATTAAAATCTCAAAGAAAAAATTAGTCTAAAGGACTAATAGAATACTGAAAATATAACCTAGCCAATCCTGGAACTAGAAGAACTAGTTAATCCCTGACACCCACTCCTGGTGATACTGATCAGAAACACAATACTTAATCAGCACAATGGGGAAAAATATGAAACAGAACTTTAAAAGTCCTATATTACTGGATGCGATGAAAATGGAGCACCCTACTTGAGTTAGATTTTGAATTTTGAACCAAAACTATTACATAAAATTATTTTTCACCAAGTAGCAAATCGTCTTGTGGCATAAACACTAACACACCAATTTTCTATCAATTTGTTCTACTGTGGTAGCTTGTGTGTTGCTGTGATGCTAGATCTATATGACTGGTATTTCAAATAATAACAACGTTAAACAAAGTGCACAGGCTTTAGCTGAGCTTCCAGATTAAAAACAAAGAAGGAATAGGCTGTTCAATGCAGAGGAATTTTTAGGTGAGTCACACTCTAAATAAGAAGAAACCACTGCAAAAATCTACTAATTATCCGAACTTTGAGTGTACAATTTATGAATCTAGAAAACTGGATGTCATCCAAAGCGAAATGGCTAATTCATAAAGATCAATATTCTAGGGATTAGTGAGCTAAAAAGAACTGATATTTCCCATTTTGAATCAAAAAATAATATGGTTTACATTGTAGAAAGCAATATGGTAATTCTTAAAACATTTGACAATAGCAATACCATATGATCTAGCAATATCATTAGTGAGCATATAGCAAAAAGAAATAAGAAACAGATCACGAACAGACGTGTGGTCCCCATGTTGATTGCAGCACCATTCAGAGTAGCAGGACGTTGGAAACAACCTAAATTCCCATCAGTATAAGATTGGGTTTAAAAAAATATATGATGGTACATAGACACAAAGGATCACTGCACATCACTTAATAAAAGGGATGAAATACTTCATGACATAGGGGGTATGGAAAACATAATGCTCAGTGAAGTTAGCCAATCACAATAGGACAAATAGTGTATGCGTCCACTGCTGTAGGGAAAAACAACAGGATAGACATGAGTTCAGATTTGCAGGGCAGCCAGTCTGCTGATCAGAGGGGCCATACAGCCTGGTAAAGAGTCTGCCTGGTGTAAAGGAACAATAACTATACCATCCTCTCTAGGCATGTGCGTTGTCAGTCTCTTAGGCAAAAGGCTCCACATATCAGCTGGTATTAAATTGTTAATAGAGCATGAGAGGATATTGACGATTTAGTGGCTGCCATGCAGTGTTATGACAAGGTTCCCCCTGGATAGGTAGATATACTTATCAGAGAGATGATGGATACTGATGGAAAAGTCAAGTTATGAGAGGGGGAGAAGAGCAGACATATCTGGGAGAACATAAGTATATGACTATGGGAGAAAGGGAGGGGGGAGGACCGGCCTCCATGTGGGGGGCTAAAAACACTTTTAAGGGCCCTACAGGGGGTGTTTCCCTGGTAATATGCACCAAATAAGCCACACTGGCCTGAGTTTCTGGGAGTATCCTGGGGACCCTGTCCAAGTAACGTAGGTCCTATCCTGTCCTATCTTCAAGCACAACAGACACCAAGGGCCAGGCCAGAGGGAACTAATGTGGAAAGTCCACTGGGTGAACTGGACTCTACCTCAAACACACTTGAACCTGAGAACTTAAAACTGAAAAATGCATGATGTTTGAAGAAGCAGAAGACAGCTATACCAAGAGTTTGGAATTTTCAGTAGGTGGATAATCACTGACTTACTACATCAATGCCAAGATATATAATATCCTGGCAAACATGTTATTGATATTCTCAGTTTATTGTTAATTTTCCCTGACAAGCAACTTACATTATTGGTATAAATAGTGCCCAGCCACAAAAGGTTTTATTCAGTACAAGTGAATAATTCTAGTTTTCTGATATGGAGTTAGCTTACATTGGCACAGTATCCCCCTCTCACGAATGTTTTAGGAAGAAGTACCAGGGACTAATCAATGACAATATTAACAGAAGAGCTTTATACTTCAGGGAGATTATCAATAAGATCCTACCCTAACAAGAAAGTCTCTAAAAGCGAGCCAAAGCCAGATTAAAGAACAGACAAACAAAACATAGATCCAAGAATGGATTTGCGGCTCACCATAAAACTAATCTCCAATTTAACACATTAATGATGGAATATTTTAAAATCAAGAAGTTAAAAATCAAACAACCAAATCAATGTGAAGGGGTGGGGAAGTACTGGAGATCCAAAACCCACCTGCAAGTTAACATATTAAAGACCAGATCAACTCAGGATTCATTTGCAATGTGTGAAGAACATTTAGTTCTTACACGATTACCCTACTCGATACTCACCCTCAGGAAGGGAACACAGAACACAAGGCTGCTATCACAAAGTGCTATCAAGAAATTAGATGGTGTCCAACTATTGGATAAAACAACGTTGTAGGTCTTGACGGCTTATTTCCTAAAAAACAATCATCTAAATGAGATATTAAGTAAGTCCACATGAAAAAAACCACACCAACATCAGTGACCGATAGATAGTAAATCTTATTATCTGAAGCTGATGGAGGGAATAGTATCATAGTCTAAATTGTGTGCTTCTGGTTTGCAGAAGGCTGTGAATGACAGTGGAACCCAAGATATATTGGTGGGATCTACACAGGAAATAAGCCTCCCATGATTTTCCTTTACCCTTATAGAGGGGCGAGAAGAAACCAGTCCCCAAACAGAGTGCACTGGAGAGATAACTACTATAAGAGATCAAAATGGTAACCTGACTCAAGCATTTATAACCTTGTCACTTGATTGCCCCACAGATGCACTTTTGCCCTGACGTGGTTTTCAACATTTTATTTTATTATATTTTATTTTGTTTTCTCCTACTGGAGTTTGCTCAGATATATTTTTATTAGGGCTAATGCCCATGAATTTTGCCTATATGTTTTTCAGATTTTGGTAATAAACCCAGTATTGATGAACCTATAGCGAGAGCAAGTAGAATAAGGGATCCTGGGGTTACGGAAAGGGAGGGGAGTAAAAGAGATATATTATTAAGGAGTTCAAGAAGGAAGAGAATGCTTTGAAACTGAGATTGGTAGCTGTTGAACAGTACTGCTTGATGTGATTGAATTATTGAATGGTATGTATATGTATTAGCTTCCAAGAACAAGGTTTTGGAAATAGGTAAATAGCTCTGAAAAAGAAAAGAATGTGGTTTATTATACTGGCAATGGCAGGATTAAGGGGAATGGTTTAGCATTTACCATCAGATGGGGCATTTCAAGAGCTATCTTGAAGGATCATGCTGTCTGTGATAGGATAATATCTATGCCCATACAAGGAAATTCAATAAAGTCACCATCCACCAACACAAGTGATGACAAAAATTAAATAATCAAACCATATTTTAAATCGGAAATTGATCAAACAAGCAATCAAGATGCACTTGGACAAAGCAAAGTTCCTGAGGAGCCTCCAAAATAGACTTCAGACTAAAAGGGGCAGCTCCCAGAATTCTCCCAGGACCAGTGGGGAAATGGTCATTAAGGTCAGTGGAGAGACCTGGAATTATGCATTTATTTTGCCTGCTTCTTTCTTTCATTTTTGCTAGCTTTTATTCTCTTTTCCTCCTCTTATTTTTTTATTCAATCTTTTGCTTTCTTTATGTTTGGTTTGTTAGTCTTGGTTTGACCACTTGTATAAGTCAGACATGAGAAACAAGCTAAAGGAGAAAGCAACTGGAATGATGGTTATGGAGGGACCTTGGACGAGGGGAAGATGAGGGAAAGGGAGCAGTGAGCAAGCAATTTCAAAAACTAAGGAATTAAAAGAAACAACAAGGAAGATATAGAGATTCTGGGAGTGTTGGAACACCAGGAATCTAGCTGAGAGAAATTACTAAGAGGCAGAAGAAAAGAGAGAATGATGATAGGGAAGAAGGAAGACAAAAGAAACAGAAGAAAGATATAGGAAGCAAAGTTATGAATAGAGGTATAAGCAAAGCTGTGTAAATAAGTAAATACATTAATTCATGAAAATAGGAGCATTAACCTTTGTACATATATTTATATGGCAACATAATGAAGTAGGGTGTGGACTTTGGAACTTCACTCACACCCTCCCTCAAGGCAAGAACACTTTGTTCTAATAACTTGGCATTCTATGATGCTCACTCTCCCAACACAATCACTGAAGACAAAATGGGTGTGTAAGCAAATGTCGTAAAGAAAAAGGATGGTACCTGGTTATCAAAAGATATAGAGTCTGGAGACTTAAAGATTTGAAATTAAACAAGTGGCCATCTAGCAGAAAAGCAACAAGTCCATAAAGAAGAAACACACAGCCTGTGAGATCATGAGGTATTGACAGGATCAGGTAACATACTTCTGAAGACCCCCAAATAAACAAACCAAAAATCATATTGCTGAGAACAAGGGGCATCAGAGCAGAGACCCAAAACCCATCTATAGAAAATGGGACATCTCACAGACAGGTCACAAGGAATGGATGAATCAACCAGGGTTCTGTAAAGTATCAATGAAACTGACCATTATACTCTGGTTCCTTGAGGGCTCCTCAACCCCCACTATCATGACCCCAGTCCTGCCTTTCATTGCAGGATAAACCAGTGCATGTGCACAACTACAGAGATAAAAGCTCACAGCATATGAAACCCAGGAAAAGGAATGGGAGTAGTGATACCAGGAAAGTGGGATGAAGGTCAGGAGAAGTGAAAGGAAGGGAGAACTAATTACAATGAACAACAAATCACCATCACCACTATCTTTAGGGAGATGAACAACAGAAACCATGGGGAAAGGGAGACAGTGGTCATTGTATGATATGAAAATAATAATAACTTATAATTTATCAAGGGGTGATGAGGGGGAGGTGGAAGGGAAAAAAGAGGAGCTGATACCAAGGGCTCAGTAGAAGGTAAATGTTTAGAAAATAATGATGGCAATATATGTACAAATATGTCTGATACAATTGATGCATGGATTATTCTAAGAATCACAAGAGGCTCTAATAAAATATTTTAATTAAAAAAAGATGCATCTAGTGAGTAGAATACAAAATTTGGAAATGAAGAGGAAGGAAGAGTAATTGGATTTGGTGATAGAAATAACGTTGGAGAACTTATCATAGAATTTTCCAAAACCAATGATTTATTCAAACAAATACCTTTTTTAAATAACACAAAGGATGACAATATATATGGACTTCTCCAGATGGAACAGACAGTAATCAAATTTACTACATTGATGAAAAGAGATAACAGAGAACCAACCTTTCATTTTATTGCAATTCATTTTTATTTTTATAGTGTTATTATTGTTTTCTTCTTTGTGCTTCATTTTTCTTTTGATTTTTATTGCATCTGTTAGGTCTCCCAATTTCTGAAGAACAGAAGGCATGACTGCATAGCGACCGCAACTGATGCTATTGGGAAGGTAGAGGTGTGGTGGGGTAGGAAACAATCAATGAATGTGGGGGGAGGGAGAGAATATTCGAACTGGTTATGATTATGAATATACAACTTTTGAATAGTAATTTAACTCTAAAAGTGTATGATATGAATGAGGAAGAATTTTTGTTTAAGGGCACTGAGTTTATTTTAATGCTGGTGAAACAATTTGAATAGGGTTATCAATAATGGTTGTACAGCGAAAGAGTATAATCAATTGTTCCAAGTTATACATTAGAAATTGTTGAATTGGAGGTTTATCATGTATGTTTTTGCCAAAATTGAAAAAAAAAAAAGCACAAATAATGAGTACAAGGGAGAAGAGGAAAATTTTCTAATATTGATCGTGGTAAAGATTGTACAACTCTTTTTACTACCATTGAACTATTGAATTATTGATATGTGGGTGAAGTGCCAATAAAACCATTTTTAAAAGAAAAACGTATAATCTCAGAAGCCCACAGACTCATTTTTACTCTGTCATATAGGCACTGTGCATCAGAATTAAATCGATGGCAGTGCATTTTTTATTAAGTACTTTTATTGGGGGCTCTTACATCTCTTATCACAATGCATCCATTCATTCAGTGTGTCAAGTACATTTGCACATATGCTGCGGTCTTCCTTTTGAAAGCATTCTTCCCAACTAAGACCCTGATATCAGCTCCCCATTTCTTCTCCCTGCCTCCTCCACTCACCCTCCCTGAGAAACCCTTGATCAGTTATAGATGATTAATTTCAAATCTTACATCGTCGTCCACTGCCCCTTACCCACTTTTCCAATGTTCATCCCCCTGAGAGGAGGTTATAGGTTGATCTTTGTGATCAATTCTCCCTTTCTTCTCCCATCCTCCCCTAATCATTTTTAAATCAAGGTGGGCCTTTCTTAAGTTGAAAAAAATGGCTATAAGAAATCAAGGGCAGGAAGAAGAAGTGGACTAGATATAGATTACAGTATAGATTCAGTATAGATTACAACTTAATGTAAAGAAAACCACAATCCTCACAACTAGACCAGGAAGTAGCATCATACCAAATGGAGAAAATGTTTACAGTTATCGAGATTCTGTCTGGCTTGGATTCTAAGTCTTGTTTGGATTCACTATCAATCCTCACGCAAGCAACAGTCAAGAGATCAAGTGAGCCATTGGGCTGGATAAATCTGCTGCAGAAGGCACCTTTCAAGTGTTGGAAAGTAACACGTTACTCTCTGGACTAAAGTATGCCTGACCCAAGCCATGGTATTTACAATTACCTCGTTTGCCTTCAAGTTCCATTTAAAAAAGGAAGACCAAGGAAGAACTGATACATTTTCATTATGGTGCTGGCAAAGAATATTGAAAGTACCATGGATCCCTTTGATACCTCAGGGTCGCATGGCTGGTGTGCTTCTTCCATGTGGGTGTTGTTGCTTGTGGTGATAGATGTATTGTAGCAACTAGACCAATAGGAACATGTGGGCAGAAATTCATAAGGTCCCAGCTTGATTGGAGGGCAAGGAGATGAATGTCTTTCCAAGACCTGCCCCTTCTCTTTTCCTCACTGATGATTGGACCAGCCTGCTCCTACTTGAGCTAGTCTTTGCCTCCTTTATATTATCATTCTCTCTAATTCGAAGTGATTTGTATCAAACAATAAAAGTGTAGAAAATCAGCCATTGAAAAAAACAGAAAAGGAAGAAAGAACGAACCATGGACTGCCAAATAAAGCAACTAATCTGTGGTGCACTGGGTATACCTAGAGGGCTTCTGAAGGCAAGGTTGACTAGACTTGGTCTTATTTACTTTGGTCCTGTTGTGAAGAGACACCGGTTTCTGGAGGAAGACATCTAGATTGGTAAGCTAGTAGTGTAGTGACAAACAGGAAGGCCTGCTACAAAACAGATGGCATAGAGGCTACACCAATGGGCTCAATCATGAAAATGATTGTGAAAATGGCCAAGTGCTTAGCTCTCTTGTGCTTAAAATATCTATGCATGGAAACTGACTCAACGACACCCAATAACAAACAGCAGTGTAAACAATAGCAGATGAGAGTACTGTGGTACTTTACACAAACAAGTAGGCAACGAAAATAGAGCACTGAAACCGAACAACCAGAGCATAAATAATGAGAAAATTGGCACCAAATAGTGTAAGTAATGTCACTGAAATAATTGTGTACAAATTGTTAAATACAAAGTTAATTTCTATGTAAACTTTCACCAAAGCATTTCTCGAATTTCTAGGAGTCAGCTCTACTAGGCATAAAGAAACAAAGAGACAAATGTAACCATCTGCTTGGTGATTGCTGCCCCCTTTGAGGCAGCAATCACATGTCTTCGGGGTGCAGGGAACTTTGTGGTCTCCACAATCTTGAAACAGCTGGAGTTAGACTGCCTTTCTCTCAGAGATTTGACTTAGTAACAGCTGCTTTAACTGCATAACTGAAATATGATCATATAAACCCTTGGGGGTGGGGAGAGAGCCTGTAACAAGGACTCACACTATAATAAGAAACTTGTGCGGGTATATCCAAAATGGTAGAATTTGCTATGTGGACCAAATTAAGCTGTGGATAAGCTTGAGAAGAATGGGAACCTCAGCACTGTTTTCATGTGACTCTGAAACATTGATCAGGAGGCAGTTGTGCAGACAGAACAAAGGAACGTTGCCTGGTTTACAATCAGGAAGGTGTGTGTCTGGGCTGCACGCTGTCACTGTATTTGTTCTATCTGTGTATTTAGCAAATCATCCAAGAAGCTGAATTATATGAAGAAGAATGTGCTATCAGTATTAGAAGGAGGCTTGTGATATGCAGTTGACACAATCTTGACTGCTCATAGTAAAAAGTAATCAAAGTACTTGCTGATAAAGGTCAAGGACTATAACCTTCAGTATGGAATACAGCTCCATGTAAGGCAGACTAAAATTCTCATAACTGGACCAATAGGGAACATCATGATAAATGGTGAAAAGTTTGAAGTTTGAAGTTGAAGTTGTCTTCTTTGGGTCCACAAACAATAATCATGAATATAGCATTCGAGTAATCAAAATGTGTATTGTGTTAGGTAAATCGCTGCACATGGTCTTTTTAGAGTGTTGCAAAACAAGGGTGTTACTTGAACACGAACATGTGCCTGATGCAAGACAAGGTATTTTCCATTGCATCATATATATGTGCAAGTTGGACATTGAATAAGGAAGACTGCAGAAGACTTGATACACTTGGATTGCAGCACTGGAACATAATATTGAATGTATTGGGGCTTGCTAGAAGAACAAACATCTGCATTGGAAGAAATAACACCAGAGTGATCCTTAGAGGCAAGCATGGCAAGACTTCATCTTACATATCTCACACATGTAGTGACGACATGATGTTTGGTGAAGTGGAAGGGCAGCAAAAAGGATGAAGGCTCTCAATAAGGCATCAATGGACTCAAGCACAGGAACCGTTGTTGGGATGCCACGGGACCGTGCAGTGTGTCCTTCTGCTGTGCATAGGGTCGTGATGGGTTGAAGCAGACTCAATGGCACTTAACAAAACATCACTATCTGCCCAGAAGGCATTAATCATTAAAAATAATTTAATATTTAACAAGAGAATCTGCTGAGGAAACCTGCTTTTAAACAAAACAAAACTTTCTAAATTAGTAACTTTACTTCATATTACATATATGCAATTATTCCTTAAAAAATAACCTGCTTCGGCAGAGCCTCAGTGGTGTACTGGTTGAGTGCAAGACTGCGGCCCACTGGCATGGCGGTTCAAATCTAGCAGCAGCTCTCCAGGAGCAAGGCTGTGCCTCCCACTCCCACTGGAGGGCTATGATGCCCCCCCCCCAAAAAAAAATAGCCTGCTTCAAACTTAGGGACCGTGATACACAGCATAATCATGCTGTCACACATACTAAAAAAATACAAAGAATAGAAAACAAAGTAAAAATTATACACATATGTACCTCAAAAGACTTCATCCAAAGAGTAAAAAGATCACCTAAAGACCGAGGGGGAAAATTGGGGATGACACATACCAAACAAAGTCTAATTTCTAACCAGTAAATAATTAAGGTTAAGGTATTGTGATATGTGAGTAGCCTGCTGTAATCCAATAGCTCTCTTTCAACCGTGTTTTAAAAATGAGTACCTGGTACTAACCAATGACATTATCAAAAGAAGATCCTTATATACCAGGGAGATGATAAATAATATTCTCAACCATAAATTAACAAGAATATCCCTCGTAGAACCAAAAACGTATAAAAAAACAAAAATCCAAGATGGGAATTTTGGCTCACATAAAAAAAAACAATTAATTCTTACAATGTGGCCCTGCTCTCTTAAAGGAAACACAGAAGATATAAGGTAAAAAGAGAAGGTTTTTGATTGAGGTTTTTTGGCCAAGGAAACTACACAGGAAAAGAACAAGTGGTTTTGTTTGCTGTGTGTGCTATAGCAAATTGTGGGAAAGAAAATAGATGGCTTTAGCCTAGCAGATAGAAAAGTATCTGGGGTCTTAAAAACTGTTTTTCCAAATAAGCATCCACTTAAGTGAGATGGCAACTAAATCCACATTGGTGAAGTTAACAACATCCATGAACCAGGGTTGTAAATCGTACAATCCCATGTCGAAGGAGGAAATAGTATCAGAGCTTAAATTGTGAGATTCTGGTATGCAGAAAGCTATGGATTTCAGGGGAATATCAAGATATATTTGCAAGATCCACACAGGCAATAAGCTTCCAATGATCCCCTTCTAACCATAATTGAGGGATAGGAATAAACTGATTACCAGACAGAAGTATTTGTCTGGGAGTCAAAATTATAGACCTGACTTGAAAAGTCAAAACCTTGTTAATTGATCCACTCTTTAACACCCTTTGGGCCTGACACAGTTGTCAATATTTTTTTTTCATTTAAGGTTTATTATGTATTTTACCATTCTGGGTAGCTTTCTTGAATTGTCAAGTTTTTTCTTTCTTTTTGTCTCTTCAACATTTGAAGCCCAGGATTAAGGCACCTATAGAGAAAACCAGTAGAATGAAGACTCCTGGGAATAGGTGAAGGAATTGGGAGTTAAAGTAGAGCTGGTATTAAGTATATCAAGAAGGAAGAAAATGTTTTGAAACTGACTATGGTACTGTATTGATTGATGTGATTCCACTATGGAATGGTATAATACCTATTAGCTCCCAATGAAGTGGTCTTGAAAAGGAAAAAAATATATTAATTTCTAAATTTTATAGAAAGTTTCAACAAATCAGTTAAAAGAAAATAAGCAATCCAGTTAACAATTGGACGGGGGGGGGTGAGTATGTATTTCACTAATGAAGACATTTATTGACTTGGATGAAGGCAAAGACAACAATAAAGCCAGACCAAAATGATCATGAAAAGGCAAGTATTTAGAGGAGCACAAGAGTTTAAGGCAAAAAAGGTAAATACTAGTACAAACCCAATGGGACAAAAGTATTAACAATAATCTAAGACTGCAGTAAAAATAGATATTCAAGGTAAATATGCATGAGAGTGTGAATGGCACTGGACCCATGAAGATAGAAGTTTGAAAGGATATTTCTAAATATCTATATGCTGCAACTATACCCATGAATATAGTAGAGCATCCAGGAGACAAAGTTATCAAAACTTCTAAGTCAAAACAAAATACAAAGGGAAAATGAGTCAGTGTGCCAATGGATTCATCTTAATAGTCTCAGGGAACATCAAGATAAATTTTCATGATATAGTGCACAAGGACAATAGTCTAAATACTGCTTTGGTGAGTAGCACCTGGGACATTAAAAGGTTTTGGGTGACTGAGACCTCGAGAGAAGCAAAACCAATGACATTTTTATAAATATAGACAGAGAAAAGGATTTATATCAAGGAATGGTTCACAATGCTGTAAATGTGGGTAGGCTCACTTTCTTCAAGTCCATCAGTCAGATGGTGTGTTAGTCTGGGTAGAATAGAGATATAGATTCATAGACACTCTTATGAATTCGGAAGGATCTTTTTATACAAGAGCATTTGAATATTGAGAAAGCATCTCAGCCCAGTCCAGATCAAGTCCATAAGTTCAATATGTGCAATGATGCCCATATGTCCAATACTAATTTATAAAGTCCTCTTCAAACTCAGGAAACACATGAAATGATGCCAAATGTAGGAAGATCACAGGCCAGCAGGTGAGAAGTCTTGTGGATCCAGTGTCAGTAGAGGCATCTCAAAACTGGCAGGGATCTCCAAGTGACTCTTCCAGCTCAGGGTACTACCATAGTTCTGAGTGTCTTGTCAGCTGCAATTTTCCAGGGAGTAAGTAGAGGCAGAGTGTGTCTCCTACTTCTAAGGAGGAATCCTGGAGTTCCCAGAATGCTCATGAGAAGGCCATGCCCATATAGAGGCCTCATTGGCTAGGCTTCACTTCACCCCCTCACTTTTAATACTCTAAAATTGACAAATAATTACAATTATAATCCTCTCAAATTGACAAATAATTATATAACCACCACCAATGGTAAACTGGAGGTTTCTCTTGACTCATATAGCTAGGGGAGGGAAGGTAGGAGGAAGAGGGTTGGGAGATGCATATCTAATAATCAGGAAGACCACATGTCGTTATATGCAAAAAAGAATGAATCCAAGTTCTGCAATCTGATGATGACTCCTGGGGTTGGCTGGCAATATGGCAGGAGTTCAAAAAAATCACATGAAGGATTTATATCCTGCAGAGATGAAGCTTACCCAAGAAGTTTGCTTAAAAAGATGAGCAGACCACGTTCATGCATAGTGTTTCTTTCTACTACATCAAATTTGTCACTTGATCAAGGGAGTTACACTCCAACCCAGATGCTGGTTGCTCACATAATTGATTAATTTTGTTAGATCCCAACATGGAGTTGATTACATTGTGTGAAAGCACATCATGGGAGATTACTGCCAAGTGACACCTAAATCTAACTATCATAGTGTTTCTGTAAGACACAACTCTTGGTTTCTTCTTGGCTGGAGTGAAAACGAATGAAGAAAATCTAAGTAGAGTGTGAAAAACATATAGAATGAAACTCAAAATCATAACAATAAAAATAAATAGATCAGACTTAACAGATCTTTCTAAGAGTGATAGACCCTTAGGGAGGTTTCAAGTCTGGAACTGAACTCATTACTATTGTTCAACTTCCAGTGAAGTAATACATAGGCTTATAAAGTGATACCACTTTAAGCAAGTTTGCATTCTTTAGAACAAACAGTAGGTGAGTCAATATCAGAAGGGTAGTATTTGTCAAGGGAAAAATCTCAAAAGGCAGAAAAGTTGAGAAAAGGAGATGAATAGAGAGAACAGAAATGAAGTAGGAAGAAGGACATTATAGTTTGGGACTTACAATTAATGCTATAAAACAAAAGGTGTACAAATTATTAAATTAGAAGTCAATTTACTTTTTAATTTTTACCAAATCACAAAAAAAGCCCAAAACAACCATAATGACAAATATCTCATTCAGAGTAGCAAAACTGTAAAATGAGTGTCATCATTACTAACATGCCAAAGATGTTGAAAAATTATTGAGATATAAAGTCCTGAATAAATAAATCTTAAAAAACCAATGTACTGATTTTAAGACTTCATTATATTTTAAGCCAGTGGTTTCAAGAACTTTTTAATTTCTAACCAGAATCTTTGTGAAGAAGTATCACAAACTGATTTTAAATTTTACTGGAAAGGAAAAGTTCTTGAGATTGAACAGGAACATGAGGGAAATTCTCTCTGACAAATTTCAAATTTTCTATAAATCTCCAGTAATCACAAGATACTTATAACAAAATTAAAAACAGATCTTAATTTAGGAAAAAGCAAATAAACAACAATGAATAAATACAAATGAAACGTGCCATGAAAATATTGTCTCATATTAGTAAATAAAAAACTATTAAGAAAATTTCCAATCTATTCTTAATTATTAAAAATAAATCAAATCTTATACCATCATGAGTAAGTTTTCAGTGGACTAAATACTAAATAAAAAAACTAGAAAATAGGGTGAGTAATTTCTTTTTAATAATCACAAACATGAAAAGGCAAAAAGTAAAATATGAGAATCATATTTTTATGAAAAAACAAGCAAACAAAAATAATTGGTTAAAAATACATACTTTTTTATGTCAAAACTACTCTGAAAAATATGTAAAGAATTATTAAAGTGGTTACTCCAGGGAGATGAGCAAAAACAGAGAAAAAACTCCTTCTATTTTTATTTATTTTAAAATAGCACAAGATTTTATTCTTAAATTAAACAAAAGAGTAAAATTTATTGTAACATTCTCATGGCATTTTTAAGAGATATAATAATGTGGGAATGCACTTATTAAAAAACTAATTTATGTCCCTTTAAGCATTTCACATTACAAAAATCCTCAATTTATGTAGAGATTATTTAACTATGCTGAAAAGAAAAATAGTACACTGCACCTATGACTGATTGATAATTAGTTATGAGGGTTCTTAAGAAGATATTTCTTTTATTATAGCACAAAATCTCTGATCTATTAATAAGATATTAGTTATGTTAGAGGTTCTCACAATGTTATGAAATAAAGTACCCTAGAGTTATGAAAATTAAAATTGTGCCCCAAACATTGCATAGTATATCTATAGCACTGACAGTCAACTCCTTGGTTTTTAAAAATGATCAGTCCTAAATAATTTCTGAGAAAAATAAATACAAAGTGAATCTACTTACTGATAAATTCAAGGTATACCTATAACAGAAGGAGAAATACACAAGTACTATGGAAGCAAGGTAATAGATAAGGAAAACAGAAGCAATGGCTTTGAATTATGATCTTAGAAAAAAATAATAAACATGCAATGGACTGCCAGAAAATCAAATCTGTTTTATAAGAAATATAGCCACAATGCTCCTTGGAAACTAGGAAGACAAGACTTTTCTCATATGCTTCAGGAATGTTATCAGTAATCCTTGAATAAAGACACCATGGTTGATAAAATAGAGGGTAAACTAAAAGGAGGAAGATCCACAGAGAGGGACTGATACAGTTGCAGCAACAATGGGCTTGCATATAACAAGGTGACAGGTTTTGTGTCAAGTTGGTCATGTTTCTAAGAATATATGAGTAGCATGCAATCCCTCAATGAGGTCTCAATTCAATGACATTCACCTGGAGTATGGGCTATATGATTTCCATACTAGATATGCTTTGGAGAACTCTCCCTCTCTTCTTCCTTCTGCTAGTTTGGACCCTGTGTCTGGCTCCTTGAGACTCAGGCCAGAGGCTACCATACCTGGAAGCTGTTAGAAGTCTCCCTCTCTTCTTCCTTCTGCTAGTTTGGACCCTGTGTCTGGCTCCTTGAGACTCAGGCCAGAGGCTACCATACCTGGAAGCTGTTAGAAGTCTGCTGTGTTGCCTTTGTTGAAACCACAGAGCTCAGCCTCCACCAGCCAGCATTCTTCCCACATTCTGCTTCATTTTCCTGCTTCCTATCTTGTCAACCAGCAGTTCTGTAAGACAGGAAAAGTCTCCAACTGACCATGATACTCAGACATGAGCCAGATTTGGCCTGCTTCTTTGTATTGACATCAGCTGCTTTCTTGATATAAATTTCTTTCTTTTTGTGGCAATAGAATTTTTTTTTATTAATCATCTTATTGGGTGTGGAGCTCTTACAGATTATTTAACAATCCATCATTCAATTGTATTAGGAACACTTGTAAATATGTTGCCATCAACAGGAAATAGAATTTTGATTTCTCTCCTGGCATCATTCTGTTTTTTCTAAAGATCATTTTATTGGGAGCTCTTACCTCTCTTGTGACAATCCATACATCGATTGTATCTGACAGATTAGTACATGAATTGCCTTCATTCCTTTCCAGATATTTATTTTCCATCTGTCATCTGCAATGGCACCCATTTTTCTATGTCCTCTTCTGAGTCAGACTGGAACCTCAGGATGTTCCTTAACAAAAAAAACTATAGCATCCATTGTTGAGTGATCTTCAACAAGATTTTACTTGCATACAAGCTCATTGAAAATATTCTACTTTGAACATTCTGTTGAATCACCTTTCCTTGGAATGGATACCATTATACATTTCTTCCAGTGAGTTGGCCAAGTGGTTGTCTTCCAAATTCCCTCGCAAAGATGATTAATTGCTTCTCATGCTTTGTCAGCTTGTTGAAACATTTCAATTTGTACTCCATCAATTCCTGGAGCCTTGTTTTTAGCTAATGCTTTCAATGTAGCTTGAACTTCTTCCTTCAGCACCATTAGTTCTTGCTAAACCATCTGAAAAAAATGAATATTAATTCTTTTTACTACAGTGACTCTGGGTATCCTTTCTATTTGTGCATCATTTCCACCCTCTACATCATTCAATATTGCCCTCCTCCCAATTTTTCAATATTGCAACTTGAGGGTTGAAATCTTTCTTGAGTTCTTTGAGTTTAAGTTATGCTGGGCATGCTCCCCTTTTTTTTCTTTCTTTTTCACATTTTAGTTTAATATTTGACATTGTTCTCTCCAGTTGTCTTTTGAAATTTTCTATTCAGATCCTTGGCTTCCTCCTTTCTTCCATTTGTATTAACTACTCTACAATTAAGAGCAAGCTTTACAGTCTCCTCTGCCATCCACTTTGATCTTATCTGTCTTTCTTGTCTTTTTAATGACCTTTGGCACTCTCCATGAAATGTGGTCTTAATGTCCTTCCATGAGTCATCGGACCTTTTGTCATTTAGTATTCAATGTATCAAATATGTTCTTGAGGGTTTCTCAAAATTCTGGTGGCATAGACTAGGGTTATATTGGATTTTTCATTTTCTTCAGCTTTGTACTGCCCTTGCATATGAGTAATTGATGGTCTCTGTTCCTGAGCTAGCCCCTGGCCTTGTGCTAGCAGTTACTATTGAGTTTCTCTGTCATCTCTTCCCACAGATGTAGTAAATTTGATTTCTGTGCATTCCATCTAGGTAAATCCATGTGTATAGTCAACTTTGTAATACTGAAAAAAGGTATTTGCTATGAACAAGTCATTAGTTTTGAAAAATCTTATTATGTGATCTCCAGCTTCATTTCTATCAACAAGTCCATATTTTCCAAATATGATTCCTCTCTAATTTTTGCAATCTAATTGCCAAAGATATCAATGCATCTTGATTGCACATTTTATCTATTTCTGACTGAAGTCATTGGCAGAATTCTTCAATTTTTTCATCACTTCCTTTTATAGTTGAAACACTAATTTGAATAATAATATTGATTTTGATGCCTTAAAAGTGGCCTGTTGTCATCGATCACAGAATTATTCACCATGAGTTATTTTCCAATGTACTTTTTGACAATGAGTGCAATGCAATTCCTCTTGATTGTATTATTCCTGGCAAGTAAATACTATGATTTTTCTTGTTCAAAATTTCCAATGCCAATTCATTTTATCTCACTAATATATAGGATATTGATATCTATGCATTCCACCTATTTTTTTTACCATTTCCAATTTACCTAGATTCATTCACATATTCCAAGTTCTGATGATTAGCAAATTTTTGCAGCTATTTCTCCATATCTTGAGCCATGTTGCATCAGTAAATGAAGAGCCAACATTTTCTACTCCCATAGGCTTTACCAGACTCATGTCACCATGGTCAAGTCCACTCTGAGAAATGAGCTGTTCCTCAGTCACATTTCCAATTCACTGAACAGGAAGGGCCCATCCTTGGCGCTATGTCCAACAACGTCCTGCTTCCATTCTCTAGGTCATCAGTGTATGACAGGGCTTTAAATCTCTGCATAGGGTGTCAGTGACTCTTTTCTCTGAAGTGGGGAGTTGAGTCTTACTTCAATGTCTGTTCTTAAACTCATAAAATTCTTGAACTGAAAGCACCGATGATCTGGTTTCTATCAAGTTTTCCAGGATAATTTATTAAACAATTTCTTTGGAGATTTTTCCATTTTTCAAAAAATAAAAGCAGAGGAAAATGATTCTTGAGTCAACTCACAAAACTGTCTAAAGATTGGGAGGATATACAGAAAAGGAACAGACATTAGTTATACCTGAGAAGAGTTGTTAAATTGTTTCTTATTGTAGGGTCTTCAGACTTGTTGGTATCAGCCTTGTCCCATTTGTAATATAGATAGTAAAGCAAATTGCCCAGTTTAAAGTCTAATAGATGCCGCCAAAGCACTTTAGGTAGACTGCATAGCTGCAATCTAGTTGCCTCTCAAGGGTTAGTGCTGAAATCTGAATTGTAATGACTAGTCACTGGCATGTCTGAACTGGTGTCAGGGAAACATAATCAAATATCAGAATGCATTTTATATAAATAAACATCACAGCAGAGGTAACTAAGGGCTAAAATATTAGAAAATGAAGTGCAGCACAGGCTGTATTTCAATTTAAGAAAGTCGTCACATGGGGGATTGATTCTGCAAAGTCCTGACAATTACATTCGAGAAAATGTTCCCTGCTATAAACCAATCAAGAATAATGAGGAGAATCTTTATCCTATAGATTCCTGTAAGCATCAAAGCTCAAAGACAATCAGATGGTTTTGAAAAATACTATATGATAATATTCCTTCCCTAACTTCTTCCCTTCTCTTTTCTTTCTTCATCCTCTCTTCTTTCTGTCTCCTTCTGTCCCTCCCTCTCTTTTCCACCCCTTACCCTTGGATTCCTGACTTTCTCTTTCTGCTCTTTTGTTTTCCTAAGATCGTTTTATCATTTTACTGGAGGGTCTGTCAGCTCTTATAACAATCCATGCATCAACTGTATCAAGCATATTCATACATATGTTACTATCATGATATTCTAGAGATTTAATTTATATGTGATTCCTTAGTATCAGCTCCTCTTTATTCCCTTCCTACACCCCTTGCACCCTCATGAATCCTAGATATATTATAAATTATTATTGTTTTCATGTCTTAAACCACCTGCTGTTTCCCTTCATCCTAGTTTCTGTTGCTTATTCCTGGGGGGGAGGGGTGCTTATACATCGGTCTTTACTATTGGTTTCCCCTTTCTCCATTAACCCCCACCTTCCCACTACCTAATGTTAGTGCTACATTACAATTCCTGGGGGTTATCTGACCTGAATTGTATGTGTCAAAAGCTCTGATTTCTACCAATGTACATACTCCAGTCTAGCCAGAACTGAAAGACATGACTAGATCATGATCATGGGGTGGGTGAGGAAGCCTCAAAGAACCAGTGGAATATTGCATGTTTAATTGGTGCTATACTGTATTCTGATTGACTCATCCCTTCCTTATGACCTTTCTGTGAGGGTATGTCCTATTGCCTACAGACGGGCTTGGGGTCTCTGTTCTGACACCCCTCATTCTCAACAATTTGCTTTTTTTGTTTTGTGTCTTATGATTCCTGTTTTCTGATCCAATTGACACCGCATGATCACACAGCCTTGTATGATCAGCCTGCCATATGGGCTTGCTGGATCTCTGCTAGATGGTTGCTTGTATATCTTCAAGTCTTTAATACCACAGACACTATATTTTTTGATAGCTGAGCGCCATCAACTTTCTTCACCACACTTGTTTATGCACCCATTTTTTCATCAGAGATCATGTCAGGAAGGGTGAGCATCACAGAATATCAGGGTGTAAGAATAAAATGTCCTTGTGTTGAGGGAGGGCTTGAGCAGAGGCCCAAAGTCCATCCCCTTCCTCAATATCTTGCCATAAAAATATTACCTATGCCAATACCTCTATTTTTATAGTTTAATATATATCCATATTGACACACCCCTATCCATAACTTTGCTTCCTAGATCTTCCCTCTGTTTGCTTTTAGCTTCCTCTTTCTCTATCATAATGCTCACCCTTTTCTGACTCTCAGTAATTCCTCTCAATTTTATTGCTCTTGCTCCATCATCCCCAGGATCGCTGCGTCCTCCTCATTGTTGATTTTAATTCCCTAGTTGTTCCCCTGTCTGTGGCATTGTTTGCTCACTGCTCTCTTTCCTTCCTCCTCCAACCTCCAAGTCCCTCCAGAGCCATCAGTACCATTGCTTTCTCCTAGGGCTTGCTTCCAATGGCTAAATTCTACAGGTAGGCAAAACAATAGCAGCAGACATAAAACAAAAGCTTGAATAAAAAGAGGGGGGGGGCTAAAGAAAAACATACAGAATTCCAAATCTATCTGCTGACCTTTATGACGATCACCCCACTAGTTCTGGGAGCTTTCGGGAACTGTCCCTCCTAGCCTGAAGTCTAATTTTGGTGATCCTAAGGGGCTCTGTGGCTTGGCTTTGCTCCTATTGCTGATCTTTGAGTTTCCCTGCTTTGTTCATCGCAATATGGGAGTAGTCAGACTGGACTCACCCCGCGACCAAGTTTCCCTAGTATTGTCCTCTATCATAGTAAGCAGTAAGTTCTAGTGAAGGGACATCATGTCTCGAGCTGTTGTCAGACCTACAGTCCTCTCTGCCTTAGCAGCTCTCTTCAAGGACTGCCTCAGTGTGCCAGATTGGGGTCTAGTCCCTCAATCTCTATACTTCCTTCTTGTTTTGCTTCTCTGTGGAAGTGGCAGGCCGGTCTCTGTGACAAACCTGAAAGTTTAGTGTTGTCCTCTGTAGTACGTGCTTCTAGGAGGGAGTAAGTTTGGCTCTGATTGGGACTGGCCCTGTAGACAGATCTGCTCACGAACTGCTCCATACTTGGCACACTGTGGAAGAGCTTTCACTTACATTCTTACTTCTTTGGAGACATAAACAATAGGCTAACCATAGATGGATTAGTGCCCTTGTCCCAAGAGCCTTTATCTCACTCTCCCCCCACTTCCCTATCTCCTTTCCACTTCATTGTATCGAATGACATGTACATCCTTGGATTTGGTCTGTCCCACTACCGGATTATCTGTACCTCAAATCATATAGTGTGAGAAAAGTGGCTTTTTTTCTACACTTACTATGCTGACTATACTTACCTCAGTAGACTCATGTTGTACTCGTCCTTCTGCAACTGGCTAACTTCACTTAGCATAATTATCTTCAACTCTTCCCATGAGACAAAGTGCTTCATGTGATCATGCGTGCTTTTAGAGATGTGCAGTACTCCATTGCTTGTAAATACCAGTCTTCTAATCTGTTGTCTATCGAAAATTTAGATTGTTTTCAACTATTTTCTACTGTGAATTGACCATGATGGGTGATGTCGTCTATACTTTTGTATTCTATTGAGGCCAATATTTTATTAAGGGTATTTGCATCTGTGTTCAATAGAGATTTTGGTCTGTTGTCCTCTATTCCTATGGGTCCCTTACCCTGTTTGGATATCAACAGAATACTGGCAATGTTATGAGTTTGGGATTTTGTCAGCTAGTTCTCTTGTTTCTCTAACTATGCTTGTTAATGGTTGATAACTTACATTTCAGTTTTCCTTAAGCATTGTGTTTAACTTTTCTATACTCTTGAATAATTTGTGGAAGATCAGTGTCAGCTCTTCCCTGGTAGAGAATACTTGGTAGAATTCTCCTATGAAGTCATCTGGTCCAGGAATTGTTTTCTTGGTAGTTTCTTGACAATTATATCTATTTCTTCTATTGCTATGGGTCTGCTGAGATTCTTGTCCTCTATCTGAAATAATCTAGGGAGCGATTTTTTTCCAAATAATTTTCTGTTTCCTACATTGTTGAATCCATTATAATACAGGCTTTCATAGTACATTGTGCATATTTTTTTAAATCTCCTTGGGGTCCATTGTGATTTCCTCAGTTTCATCGCTCATCCTGGCTTCTGACATTTTCTCTTTCCTTTTCTTGGTTAGGTTTGCCAGCTGTCTGATTGTGTTATTCCTTGAAAAGAACCAGTTTTTAACTGCATTAATCTTTTTTTTCATTGTTCTCTTGTCTTCCCACTCATTTAACTCTGCCCTGATTTTTATTATTTCATTCCTATGCTATTAAAAGTATAGCATAACAATCCCAAGTCTCTATTCCTTTTTCATATATGCATTAATAGCCATCAAATTTCTCTGATAACTGCTTTTGCTGTATCCCATAGGTTCATAAGCTTTCTAACTTTCTCTCTAATCTGGACCAGTACACATTCATGTCACAGAAGATCGATATTCATTCACCAATTTTTTGCCCCTGTTTTTCTGTTAATCTTTGTGTTGATCATCAGCTTTTTGTTGTGATGATCTGAGAGGGAAGTCTGAGTGATCTTGTGAGTTGGAATTAACTCATGCTCGACTTTTGTCCCAGAATGTGGTCTAATTTCAAAATTGAGTCGTCTGTATACTTAAAAAGAATGTGAATGGTAAAAAAAAAAAAGACTTCTGTTGTTAAGTGGCATATGTAGGGCATCTCTATTGCACTACATGCGGAATCCACATCAAAAGATTTCGGAAGCATAATTTTTATTACCTGGGCTGCTGGTGATCGCTGGTCCTGTTGCCCTAAATTGATTAAGCAATAGAGCTAGTTCTCTTGTTTCTCTAACTATGCTTGTTAATGGTTGGTAACTTACATTTCAATTTCCTTTAAGCATTGTGCTTATTACTACTAAGTTTGCTTTTATTTTTGCAAAGTTGACACTGATTTAACGTGACCTTGATCACTTAAAACATCCTTTCTCCATAGCTTATTTTTAGTTTTCCGATCCTCAATGACCATTTTCTGTGTTAAAGAGTGGAAACCAAGCTATCATTACTGAGTATGAATAAACTTCTGATACAAAAAGAATGTGAATGGTTTAATTCATATAGAGAGATCTATATATGTCTATCAGGTCCAGTCACCTAATTGTAGTGTTTAGTTCTGTAGCCTTCTTGATGGGTTTCTTTCTCAGTGATCTCTTTCCCTGGTAGGGGTTTATTAAAGTTACCTGTTATGATTATTGAATCTGTGATTTCTTTTTGCATCTTTTGAATATTTTCACAAATTCCGTGGGTCTCTTATTAGGCATGTATATATTTATTATGCTGACTGGTCCCTGGTCTACTGATTCTTTGAGCATTACATATTGCTGATCCTTGTCTTTTGTGAGGGTTTGCATCATGATGTCAACTGTGTCAGTGATTGCGATTGCAACCACTTTTTTTTTAATTTGCTCTTTGCCTGGTACATTTTCTGACCGCCTTATCTTATCTTTCTGTGTGGACCTTTAGATGTGGAGGCACCAGACTCTTCATTAGGTTTTCTGAGCCTGTCTGCTAACTTTGTCTTTTAATGGGTGAAACCAAGTCGTTGACATTCAAAGTCATTACCACCATATGTAGATTCACTGCTGTCATGTTGTGCTTTTTGTGGTGGGTGCTTTCCAATATCCCTTCATATCAGTGTGCTGGGTTTATGTGGGGGAATTCATTCTTGCCTTATTTTGTCTCCGAGGCAATATCATCTTGTTTCCTGCACGTTGACTTCTGGATGAATTTGCGCTATTGGTGGTCTGCTGTTTGTGCGCCATGGGTATCGGTCTTCTGTCCAGTGAATCAGCAAGGGCTGTCTGTAAGGCTAGGAGTCTTGTGGCTTATTCCCTTGTGTAGGAAGACTCTTACTTCACTATCTATCTTAATAGGCAGTTTGGCAAAATAGAGAATTCTCAGGTTTTATTTCAACTTTTTGGAAAATGCTACTCTGCTTGTGGCAGTATGATAGGTAGGTCTGTTGTGACAACATGGCCAATGAACACACAAGATCAATTGAAGGGTGGAGATAGAAATGGCTCAGTGAACCTCACCCTTGTCCTCTTGCTCTTGGATCTTTGGTCCAGCCGACTGCCTTGTTCATCCTGTGCCTCCATCTCTAAGTGACATCATCCTCTGTACTTTCCTTTTATTTATCAAAAGAATACAAAATTTCTACTAAGTTTCAGGAAGCCTCTGAAATTCTAGAGTTGAAAAACACCTCCCCTAAAAACAATCCATTCACTTTTAGAATCCATGTACTATCATGAAGATGAATACTTAAAATATCTTTAAATGGAAATTAATTATAATAATACAAAAAGAAAAAAGGGTGAAATGGATTTTATTGAAAATTTTCACAGCCTCACCAACCATGTGCAGTGTGTGTAAAGATAATAAAGAGATGATGGCTTGAGTCACAGGACTATCTGAGATAAAAGCATGCCGGGATAAAGGAACATGAGATATGATTAGATGTCACCATGCTTCTTACTTTGCACACTTTTTTGTCCTTTATTTTAACTGCTATTTTTAGATACAACTGAAAGTTCACTACCACTTATAATGACCCCTTGGTACAACAGAAGAAAATGTTGCCCTAACTCATAGTTGTTATGTGTGAACCCATTGTTGCAGTCTTCACACCAATTCATCACTTATGTCTTCTACAGTATTACTGTCCTCTTGCTTTACCAAACATGATGTATGCGGTAGTTATATAATTGTCAGTTTAAGCATTAAGCATTTAAGGGTGGAGTCTAGCTTGTCAATCAGATTATAGCCAATAAGGCCTCTGTGTGGCCATGGCCTTCTCCTGAGAATTCAGGGAAATCATGATTTTTTTTCTTCTTGGAGATAGTACACACTTTCTCTCTTTGCTTACTCCTTGGGAGACAGTCCAGAGGAGAAGCCACATAAACCTGGCCTAATGCATCCAGAACCCAGGACCTGGAGAAGCCACATAGAGAGTCCTGTCAGCACTGAGATGCTTACAATATCACTGGGTTTACAAGAATGCCCACCTGCTAGCCTATGATCTTATACATTCAGCATCACTGCATGTGTTTTGTGAGTCTGAAAAGAACTTTATAGATTGCCATCGATCATAGGGACTAAAATTGGACTTATGGGCTTGATCTGAACTCTACAGGGATGTTTTCTCAATGTTCAGTTGCTGTTGTATATAAACCTCTCCCTTATACACATGAGTGTCTCCATGACTTTGTTTCTATAGTCTACCCAGAAGAACACAATGTCCTTTCCAGGGACTGGTCTCTCCTGCTAACATGTCCAAAGTACACGAGATGCAGCCTCTCTCTTCTGGATTCTAAAGAGCATTCTAGCTATACGTTTGCCAAGACAGACTAGTTTGTTCTTCCAGAAATCCACAAAACTTTCAATATTATTAGCCAAAACCATCATTGAACTGTATACATTCTTCTTTGGCTTTCATTAGGCATTGTCCAACTTTCACATGCAGATGAGATAATTGAAAATATCATACATATTCATATATTTAATATGATTCAGAATCTATTCAATGGCAAAGCAAATAACAATAGCAAGGCATTTTTCTTGTTGATTTTTTTGGAGGGTCAAAGAAAGATGACACCTTACTATTAAAAAAGTGCTGCGAGAAAATTAGCCAAACTTTAGCAGCAAAACCCCAGGAAACACCACCAGACAGTTCTTTTGCACAATGCCAATAATACTACCAATTACTCTCTACAATGAAAGATACTTTTGTGAGAGTTTCCATAAGAAAACACTGAACATCCACCTTACAGTCCAGATTTACTATTTTTGTTTGTTTGTTTGTTTGTTTTTTGGGGGGGCCATCACTGCCCTCAGGTGGTGGGAATAGGAGGCCCAGCCTTTGCTCTGTGGAGCTGGAATTGAAACCTCCATCCCAGTGGGCCGCAGTCCTGTGCACAACCACTACGCCACCAGGGCTCAGCCCCCCCAGATTTACTATTTTTACTTCTTTTTGTTTCTTTATCTTAAAAAAAATCTTTAATAGACACCATTTTCCTTCAGAAAATAATATAAAAAGGACCACACTGAAATGAATAACTTCCCAGAACTCACAATTCTGGAGGGGTGGACTAAATGCCTGGTAACAGCACTTTCCAGTGTCTTCAACTTGGTGGAGTTTACATTGGAGAATAAAGTTTTTATATTTAAAAATATTTTAACTTCATCTTTTCTCTGGAGTTTAAAACTTCCTTGAATTATCTTATTTTGTTTTTTATCTCTCTGATGGCTAATTACGATTAGCATTTTTCATCTGTTAGTTGTCCATTTGGTGAATTTTTAATCAAGTCCTTTGGCACTTTATTTATTCGGGTATTTCTATTTTGTTGTTAACTTGTCCAAGTCGTATACATTATTGTTTATGAGATTCTTATCAAATATAAAGTTTCTAAAAATTTTCTCCCAGCAGCATTGTGCTAGATATTTCAGAATGGCAAATTATACTCTTTTTATGCTAACTGCTTTACTTACACTATCCAACACGTTTTATAATGTTGTCCTATTTCCTTTCTCTGAAGAAGATTTATCACAATGAGCCTGGTGATATCATCTCTGGAATAGTAACAGTCATTATGAAGCAATTTCAATGAGTTGTGCTATGGAATGGTGACCACTCATTTCTCTTTCTTGACAAAATATATATGAGTCTTTAATTGACAAAGAGACAGTAGCATAGTTCTCTTTTTTCCCCTTAGCCCAGCTTGTACTAAAAATGTTCAATGATATCATGCCTTGCTGGAAGATTTTGTAGAAACTTCTGGATACAAGACTCTTCTCCAATGCAGGAGTAAAAACTTTTCATCTTTCCACTGTTTGACTCTTTATTACTGCACTAGTTATCAATGATATTGTTGAGATCATGGTAACTTCTCTCTCCAGTTCATGTAACCAGAATATGACAAAGATTAAAAGGAAATATCAACCAGGAATATAAATTCTTTTGCATACAAAACAACTGAGTAATAACTACATCTGTACTTTTAAAATTGATTCTGTAGCTTTTGAAAGAAATGCCTACCTAGCCCACTGAAGTGAGTAGCACTGCTTTAAATGAGATTTGTTTCAAATTGTATTGGCCATTTATAATGCTTTCAAACTGCCTGGCATCTGAAATTTTCTGCCTGCATACATACGTGTTTTCTTAACTCTCTGTTTGATTCAGTTATTTATACATCTAATCAGAAATATCTTTGAGTATGTTAGGGTTAAAATTAATTTAGTTGTATATTTTTATCATTTCCAAGCATGTTTCACTAAGACACAAGGTTGGTGAATCTTCATAAAGTACTTTAATAAGTTCTCTCCGAGGTCAAGGGACACTGAGAGAGTGACTAATGTTAGTCTGCTGATTCATCTTAATGCTCCTCTGTCTTTTACTTTCCTTTATAAACACGACTCAATATTTTTTTCCAAAATAGCAGTTTCTATAATGGGGAATGCAGATCCCAAAGAGAATATTTGAAAAATACGCACTTGGCTCCTGCTTTCACATGCGGCATTCACTAAATGTTACGAAGCATACTAAAACCTATTAAAATGCCTCTCTCCTCAGATAACTTCAATTTGCTCTGTCGCCTGAGAAAAATAAGTCAAAAATCTCGTTACAAAGGTCGAGTTCAATTCTGACTCATGGTGACCCTACAGCGCAGAGTAAAATGGCCCCATAGGGTTTCGAAAGCTCTCAATCCTTATAGAAGCAGATTGCTGCATCTTTCTCCCACAGAAGAGCTGCTAAGGTCCAACTTCTGATCTCTGGACTAGCAGTCGAATGCTTAACCACTGGGCCTCCAGGGTTTGCCAAAGTTGGTGTAGGTGCAGATGAAAGTGAGACCATATCCCAAAGAGCATGTTTTGTTGTTGCACTGATAAATTTATGCATTCATGAAGAAGTGGAAAATAATGGTAAAGCATCATTATTTTTCTCTAGTTAGACCATGGCTTGTTTCAAATGCATTGTAACATAAAACACTTTCACATTTGATCTTCATAATAACTCTTAGTCTATGTGCTCTTTCCTGTTTGAGTGCTGTGAAAAACTGAGTCATCCTATGATTTTGTTTTTTTGCAGAATGGTTATTAGAACGAAGAATCCTAATCTTTATTATTTTTATGGTAGATGGAGAAAGGATTCCCGAGATCCAAAGGTTCCCTTTTTTTGCCTATACACTGTAAAGTTCCTAGTTGCATTTGAAATTAAAAAATAACTCATTAATTTTCTTAGTTCTGGTTCCCTGAGTCAGCTATACACATGCAAAAGGTAACATAAAGAATACCTTTGGGACCGACATCTGAAGGGGTCTCAGAGAAGCAAGATCATGCAGAGTGAGTTGAATTTAAATGCACTTACTCCAGAGAGATTGGAGGCTCTTTCTTCAAAGCTGTTCTGTGCCAAAGCAAGAGGACTGAGCCTTCATCTACAGTTACTGAACGCAATAACTGAACGCAGGGTGTCCTGTGTCCTATGGTTACATTGTAGCTTGGGCCATCCTTCAGTCACTCTCACCCCTACCCATGAGTCAGTTCTGACACCATCAGGGTCCCCTTCCTTCAGTGGCTATGACCACAAAGATATTCGGTGCAAACATTCTGCATGCCATAACTGATAATGTAAGTTATACTTCCAGAAGGGAGTTCTAGAAGGTCCAAGACAGGTTTTGCTATAAATGTCCAAGAGGAGTCCATAAAGAGTTGACTTCAGGAGATCTGCTCTCTCCTAGTAATCATTTCACACACACATACACACACACACACACACACACACATACAATTTGCAGTGACTCTTTTTGAGTCATTTTATTGGCGGCTCATATATTATCTATCACAATCCATACGTACATATATTGGGTGTCAACACCTTCACATGCCTGCTACCGACATCATTCCCTAAATATTTGCTTTTCTACATGAGCCCTTGACATCAGTTTTTCATCTTTCTCCCTCCCTCCCTGCTTCCCCTCCGTCACTAATCCTTGATATTTTATAAATTATCATTATTTTGTCATATCTTACACTGCCCATCATCTCCCCTTATCCACTCCTCGGCTGTCTGCACTCCAGAGAGGAGGTTATGTGTTGATCCTTGTAATCGGCTCCCCTCTCTACCCCATCTTCTCTCTGTCCATCTGGCATCTCCAGTCTCACTGCTGGGCCTGAGGGGTTCATCTGTCCTGGGCTTCCCTTATTTCCAGTTCCTATCTCCACCAGTGTACCTCTTCCAGTCTGGCTGGGTTTGTAAGCTAGAATTGAGATCATGATAGTTGGGGGGAGGAAGCCTTTAAGAACTAGAGGAAAGTTGTATGTTTCATCACTACTTCACTGCAACCTGACTGGCCCTTCTCCTCACTGTGACTCTTCTGTAAGGGGTTGTCCAATTGCCTTCAAATGCTCCTTGGGTCGCCACCCCATATTTCCTCTCATTCATAATGATGTGATTATTGTTCTTTGATACCTGCTTTCTTCGACCCCTCATGATCACATAGGCTGGTTTGCCTCTTCTATGTGGGCTTTGCTGCCTCTGTGCTAGATGGCCACTTGTTTACCTTCAAGCCTTTAAGATCACAGATGCTTTATCATTTGGTAGCTGGGCAGCACCAGCTTTCTCTACCATGTTTGCTTCTGCACCCATTTGTCTTCAGCGATCTTATTGGGAGGGTGGACACACAATGATATGATTTTTGTTCTTTGATGTCTGTTACCCCAAAATGGACCAAATCAAGAAGGGAACATTTCTGGAAGAACATTTGGTATGAGAGAACGACAGGACCAACAGATCCAGAAGGACATGGGGGAGGGAGAAGGAGATGGCATGGAGAGTCTCAGGGATGATGGGAACAGCAAGTGGTGCAGAATTGGTGGCAAGGAAGGTGTGGGAGGCCTGGTAGGGCATAATCAAGGGTAATATAATGGAGAGGAAATACTGAAACTCAAATGAAGTCTGAGCATGATAGTGAGACAAGAGGAAAGCAAAAAGAAATAGATCAAATAATTAGGAGGCAAAGGGTATTTATAGAGGTCTAAATACAGGCATGTACATATGTGAATATAATTTCTTATGGTAAGGAAAAAATAAATCTAGGAACTGATAATGATAAATGTAGCACTAAGGTAGCAGATGGACCTTGGACCTTCATGCAAGTACTCCCTCAACACAAGTACATTCTGTTCTATTAAACTGGTATTCCATGATGCTCACCTGCCCAATATAATCACAGCAGACAAATGGGTGCATAAGGAAATGTCGGGAAGAAAGCTGACGGCATCCAGCTGTTGAAAGATATAATGCCTGGGATCTTAAAAGCTTCAAGATAAACAAACAAGCTGAGAAGGAGTCAAACCCACATGGAAGAAGCACACCACCCAGTGTGGTCATCAGGTGTCAAAAGGATCAGGTCTCAAGCATCAGACAGGGAAAAATCCTATCACTTTGTGCTCACATTCTCGAGACAATTACTGAGGTGGGGGCATGAGCAAGAGTGGTGAAGAAAGGTGTGGTGCCCACCTCCCACAAGATATAGCATCTGGGGTTTTAAAGACTTGAAAGTAAGCAAGTGGCCATCCAGCTCAGGAGCAACAAAGCACATGGTAGAAGAAACAGTGACTCCTTTTATCTGTCAAACTGTGATAGTAACATAGACCCTAATAAGAGCATCCCTGGTGGTGCAGTGGTGACACATACCAGTGCCATCCATATGACTGGCAGTTGGAAACCATCAGCATCTCTCTAGGAGAAAGACAATGATTTTTACTTCTATAAAGGGTTATAGTATTGGAAACTAACAGGGTGGGCATGGTGGTGGTGGTTATGCATCAGCATCAAATGGATGGTGTTGAGGTGAAAAAGAGCAAAAGAACTGTTGGAAACTCCAAACTCACTGCCATGTAGGCAATGGTGACTCACAGCCATCCTGGAAAACAGTATAGATTAAAATATGCCATGTCGATTTAAATTCAGAATGTCAATGTCTTAGCATGATGCGGTGCTATACCTTGGTCACAGGATATACTCAATGAGTATCACATGACTCTCCCATATAGCTGTCCTCCAGGCAAGAATCTAGAGAGCCATACTGCTTCTATCCATATTTTTGCCATTTCAGTACAAGGTCTCTGCTTATAGGCAGGTACATTTCATTGCCTCAATCCTCAATACTTAAGAAGGATCACATCATTTCTACTCAGGGATTATTTATCAGAGTGAGTCATGTGGCTCTTGAAGAGAGCTGGGATGTATGTGTTTCTGCGAGCCTCTCAGGCAGCAGAGAACCAGTTACGGTTATACTGTTTAAGTATCTCCACATATACTTTTGGGATATCAAAGTACATTTCAGGAAAACATCAATCATTGAATTACTTGTGGGTCATATGTTAAGCTAAAGCATGATGGAGGAATAACAAGAAGCATCAATCGAGAAATAAAATGGCACTGGACACATCCTCTGCAAATCATCTATTCAAAGTTTGAAAAAGTAAAGATGTCATTTTGAAGACTAAGAAGTGCCTGATCTAAGCTAGGTTATTTTAATTGCTTCATTTACTTTGAAATGAGGCAATGAGCAAAAAATTCCAATAAAGACTAAATGCATTTGAATTGACAAAGAATCTTGAAATGGACTGTGAACCATGCCATAAGAACAGATAAAACTGTGTTGGAAGCATGACAGAATGTGCCCTAAAGGTGAGGATAGCAAGACTATTTCACACCTTTTAGGCATGTTATCAGGAAAGACTAGTTCCTGGAAAAAAGTATCATGCTTGGCACAATAAAGCATCCATGAAAAGAGGAAGGCTTTTAGATGGACTGACACAGGCTGACCAATGACCCAAATTTAGCAAGAAGTGTGAGGATGGCCGAGAATGGGACAATGTTTCAATCTAATATACATGGTCACTGTGAACGGAAACAGGCTTGATAGCATCTATCAAAAACAACAATCAATACATTTTATCTAATAGGGCTCTAGAAAGAGTTTTGACAATGATAACAACAAATAATAAAAAAGTCTAAGTGGGAGGAAAGATTAGCACATCTGCAAAATAAAAGCAAATTGTTGAAAGCAATTGTTGAAAGTCTATAACTGAAAATGAAACCACGTCTGTAGAGGACAAATTACTTAAGGATATTATGCAGAGATATCAGAGAAAGGGGAGAAGTGAGAAAAACATCATAAAAAATGGTAAAAATCAAGTTAGGTTCAGAAAAGAGATGAAGCAGGAAGAAAGGCATGGTGATCCAAAGAGATCCAGAAAATGAACCAATGCAAATCATACGGATAAAAGCAGCTGATTCTGCAGCTGATCTTGGCAATGGCACAGGAACAGACAATCATTTTGACCTGTCATGCAGGGTGCGCCTTTGAGTCTGAGGCAGCTAACAATAGGAACAACAGAAACAAGAACAAGTAAAATAGCAATTATCTCATGATTTTTTTTTTAATTTTAAGAGGGCCCTTTCTTGTAAAGTCTCATTGTCTCAAGTATATATTATCAAAATTCATGTAAAAGGACTTCCTAATGTGAAAGAGGACCACTGCAGCATGAGCCAACTTTTCACAACCCAAACCAATCTTTTGAATAGCTAACATTAGTGGGGTGAAGATGTGGCCATAGCAAAAATCATCGTGCTAGAAACTGCCTGCTGAACTGCATTCCTTCTGTTTCAATAGGTACCCCAAACTGCCTCATTCCATTGATGCCGGCAGCACAACTCCTGTGTGCCACCGGATCTCACTGCTTTATCTCAGCAGAATTCTCCGACATTGCCCTAATCCTCCATTCCGTCCCCAAAGGAACTCCCATAGAATAAAACAATTGGACTCATCACTTTTGAAAAGAAATGACTCTGGGTACATAGGAAGATGACAACCACCGATTTTTTGCTGAGAAAAAGAGAATTGAAATTCAATATAATAGTACCTGTTGCGTGGCAGGTATTTGCTTGCTCTCACTTAATCCTCACAATCTTTGAAGGTAGAAAGATGGACCCCTCTCTTCTATATAATGGCGTTGAGACTTTCTGAGGTTAAATTGCCTGTCCCGAGGTTAGAGTTCATTAAATTGCAGACCCAAAGAGAAATCCAAACCTGTATTTTTCTCATTTTTAAATCTTCTCAAGCATAGTGATAAGATGCAGTCAATAATTGGGTCAAAATTAGTCAATATAATACTCCGGCTTTATGCCAGGAAGTTTTGTAAGGGAACCCTATTTTAGAATTTAAAGCAACATAATTGCTAAAATCTCTAATGACATATTTTTCTAAAGTATCCACACTATTTGGTGGTTCCAGGTCACAGACACTTGGAAATCATACTCTGGAAATTTAAATATAATTCAGTCTGGGCATTGTCAAAATTTACTCTATGGAGTTGGAAATCCATAAGAAATTAAATTAAGGCCACCCGATTTGTTGGACTTCTCCTTCAGTTGTTTCTGACTTGGGTCATATCTATACCAGTGACCATCTGGTAAAATGTGCTCTCCGGTCTCCCCTCCTGGACAACACTGTCCTTTTTGAACACTGAAAAGCATATGTTCTGAAAGCATCTGCTCACATTGCTATGCAACAGCAGTTTTCAATAGACCATACTTGAGATGAATGGAAATTCAGGATGTGTCTATCACATATAGCAAGGCACTAGAGATTAATGAGGCCAGATGTTCCTGGGAGTCTGAGCAAAGGAACAATGGAATGCTTCTTTTTTCTCTTACCGCTGTTCTTTCTTCCTTCCTGTGTTTTCTGGAGCAAAATATATAGTGTAATCTTGCAAATAAGTGGAACTATTCCATATATTTCAGAATGGGTGATCATCATATGGCTGCCTTCTAAATCAGAAAACAATAAAACTATATCTGAGTTGCTAGGTGACTGTGTGAGCAATTTGTGGACCCCGGTCTTGTTTTATTGGTTCACTAAATAGATTAAAAATTAATAAATACATAATGATGCAAAATCAACACATGAAGAGTTAAAAGGAGAAGTGACCCAGGTGACCCCCAGCAAAATTGTATATATTGTAGAATTGCCAGATTGAGGGGAAGAGCACTAAAAACATGACTAAGTGTTTGGACCTTGATAAAACGTGAAAAATGATCACCCCATGTCTAGAGCATTGCTTTTGCTTTATAGAGAGCTGCATTGGTAAGTCCCCCGCTCATGTGGCTTGCTCTGAAGAAGACTGTCTAGTCCAAAATTCCCAGTGAGATGCATCACCCACCAAAATGCCAGTTCCACTCAACGCGAAGCCATACCCAAAAGGGTTGAGTCGTGGAACTACAAAAAACGTGTCTTTCAGTACTCTGCATATCTCCGAAGACAAAGAGAAGAGTGAGTAGATGAGAGGAAATGCAATCGCGCTTCTCACCATGCCGATCTAAATCCCTTCTGTGGTAATAATCAGGCAGCTGCTGGGGGAAAAGCATTTAATCTAAATGTAAAACAGAATGTCCTGCTGAAGGTCTGGGCTTCAGTCCACTGATAGGAAACATGTCATCTTCTCTACCTTTTTCTTCCCTGGAAATGAATCAGTGTGTTCGGCTTTGAAACTCATCAGCACTCTCCTGTTTTCACTTTCCCCTCAAATAGATCAGAAGTCTGTCATTTTTACTGGGAATGACACCCTGCAGACACGATGATCTGTGACAGGTAATGCAATTGGTTCCAACCGTGGGATATGAGATCACAAGCAATGCAAACAATCAACCTGCAAAATAAAATGTCTTCCAGTAGGACACTCTTCCATGGCCGTCATAAAACAGATTTTGCCAAGGTAGTTCCCCCGCCCCATGAGTAATGAGCACATATGACTTTGTTCCTTTATGCATAGCACCATCGTGATATTGGGGCTAAGGTTGTGAGAGGCTAGTGAGTCTTTTCCTACTCAAAGCAACTCTAAGTATACTGGAAGGGGATGCAAACGATCCTGACTCTGTCTACCTCACCTTCGCCACTGTTGCTAAGTTTGAGCCTGTTGTTGCAGCTACTGTGCCAATCCGCCTCGTTGAGGAGCTTCCTCAGTTTCACTGGCTCTCAACTTTACCAGTTAAGACGCTAGTTCCTCTTGATAATGTGTCCAAATTAGCATAGACAAAATCTCACCATTCTCACTTTGAAGGAACCTTCCTGTTGTAATTCTTCCAAAGCAGAGGCGTACATTCTTCCAATAGTACATGGTTATTCAATATCCTTAACAAGATCATAATTGAAATGCACCAATTCTTCTTTGTTTGTATTTATTCATTTTCAGCTTTTGTATGCATGTGAAGTGATTTAAAATATCATAACATGGTATTGACATACTTCTGCCTTAAAATGACATCTTTTCACAATAACATTACAAAGTTGTATTAAGCAGCAGATGTTTTTTTCAATATCAGACATAATTTCTTTCTTTCCTAGTACTTCTATGGGCAGTATATGTGAAGCCAAATGAAAGGGAATCCTTGCTAACATCAGTCTTTTCTTTGTTTATTATAATGCTGTCTATTTGCCCAACTGTGAGGGTTTGTGTGTGTGTGTGTTTACATTTAAAGTTTATTTACATTGAAGGGTGTAGTCTTTGATTTCCATCAGTCAGTGTGTGTAGTCAGCAAGCAAGGTTATGTCACATATATATTGCAAGTGGTTAATGAGCCTCAGTCTAACCAATCTCATGCCATGTTCTTCATACAGTCCAGTATCTCAGGTATCTCTTCAGCATACATATTGAATATATGTGATGAAAGGTTGCAACCCTAACACATACCTTTTCTGATGCTAAGCCACTCTGTGTCCCATGTTCTGTTCCAAAGGTTGTCTCTGGGTCTAAAGTTACATTCTTCATGAGCACAATAAAGAGTTTGGACATTCCTATTCTTTGAAAAGTTACCCATAGTTTACTATGGTTAAATACCTCAAAGCAGTAAAAAAAAAAAATACAACTAACCCCTTTCTTTAATTCTTTGCCTTCCAACAAGCTCCATCTCACATAAGCAATTGCTTGTTCAATGCTTTCTCCTAAATCCAGTTAGAATGGCTGGCAGTTGTCAATCTAAATATTGCTTCATCTAGTTTTGTTTTACCTTAAGAAAAATTCTACTTATGTGTGATATGAATTCTATTATTTGATTATTTTGCATTCCATTGGGCCACCTTTCCTTGGAATAAACCTAAATGTGGTCATTCCCACTCATCCAGGAGCTGTCTGCTAAATTTCTTGACATGGACAATTGATTACTTTCAGAACTACATCTTTTTTGAAGGATTTTAATTGGTATCCCATTCCTGGATCCTTGTTTGCTATTTTCTTTTTGCCAATTTCTTTAGTGCTTCTTGATTTTTTTCTTGAACACTACCTTTTGTATACTACTTTCAGAAGTTATTTAACATCAGTCAATAATTGAACATGTTTTTTGGTATGCTAACTCTGTTTTCCTTCCATTTTCCTATGATGCATACCATAGCATTACTTGCTTTTCTTATAAAATTCTTCAACATTGAAATCGAGACTCGATTTGTTGTCTTCTAGTCTTTTAGCCGAAGGAAAGATGAGTGCGCTCTTCCAGTTTGCTTTTCTAACTCCCGGTCTTTGCACATTTCTTTTCTCTTTTTTTCTTATTGAAATGTTTTGAAATTTTCTGTTCAGCAACTTTATTTTATCACTTTTTATTTAGTTTCGTTAGTCTACATTCAAGAGCAACATTCAGATTCTCATCTAACATACTATTTTCTATTTTATCATACTTTATAATAGCTTTTGTTTTTGTCTTGTATGATGTTCTTGATGGCATGCCACAGTTTTTCTGCTCTTTATTGATTAGTGTTGAAAGTGGCAAATGAGGGATGTCATCAAGAACACCATACAGATAATCTTATTCTGCTATTCAAAAGACTCTTAATGACTAATTTTTCAGAAAGGGGTTGTGTCTTCTTTCTTCTTCATCTTTGTTAGTCTGGAATATCTGTTGACACCCATCGGTCCATAATGGGTGAGCCTGTTACTATCAGGAATCCTGATGGCAATGTTTCCATCACCACAACAATACACAAGCCACCACAGTATGACAAACTGACTAATGATTGCCATTGTAATAATGTCAAAATTAGCAGTGGACACAGGTAAAGTCTAAATTTCAGTCTATAGATGCTATGAGAGATTATGTAAGAATTATCAATTATCTATTGTTGACCTGTAGAGGTCATCTGCTAACCATTATCTCAGCAACAATGATATGAGCACCACTTACTTTTTCTGCACCTTGGTGATTTTTCTGAAGTGTTGTTTTACTGTGACATTATACTTAAATTACAAAATTTTTGTATTAATTTTTTCTCCCTTGTAAATTAAAAGGTCATTGGGGAAAGTCTCCCACTTCCCCTTCTGCCCCCCAGTCCTGAGGGTTTCTTTTATAGAAATCCAATGGTTTGACAAAACAGACTCCTCCTCCTCTTTTGGACATATATTGATGGGAAAAATTGAAAAGTAGAAATGTAGGCATTCCTCTTCTTAGGGCTAAGCTACCCATAGAGGGCAGATAAAAATCTTGTGATCTTCATTGTGCTGCACATATCTATGCCCCAGTTGCTCTAAGAACAGAGGTGTAACTTGAGTAAATTCCCATGACTGTAAGACTAACTTCTCTGCATTCTCACTCCATCTCTCACTTTCCATCTTTCTCCACCTCTTCACCTGTGCTCCTGTCTGAATTTACTAAGATCTTTCTTTTCATACAAATCACCAGTTTTCCACATGTTGTAGAGATCTCCTAAGTATGCTTCCTATATGCGTCCAGGGCCAAGTCCATCAAAGGCATACCCAGGATATCTATAGCTGCTTAAATGTATCTATTTCGAGAATACAGTGTTAGAAAACCCATTTATTTTTACCAGAACCTACATATTTGTTAGTCATATAGAAAGTATTTGAATCTGCAATTTCCCTCACTTTTTAACTTATGAGACTCTGCAGGAAAGATTGATTTTATGTATTGTAGTCCAAAAATTTGTGAGAGTTACAGCGCTCAGAATTTTCAGATTGAGAGGAGTTACAGTGAAACCTATGTGAAAATTCTGGATATGAAACCTGTGTATAGAAAATAATTCTTTTTGTTTTATTTATTATTGTTGTTGAGACTAATGGCAGTAGAATATTCACTAATCCAACAATTTCTGCATATGCAATTAAATAACAATGATTACTTTCTGTCTCAACCTCCATTTCTGGGTTCTTCTTGACTCACAGAAACTCATTGATCCCTAAGTTGTTTTTAATTAAATTGAGTTGCTATCGTCAATTTTTCCCACATAGTTAGAAATTGTAAAGCTCACAATTCCCAAAGCAGATGTTTTCTATTAGTCAAGATAAACTATTGTTTGCCTTTAGGAAGACTGTACAGGGACATATTTGGTTTAAGGTTGAAAGTTTCTCTCTGGGAAATGCCTCAGAAGACTCATTCCGCATTCCTTTCACACCCGAAGAGGCTCTCTGCCATCAAGCTCATTCTGCCCATAGCAACCCTGTGAGAAAAAGCAGAAGTGCCCCGGGAGCCTCCAAGCACTTCACTCTTTCCGGGAGCAGAAAGCCTCCCATTTCCCAAGCAAAGGAACGGAAGGTTATCAACTGCTCGCCCCCTATGTGACCAAAACGCTTGGATTCCATGAGAATTTGAAATTCTGCTCTGCAGGCCCCTTCATTTGGTCAAAATTGTTAAACTTTTTATTTAAATGTTCAGTAACTGTAGGTGGGCATCATCCAGTTGCAATCTCATGTCCCAAGTTGTTCATGGAGGCAATTGGCCATGCATTTGAGTTCCTCTTTTCTTCCTCAAATCCTTCACAACGTTAATAATTGTGAAGATGTTAGACATTTGATTAATAATATTTTATTATAGGCAGTCACACACACATCAGTTCTTTAGGCTTGTTTTGATTTTCCGTGTTTCAGATCATTACCATATTGAGAACAATGGGAATTGTGCTGAACATAATTATATAAGTAGAATGGACATTTAATTGAAGTGAAAAATTTGAAAAGTAGAAGAAATACCGCAGGGATAGATATCCCAGGAAACGAGGCCTATCGTACGTTAGTTATAAAGGACTTCCCAACACTAAAACAATATGAATGATCCACTGTTTCCTGTGTTCCTTTAATTTCCCCTCTTCTAATGAAGCTCAAATGCAGCCGTCTACCTTAGATGAGAACAATTTTAATTAACTTTTAAATATGTGGCAAGTAGACGGAAAGACCTGAACCATGCCCATGCCCAAGCATTTGATTATGTCCCTCACTGTTCTCTGTATAAAATCTCTAGAACTGAGCATTTTGCTTGCCAAGAGGAGTATTTGAAAGGTTGGAGGTCCCAGGTGATCAAAATAATTGGGGGCAAAATTAATCAGTATTATCTGGAAAGCTGCCTCAGTTCTCCACTTTATTTGGAAATTGACATAACCATCGTGTGTGGCATTAAGAACATCTGTTCCCATGCTTCCCAAGGAGAGAATGTAATAAATCACTGTTCCCCAAAAGATTTGCATTTAACTGAAAGTTAACTTCTATTTTACTTGAGGTTTTATAAAATCCCCAAAGATATACTAAGCATTCACTTTTAGAATTGTTGCAGCATACAATGTTTTGTGGCACAGGGATTGACAAGAGTGTCTTTATGACTTCAAGAAGAAGAGCAATCAGAATTTTTAAGACAGCAGCATATTATTCGATTATCCCCTCACTCTCCCAGTACTCAAAATGACTTGGGAAACTCCCAGAGAATGTAAAACTCATAAAAGTTATTTTCAACTATCAACGTAGTTCCAATTGTTTCCTTTAAGCAAAACTAGCATTGTTAAAAGAAGAAATAGCTCCTTAGTAGCTTCATGTCCCTGAAAAAAAAGTTATTTAATAGAAATACAATCTGTACCTTTATCTAAAGGTTGGAAATCAAATTATTTACTTCATCTTTTTTGTCTGACAGGGATATTCACATTAAAATTCAATGATAAAGCTACTCCTACAATGAAGATTTGCTTTCTGTGTCAAAATTAAACCACCATCCCATTTTTCATTTTGCAAAATCTTTTTCAAGTTCCAAAGTGTAAAAAAAATAGAAACAAACCTCAGCCCAAAGAAACACTGAGGATTAGTGTCAGCACACCAGGATTGCCTTCCAAATCTACAAGCCCGGGGAAGAAACAGTCATTTTGGTCAGAGAATTCGGCTGTAAGGAATATCTTTTGGTGGAGGGGTGATGGACAGCATGGAGTGTGACAAGCTGATCAATAAATTAGCCATAAAATCAACTCTCTTCGTTGAGTGTACAAGATTAAGGACAGAAATTTGACTTGAACAACTAAAATTGTATCTGCAAACCCCCCTCTGATGCATGCTGCCCCTAATCTGGCTTCCAAAATTTTTTGTATATTTGCACTTTTTGGGGCACCTTTCAGAGGGTATCACAGAAGAATGAGTTCATTGGAGTCACCCTCTTAAAGTCATTTTATATATTTTTTCATTTATCAATATATGATTGTGGGTGCAAGCAAGATGAAATCTGCAACTTGAATCTTTGCATATCATGATATCAATTACTGGTTAATTGTGAGGATTTGAGTCTTCTTTACACTGAGTTGTAATCCAGAATTAAGTCTGCAATCTTGATCCCCATTAGCACGGGCTTCAAATGGTTGTGAAAAAGCGTTCCTTCTATCCTGATACCATATTCCTCTTCATATAATCCTCTTTCTGTGATGATTCTCCCAGCATATATATTGAGCAAGTATGGTGACAGGATGCACCCCTGAGACACAACCTTCTTGATATTATAACCCACAATCTCCCCTTCTTCTTTTCAAACAATTGCCTCTTGATCCATATACAATTTCTGAAAGAGCACAAGGAACTGTTCTGGAATTCCAATTATTCTCAAAGGTAGATGTAGTCTGCAATGATCCATAAAGTTAAATGTCTTTGTTTCCTTTCAGCAAAAGTAGACATTTAAAGAGGGGAGTAGCCCCTTTATATAATCATATCCCTGAAAAAATAGCTTTCAAAAATGGAACACAAATTACTCCCTTTCTGTTTTTTGTGAAGATCCCTCAGATATCAAGCAATGATATCCCTTGTTCCCTGTGCTCTTCTGAATGTGGCTTACATTTTTGGCAACTCCCTATCAACCTATTGTTGTTGGATGCAATATAACTGTTGTTGGATGACCTTGAGCAAAATTTTGCTTTCACAAAACTTTGTTTCAATATGTGAGCATTCTGTTGGATCAACTGTCTTTAGAATGGATACAAATACCCTTCCATTTTGTTGGTCAGATAACTCTCTTCCATATTTCTTAATAAAGATGAGTGAGTGTTTCCAGTGCTTCTTTAGTTTGTTGAAACATTTAAATTGGCAACAAACAAACATATATCACTGTGTGCACATCCCCCCAAGGTACCCACTGAGGACACGTGGGAGAATGAGCAAGGGTGGTGAAGAAAGCAGATGGTGCCCAGCTATCAAAAGATATAGCATCCAGGGTCTTAAAGACTTGAGCATAAACAAGCAGCCATCTAGCTCAGAAGCAACAAAACCCACCATAAAAGATCACTTGCCTGTGTTATAATGAGGTGCTGAAACAATCAGGTATCAAAGAACAAAAATCAAAATCAATGGACCAATTGACTCCCGATATAGCTAAAGACAAATGGATACAGAGACAAACAGAGTAGAAGAAACGATGGTTCCCAGCTACCAAATGATTGAATGCCTGAAGTCTCAAAGACTTGAAGATAACCGAGTCGCCATTCAGTGCAGAAACAGCAAAGCCCACATGGAAGAAGCACACCAGCATGCGTGTTAAAGAGGGGCCGAAGGGAGCAGATATCGAGCACCAAAGAACAAGAATCACATCATTACAAAGGAGGAGGAGAGCAGGGTGGGGACCTAAGGCCCGCTGGTGGGTAATTAGTCACCTCTTTACAGGGGAGTCACGGGGAGGAGACAGACCAGTCAAGGTACAGCCAGGCAGTGATGATGCATACAAGTTCCCTCTAGTTCCTGAAACCTTCCTCCCCCCAACCATCATGGTCCCAACTCTACCTTACAAATCCAGATGGACTGGAGAAGGTACACTAGTAGAGAGGGGAGCTGGAGATATGGGGAAACCAAGAAGGATGAGCCTCTTCGGGCCAGTGGTTAGATCAGAGCTGCTGGAAGGGTGGAGAGAAGGTGGGGTAGAGAGACAGAACCAATGGCAAGGATATACACATAAACTCCTGTTTGAAGGACGGGCATCAAAGGAGTGGGTTGGGGGAGAAGTCGGGCAGTGTAAGATATGACAGAACAATAACAATGTATAAAGTATTGAGGGTTGATGGGGAGGAGAGAGCAGGGGAAGAGGGGAAGGGATGGAAAAGCCAATACTCGGGGCTTAAGGGAAAAGGTGGATGATTGGAGAATGATAATAGAAGTGAGGGTGCTTGATACAGTATGTTTATTTATGTATTGTGAAAAACAATGTATGAGCCCCCAGTGAAATGATTTTTAAAAAATTGGCATGTCATGAATTTCTAGAACCTTGATTTTGGCTAAGACTTTCAGTGCAGCTTGGAAGTCTTCCTTCAGCACCATTGGTTCTTGCTTCACTTCCTGAAATGGTTGAATGTTGTCTAGTTCTTTTGAAGACAGTGACCCTGGTTAGTCTGTCCATCTTATTTTGATGCTTCCTGCATCATTCGATAGTCTTTCCACAACTTAAGAAAAAACCAAAAAACACGAAGTCACTGCCATCAAGTACGTCCTTCCTCACAGTTCCTATAGAACTTCCCCTGTGACTTTCCAAAGCTGTACCTGTCCATGAGAATAGAAAGTGTTATCTTTCTCCTGAGGAGTAGGCTGGTGATTTTAACTGATAACTCGTGGGACAGCAGCACAACGCATAACCACTGTATTAGCAGGACACCTGTGCACGCACGAATACAAGCTGTTTCTCAGAGTGCTACCTGTGAGGCCTGAACTCAACAGCAATGTCTTGTTTCTCCAAGTCTAGCAGAATTGTTTGTCTTTAATGCATTGTCCTCTTCACCACTTTTAATTGTCTTTTTAGTGGGAAATATCTGGGTTTGTACTTACTGTGGTTTCCACCTAACACAGATTCCACCTTTGTGAGTTTTACTATATTACAGAAAAATTATGAGAAAAATCTTACAGAGGATCTCTATGCTTTCCAATTATAATGTAAAACTGAACTCACCCACCCACTGTCACAGAGTTGATTCCCACTCAGAGTGACCCTGTGTAGAGCTTGTGAGTCTGAAACGTTTAGGGGAGCGGGTAGCCCCATCGGTATTCTGAGAATGGCTGGGGGGTTGCAATCACTGACCTTGCACTGATCGATCCATGAGTGGCACCAGGACTCCTGTAAAATGAAAACTTTTCTTAAAAAAAAAATGAAGTCTGAAAAATTCCACTTTAAAAATGTTTCATGAAATTCACCTAACATGATTGCTTTCTGTTTTGAATATAAAGACTGGCTTTGAAGTCTAATTTTCTACAAGTTTTTAATCAGTAAGTGTGGTTCACATAAGAAGTAGTTACGAAGATCATTTGTTGCTTATAGAATATATAGGCTATAACGTTCAATATTAAAACTGTTGCATTATGAAAGATTTGAAACACTTTGTTGGAAAATTTTCAATAGCTTTGATTGATTTGGGGAGGTAGAATCGAGGATGATCGCTGCAAAGCCATGATTTCTAATTGCTAACAATGACTCAGAAATGTGTCATCGGCTCACTCTAAATATTGAGTCTGACAGATAATGCAACATCTCACCAGATAGCCCCAACTGCTAAAAAGCATGGTTTGGATAGGGTTACATGTCTGATCCATATCTTTTCCTGACTATATACTTAATATCATAGAACTCTTTCTTCCCTGGGTGATATAATATGCAAATGATCCTAATAATAGTTCATGACTGAGACTGGGCACTATCTAAGATTTACAAAATGAAGGGAAAGTAGTTACAGGGAGAAAATGTAGACTACCAGCAAGTAGAAATGACAGCACAATTGTAGACATTAGCAATAGCTGTGCTGTAATCACAAGCCCACTTCTTTTAGAAAAGATACACTGTAGTGATTAAGAAGGCATCTTTATTAATCGTTGTTCTTGACTGTTCACCAACAAATTGTAGGGTAATTCCTGAGACTAATAACTATTAGAGGTGATGACCTTCTGCAAATTACTTAAGTGAAATAACTCTACAAGAGCTTGAAAAGAAAAGCCAAAATAGTGTTGAGGAAATCATAAAATTTTTCTCCCAAAATCTGACTTCAAAAATGTTGTATTAGCTGTTGGACTCAAATGGTATCAAACACAAGAATCTCTTAGACTATCAAAATGAGCTAGAAATATATCATTTAGTTAAGGAAATGGGATTACTGAGTTTAATATAGTGATCAGGAAATCATTTTTATTATATCAAAACTAAATTCTGAGTGACACATACAGAGAGAATGGAGCTATATCAAAAATATGATCAAATGATATTTCTATAGCTGCACAGATCATTCTTATTGGCACTTATCATTTCTAACATACACTTATAAATTGGACTTATTGTTAAGGAAATAATTTGTTGCAGTGAATTGGTCTCTTTAAGTTTAAATATCCAGGTTGAGTTGAGGGTGTTTTTTCTTGGACATAGTCAAAGCGCCTATTACCTTTATTTTTTATGCAATAACTACCAATGTTATCTGTTCAACACTCATGCCATTCATTCTTAGCATACTCCTCCACCCACAGCTTTCAACAAGATCATCTTCTAAATTAGAATCTATTCACTCCCAATTTTCTCTACTGATGTTCTTTGGCTAGTGCAAATTTAAATCAATTTATATCTCTAAAAAATACCTTCCAAGTTGGAAAGGAAAAAATAAATGAGGATTCTGTCTACTGTTGCAGGCAAGTATTACAAATAACCTCTATTCACAGGTATATAAAACAGATTATGATTTACTAAATATGAATATTTTATTATACAAAATAATTTATTCAGAAATAAATTTACATTTGAGGTTTCTTTAAAAAAAGCTTTTGTTTACATTATTTTTTTGAAGAAAGGCTTTCTTACTATAGTGTACTTATAGCATGGTCATTAATGTAAAAGACCAGCAGATGTATTTAGAGCCAATACATATAAATATATAACTACTTCTCACTAGCAACATGGTTAGGCTCCAGAAACCAGGTTGGTACAGGACAAACTGCTATGTAGAAAAAAAGAATGGTCACACTAGACTGCAAAATGACAGATGGTTACCTTATTATAAGCCTGCCAAATTTCATCATTACAGGTTTCCAAATTATATCACTATAACCTCCAAACCACTGAGAATCATGACCTACCCATGTTGACCCAGAACTTTAACCATCAAAACCTGCATTACTCTCATGTCAAACTTCAGTGTTCACTATGACCAGGGATATGTTTTTAATGCACAAAATAGTTGCATAGTAGCTTTATACTGCTGTAAATATAAAATGGCAGCTACTAAGTGTCAACAAGTGAGGAGTATTCTTCCAGAATATGAGTCAGAGCAAAAATGAGTGTCACAAAATACAATTTCAAAGTGATGAGTAAGTTTAGAGGTATAACAAAGTAAAATTGATAATTAATGCAATTAAACTTGGTGATCCAGTTTAAAAGTAGAAAAGAAAACAAAATGTCTATGTGATAAATAGAGGTAATGGGGTAATTCTTCAAATCTTACTATTTTGTGAATACTTCAAATACAAAGTACAATACATTTTAATTTTTTTAAAAGAGGCCCATTAATGAAATTTGTCCTTTTAAAATTGTTCTAGAGTGAGCTTTTTCTTTTTAATCTGGAAATCTTGGTGCTTCATTTAAAGTCTTACTAATCATGATACCAATAAAGATAATATACTTGAAAAACACAACAACATTCCTTGACACGCTGCTCCTGTTAGGGATCCTCACACGGTTTCCAACTCACAGCACCCGGTGTGCAAAGAAACGGAGCGTTGCGTGGCCTGGCACTGCCATCGTGATGGTTGTTGTTGCAGTCCACTCTTACAGCTCTGGATGAGTCCATCGCATCGAGGGTGCTCTTATTTTCCTCTGGGCACTTTAACATAGACGATGTCCTTTTCCAGGGACTGTTCTCCCCTGATAACATGTCCCAGGACACAAGACAAGTCTCCCTCATTTTCAAGTTGAAAGAGCACACTCCGGCTTTAACCTAAACTTGATTCTCTGTTTTATACTTGATCCCTTTCCTTGTTTTGAATGATAGTATTGAATAGCTCTTTCCACAGATATAGTCAATTTGATTCCTCCATGTCCCATTTGGCAAGGTTCATTTTTTTATGTTGTTGCAAACAGTATTTGAAAGGAAGCAAGTGCTATTTGTAAAATTCGATCATTCAAGCTGCAGCTTTGTTTCTATCACCAAGGTTATCATTTCCAACTGCTGAGCCTCTGTTTCTCTAATTTTTGCTTTCCAATTCCCAATAATTATGAATACCTCCTGACTAGTTTGGGGTCAATTTTAGATTGAAGTTGGTAGAATTCCTCATTTTTTTATCATTTATATATATTGATAAGCTTTATATATTGGTGTATAAATTTGAATAATTATTTCATTAAATGAATTTCCTTGTATATTGGCCTATCACAGACAACATTGTATTTCAAAAGTTCTTAAAATGTTCTTTTTGAGGATGAAAGGTATGTCATCCCTCTCGGACTGATCATTCGCAGCATGCTACATAATACATATGATTCTCTGACTCAAAATGGCCAGCTTCAATACACTATTGCCTAAGAAACCAATCTGAGTATGTTTGTTTTTGATGGCTTTCCATTTTCTTGAATTCATATATATGCTTTCCAATTATTAAAAATGATAACAGCTATTTCATCTCATTGTGAATCATGTCCCATCAGCAAGTAAAGGTTCAAAACATTATACTCCAGGGCCAGGCCATTTTACACTCTTGCTGATAAGATCACTGTCAGTTAGAACACATTCAATGGTACCTAATCACAATGACTTCAACTAGGCAGGTCATCCCTAGTCATATTTTGAATGTCTTCCAGTCTGAGGGGTTTACCTCTGAGCACTGTTATCTAACAATATTCCATTGTTATTTATAAAATTTCCCATGGATAATAATGCTTCCTAATTTGAAAGACTATCCCTTATTCATAATCTTTTCTTAGAAAGCTGATGAAATCTGTATATCATGGACAACTCTGTGGGTATTAGAAATACCATTGCCACAGTTTCCGGCAACGCGCAAGCCACCACAGTGCAAAGGAGGCTGAATGATTTATCAACATAGAAACATAAACTTGGTACATATTGATTCATTAACATCCCAACGAAAGTCCTGATCCTGTCTGAATTGAAAAGCAGCACTGGAGTCACAGTAGTAGAGCAAAACAAGTAGTGAAAGGGATGGGACACACGGACACCCAGAACAGGAATGGGAACAGTGATACCAGAAGAGAAGGGGGAAGAGAGGGTAAGGAAGGGAGAAAGGGGGAACTGATTGCAATGATCAACACATAACCTTACACCCCTCCGAAGGAGGAAGAACCACATAAAACATGCGGAAAGGGAGAGAGTGGTCTGTGTGAGAGATGAAAATAATAAAAACATATCAGAGTTATGGGGGAGAGGGGAGGGAAAAGAGCTGACAGCAATGGGCTCAATAGAAAGTAAATGTCTAGAAAAAAAATGACGGCAACATGTGTACAAACATGCCTGATTCAAACGCTGTATGGATTGTGATAAAAGCTGTACAAGTCTCCAGTAAAATAATTTTTAAAATAAAATGAGAAAATCTTGCTCCCTGAAGGGATTCAGGTCTAGCTGCAGATATAGGTTCTAGAATTTACAGCACATGATTTGGATCAGATATATTTCAATCCATAACAACTCTAGAGATCTAAATTAGCTAACAACGGAAAAGCGACCATAGTGCCACTATTTCAATCATACAAATAGAACACCAATTACAAGATACAGATTGGTAAATAAAAGAAGGTTCTGTCAAAACTATGATAGGAAACGTCTTAAATGTGCCGAACTTAGTAGCCATGTCCTACATGCCTATGTTTTTGCTCATACTTCTCATCATTAACCCTTGGTCTTAAAAATGGAATTCTTACCCTAAAATAAAGAAGTTTCATCACTATTTCAATATTGGTGCTAATTCTGAGCTAGGCTACAAGTGAGTACTATTTCTGCTTGGTAACATCTGAAATTAATTATCATAGACCTACGTATGAGAGTTCCACCTCCTCTTAGTTTTTGTTTGTTTTCTTCAACACAAACATTGTCTTCTTTACATATACTTAACCCTAGAGACTCAGAAGGCGGAAATTTGTAAGGTTTATTAATGCATTAGGTGCTTTAATTTTATCCAAATAAAAGATTTACATTGAAAACAGAAAGGAAACGAGCAAAGTGTAAATAGATTCATACCCCCTAAAACCATGAGCTCTCCGACCACTGCCCCATCCCCACTCCCCACCACTACTTCAGCCAAGTTACTCTGCACGCTCACAGATGCACGTCAGGAGAACATCACAGGGGAAGGCCACGAGTAACGGCCTTGTTGAGGTTGATACAGCACAGCTGGTTACCTCATGTCAGTTATATTTTGGAGACATTAAATAACAACTCAGCAATTAAAAGCAAATTCTTCTTATAAAAAAAAGCTTTGGGAAAGAGGAATAAACCAAAATCCATAGCTACCAAGTTAATTTTAATTCATAATTCTGACATAAAATTTTCCAAGTTAATTAATCACATGGTTGGTACTTGGTCATTTGGTTAACATGAAAAGCAAGTCACCCCCCACAGTACAAATATTCTACCCACCGTCTATTTCCAGGTGGTGAAAAGGCTTTAGATGTGAAATGCATTGGAACAAAGTCGAAGCAGTAACTGAGCCTGGGATTTCCTTCACTCACATGTTCAAAGAACAGACATCCACCTTAACTTTTCTAGATTCTAACATCCGGATACAATTTCATGACCTGACATGCTAATCTGTAATACAATGAGTTATCCCAATCACACTTCTCAGCCTTCTAACTCCTTTCCACATTAATTGTGTTTACCAATGCATCCTCCTCCTTCTCCTCCTCCTGCTCATCTTCATCACCAGGCAAGTATTTAATCACAGCCTAAGAAATAATTTGGGATGATTTTGGACAATGCTAGAATCATTTACAACTCAAAGACAAAATTTTGGAATTTACATTATTTCAGATGGTATGCAATAAATCCATAGAGGACTTATATAATGATAAATAATCAAAATGTATGCCTCTGAGAAATATTATCTTAATTTTAGATCTGGTATCATTACACATAAAATAATTTCCAATGGTATAAATCTCAAGAAATTACCATCAAAATTAGTTAATTTACCACTGGAGGCTCTCTTGACACATTTTTTTTTTCAAAATTTAGAGGCTAAGTATTTGTGACATTTCCAGATAAGCATTCTGTTTGTACGCTAACTCCATTTGTTTGATCCTGAGTAATGAGAGTTCTCCAGAGAAATAGACTGAATAAGATTAGAATCATACATACTATATATGAAAAGGGATTTAAAATTCATTGAAAAATCCATCTTTTAATTCTATTTTCCCCCAATCTCTCTCTCTGCCTCTCCCTCCCTCTTTCTCACATACATACACACACACACACACACACACACAAACACGCACACACTCTCACATGTACACATACAGAACAGAGGTAGAAATTTGCCTTGCCTTCCATGTAAGAGAACTATGATTATTCCTAGTCAACATATCTCATCTGTCAATAGGAGAATGTATTCTACTTCTATTATGATCCTGAAATGATTTTTATGGCACTCTGAGAATGGTATATATGGGAAGAAAGACCTAGCAATCGAATTTCAAATATTACCCAATGAAAATCCAATAGCAACAGCAACAATAAAAACCTCACTGCCATTGAATTGATTCTGATTGAAAACTTATCTACAAGACAGTAGAAACTCCCCTGCAAGTTTCAGAGACAGTAACTCTATGAGAAGAGAAATCCCTGTCTTCCTCCATCTGAGTAGCAAGTGGCTTTGATTTCTTGACCACTTGGTTAGCAGGCACACTTGCAGTCACTAAACCCTAAGAGCCCTAGGTTCATTATAAAAACCCAATTGATCACAATAATGTGATTAAAAACCAATTCTGGGAGTGGCACAGGATTTGGCATGAAGACAGTGAGTCAGGGACAACAAAATGGCAGTTAATAAGAACAATGGCACATAGAGAGAGAGTAAGACAAAGAAAGAAAATTCTAGGTGATAAATTTGAATTTGGTTAACTGGTGCCAAAGAACTTAAAGGATTTAGGATTTATATAACATTTCTTTTGCACATTTACAAGGTGCCACAGACTAAATTTACCAACAAAGCAGAGAATAAATTTTATCAGTTTGATCGAAACATAGGAGATTCTAAGTTCAAATCTGTATCACAGTACTATTCCTGCATCAATGATCAAACATAGGTGTGTATATTCAGTTATACAATACCCATTCTTCGAATCGGAAGAATATCTTAAAACTTCATGAATTATAAATTTAGGAGGAATAGTTTCATAGATGAATATCAGGGTTATATTTTTACCAGAAGAAGAATTATTCCTAAGCAAATAAGCAAGCCTAAAAATCAATTACGGTTCAGCCATGTTTATTACTTTTTACTTAATTACCTATTTGGCTAGCACTGAATTATCTGGATATTATGTTCTGAGATTGATTTTTATTATTTGCAAGTCATAGTGGTCTCTAAATTTTTTCTAAGCTAGGGAGAGTTTGTGTGAATCTTAAACTAGTTATAATAAAAGAAACAATGATTTCAAATGTCCATATTGTGTATCTTTGGAGGAAACAGCTATAGGAATACCACACATTCATGAAATTATCTATGAGAGTGGATGTGTCAACATCTACAAATAAGTTATGTTATGGTGATGGTGGTTAGATGCCCTCAGTTTGGTTCTAACTTATAATGACTCTACGGATAAGATGGCAGACACTCAAATTATCCTTATCTTTGAGCCCTTAGTTGCCGCCGCTATGCCAATCCACCTCATTGACAGCCTTCCTTTGCTGTTGCTGCTGTTGTTCCCTTCTATTTTACCAAGCAAAACGTCTTTCTCTCTGGAATGGTCTGTCCTAAAAACATATCCATAAGTATTTGGGACAAAATCTCTCTATCTTTAACTCTTCAACTCTAAGAATTCTAGCTAAACTTCTTCCAAGATCATTATGATCTTTATCTTCACAGCCCATGGGATTCTCAATATTCTGCACCGATACCATAATTCAAATGCACTGGTTCTTCTGTCTTCCTTAGACAATGTCCAACTTTCACATACTTATGTTGCTATTGTTCAGTGCCATTGAATTGGTTCCAACCCACAACAGACCTTTGCACAAGTTGAAACACTGCAGAGTCCTGCACATTCTCACAGTTGTTCCTGTGTCCATTGTTGCAGCCACCACGTCAGTCCATGTTTTTGAGATTCTTCTTCGTGGTTGCCACTCTCGACTTTACCAGGCATGATGTCCTTTTTGGGGGACTAGTAGCTCCTCATAATATTCCCAAAGTACGCCAGACAGAGGTTTACCATTCTTTCCTCTAAAGGGCACTCTGGCTGTCTTTCTCCCAAGAAAAATTAGTTTGTCCTTTTGGAAATCCATAGTATTTGCAATATTCTTCTCCAGCATGACAATTCAAATGCATCAATTCTATGGTCTTTCTTCTTCAATATTCAACTTTCATATACATACAGGGCAATAGAAAATACCATCGTTTGGATCAGATACACCTTTGTCCTTAAATAACATCCTTGCTTTTCAATACCCTAAAGAAGCCGTGTGCAGCAAATTTGCCTAATGCAATGCATCTTTAGGTCTCTTGATGACTGTTTCCATGAGCATTGGTTGTGGATCCAAGCAATACAAAATGCTTGACAACTTTAACCTTTTCTACATTTACCATATTGTTATCTATTGGTCTAGTTGTGATAATTTGGATGTTCCTCACATTGAATGGTAATCCAAACTTAAGGATTCAATACTTGATTTTCATCAGCAAGTGTGTGGCAGTCATGTGCTTATATTAACTTATGATTGAAATGTAGGGGTGGAGCCTAGCCTGTTAATCTGGAGATAGTCATTGAATAGCCAATGAAGCCTCTGTGTGGGCATGGTTTTCTCCTGATACGTCTGGGAAATATCGCAATATTTCCCTCGTGAAGATGAGAAGTTATCTACCCCAGTTGTTGGGAGTTAGTCTGAGAGATGATCACATACAAGACAAGATGACAGCGTCCAAGATGCTGGAGGAGCCAGCGGAGAGACCACACGGCCTTGCTCTGATGGAGCCAGACCTCTGAAGCTGGGGGGGCCACATGGAGACCTCTGCCAGTGATGAGTTGCTTCTGCTGTTTATGGACCCTGAGGCCTGGAAGCGAGGAGCAATGTGGAGATCTCTGCCAGCACTGGGTTTCTGCACCCACTGACCTGTGACTTCGTCAGTCAGAAGGAGACTTTATAGACTGATTTCAGGCATATGGGTTAATATCAGACTTAAGACTTTGAACTAGACTGGGCTCAATGTCCTGTTCCTTATATCTATATGTGTGTCTATGAAATTTGTTCCTCTAGACTAAACAGACCAACTTGAAGTACTTCAAGTTCTTCTCACATTCAACAAGCAATGTTTTGCTATCTGCAAATGAGAGACTGTAAATGAGTTGATCTCCTATTCTGATGCCACATTCTTCTCCATATAACTGAGAGACTCTGATTATTTGCTCAGTGTACAAATTGAAAGGTATGGTAAAAGGATACAACGCTGATGTACACCTTTCCTGATTTTAAACCATGCAGCTGTCCCTTGTTCTGTTTGCACAACTGCTCTTGATCTATGTACAAGTTCCTGGTGAGCACAGTGATATGTTCTGGAATGCCCGTTCTTCTCAAGGTTATCCAAAGGTTTCTTTGTTTTTATGATCCAAACAGACAAATGCCTTGACACAGTCAATAAAAAATAAGTAAACATCTTTCTAGTATCCCATGCTTTCAGGCAAAAGCCATCTGCCATCAATAATGAATCCAGCCTGAATCGAGCCTAAATCCCTGTGGACTGCGGCAACCATCTTAGATATTCAGAAAAATTTTACTTGCGTGTGATATCAATTATAATGTTCTATAATTTGGACATTTTGCTGGGCTACCTCTCACTGGAAGGGGCACAATTATGGATCTCTTTGGGACAATTGGCCAAGTAGCTGTCTTTCATATATCCTGGCTTAGATGAGTAAGTGCTCCCAGTACTTCATCAGCTCGTTGAAATGTTTCAGTTGGCTTTCTGTCCATGCCTGCAGCATTGTCCTTGCCTAATGCTTTCAGTGCAGCTCAGAGTTTTCCCTTCAGCACCATTGGTTCTTGGTTCATGCTCTACCTCCTGAAATGTTGGAATGTCTGCTCGTTCTTTTTGGTACAATGACATAAAAAAGTTATGATAGTATTGTTAGTTTAATTCCATTAGACATTCAGATTTACAAAAGTCTGAGAAAACTCATGGCTAGTATACATGGATACATACTCACACATGTGCAGTTATTTTGTTACTTTGGAAGGATTAGACATCCCCAAACTAAAGGTATCCATGATCTAAAATTTAAATGCAAAGCTTAAGTTTAGAATTAATTTATAACATTTATTTAAGATTTATGAAGCCGTGTGTGAAAGATAAAGAATGAGAGGAAGTTAGAGGATCAGGTGAGATGTGCTGTAGAACACCCTCTTAGGTATTTAGAGTTACTATGGCAGAAATTAAAAAGTAGAGGAAAAAACTTTTTCTCAAAATCTAGGAAGCTTGAAATCTAAATGTAAGGAACCCAAAAGATAGCTGTTTTTTACTGTCAATTTGGGAGAAGGACCTCCTCTCAAGACAAATGTCTGTCTCAGCAGCATCAAAATTAAAAACAGTTTGGGCCGGAATAATAGTCCACATTATAAACTAAATATGCTTTTCATGTTCTCTCTAAATCCTTCTTATTTTGCTGTAATACAGTGGTTCTCAATCTACCTCATCAGGGGGTGATCAGTCCTCTGATATACTCACAGCAAGGGTTCAACAGGTAGTTGTGTATTGGTAATTATTATTTATTATAACACCGATATAGAGATCATGAGAGAGAGGGAAAAGAGCATTACAAGTTACATATATGTCCTTTCATGGTACATGCTCACCTACACCCTGCTAGATGGTCCCCATGGAGAGGGAGACAGGCTAGCAGCAGCCTGCATAAAGGCAGGCTGGTACGAAGCAGGCTTGAGAGAGGCCGGCTTCTCGAGGCAGACTTTTTCCTATCCTATATCCCATCACTATATACACTTCTGGAGCAATTCCAGGCCCCTAATTACAGGCAAGGACATACGTCACAGGAGAGGGCTGTTTTAAGGGCTATATGGTGATAAGGGGGTCTGTCTTAGGAATGTCTATGTGACTATGTGAGGAGACCAGACCTTAGTCTCTGAAGGTAGATAAACATTTCTATCAGGTTAGGGGCTATTGACAATTCCTCTTGAATTCCTCCCACAGGCTTTGAGGGAAGTGAGCCATCATCCTAACAGCAGGGAGTTAACTTGTAGTTAAACAACACAAAAGGTTTTAAGTAATTGGGACTTCTATAACAAATGCTGGTAAATAGTCTACTTAATCTTTGGAGCATAAGACACTACCTAATGCCATGACCCGGTAATCTCTCATATTGGGATGACCCCCAAACCATAAAACTTATTTTATTTGCTACTTCATGACTGCATTTTGCTACTACTATGAATCTGGTGACTCCTGTGAGAGAATCATTCAACCCCCAAAGGGGTTGTGACCCACAGGTTGGGAACCACTGCTGTAATAAATTCTAAAATTGTCTAGGGGTGGTGTTCATCTAAGATTTTCTCATAAATAGTTGGTTTACATATATTCCTAATCTTCACTACTACTCTGTGACTAAGGGTGAATAGCTCTAATTTTCTTCATGTAGGAACTGAGGCTCAGAGCATAAAAATACTTATCCAACACATTACATTACTTCATTATGGTCTTAAGTCCACGAGAGTTGTCCACCAGATTTCAGCAGAATTCTGAGTGAATATCATTCAAAACAAGTCAATTTAGATAGGGGGAATGGCCAAATTGTGAAGAGAAGACCCCGTCTGGTATCCTATTCTATTCTATAGCTTTCGACTTCTACAATCCCTGAATTCTGAAAAAAGAATGGAAGGTAGCATGAGATAAAATGCTCATATTCTTGACAGCATCATTAAACCCTTATTGTATTCACAACATGCTCATGACACATAAGCTCAACAAAACAAAAGAAAACTACCCGAGGAGGCAGATCTGCAAACACTGTATTTGTTGTTTCAAAAAATAAATATATAGATAAGAATATATTTCTTGCATTGGCAGTTCAAAAGAGCATATGACTAGATATTCTTAGAGAAAAATTCTAATAAAAGAAAGAATGCAGAAGGAAAATTGAATATGAACCTGCACAGAATTTAAGAAACATAAACCATCATGTAATGCTTGGGAAAATATAGGCTGTTCAAGCTGTGGGTTGGTATGAATAAATATAGCTAAATCTTGTGAAAAATGTGAATGGCCCTGAACAAACTTGGACTTTATCCTGTAGAATGATGATCTGATTAATCACTTCTAATATGACATGTTTTGCATATACAAAAGTCATATTAATAGAATTCAAAGTAGAGTGATAAGTTGTGGTAATAATTGTGAGAAAAAATTACATATAGTTGACTACTGTTCTTAATAAGCCTGCAGAGAGTTCCTTAGACTCCTAAGTCTTCACAGGACTATCTAGCCTCTTTTTTCTGATATTTCTCCTGCAAAGCGGTGGCGAATTGGGACTGCCGATCTTTCAGTTAGTCATTCAATACTTACCTAGCAATGGGACCAGAGCTCCTTATCAAGAGTCAAGGAGACCAAATGCAAAAGGGTCCCTGTCATAAGTAGATTAAAGCTCATGGCAACCAACAGGACAGCGTATGGTTGCTGCCTCATTTGAGTTTCCAAGCTAATAAATCTTTACAGAAGCAGAATGCCTCATCTTTCACCCCCTGAGCAGCTCATGGACTCTTAACTGTTGATCTTTTGTTAAATGGATCACAAAATTCAATCTTAGTTTATTCACACTTGCACCTCTTTCTCTATCAGTTTTACAAAAAGGTATGGGGTCTGAAATATGTGTTAATGCTGCTATGGGATACTAAAATCAAGAAGGTGCTAAAATCTTTATTATAAACAAGTAAGGTACTTTGATAAATAAGTTGTCATAAAAGAAAGGGAAAAAACCTATAGATTAAAATATGTTGTTGTTGTTAGGTGTGAAGTTAGTTTCAATTCATAGACACTCTATATCTATGTACACCCTATGTACAGCAGAGTGCAACACTGTCCAATTATGCTATTGTAATGTCTGGTCCCATTGTTGTAGCCATCATGTCAATCCATCTCATTAGAATCTTCCTCTTTTGGGCTATCCTTCTAAACATGATATTCTTTTCAAAAGACTGGTCTCTCATGATACTAGTCCAAAAGATAAGGTCTCACCCTTCTTGCTTCTAAGGATCATTCTGACTGAATCTCTCTCAACACAGATCAGTGTGTTCTTTGGGGTTTGTGTTCAGAGCTTTCACTTTTCACTAGGCAACCATATTTCAGATGTCTCAAGACTTTGGGGTCTTGCTTATTTAAGGTACAACTTTTGCATGCATCTGAGGCCATTGAAAACCCTATGGCTTTATTCAGGCTCACAATAGTTCTCAAAGTGGATTCTTTCTCTTCATCATTTCAAAGAATTTTGTGCAGAAGGTTTACCGAATGTAATGTGTCTTTTGACATCTTGACTGCTACCTCCGTGAGCTTTAAGGAACTTTTTAGATAAAAGGAAGTCACAGAGAAAGGAGAAGAAAATCTACATAATATTTGATCTCAAATCACTGACTAAAGATTGAGCTGATTATTTGTAGGGTAAGATTCGGAATCCAGGCTGAGCCCTGGTGGTGTAGTGATTGCGTGCAGAACTGTAACCCACAGGGTTGGTGGTTCAAATCCAGCAGCAGCTCTCCAGCAGAAGCAAGGCTGGGCATCCTATTCCCATTAGGGGGAAGTGATGACCACAAGTAAAAGATTCAGAATCCAGCAGAAAGCAGAAACTTTACCCTTCACCACACACTGTAGCATATAGCCTTAATTTTAAAACAGATTGAGTTAGAGAGGCTTGGCAAAGACTTTAGGCTGTCCATGAAAACTCCATCTGGGCCATAGTTTAGGGATGAAACTGGGACTTAGGGCCTATACCTACAGAATTCAGACAAATTTGGAACACGGCCATGCTACAAAAACCTTCAGATGGTAGTTCTCTATATAGCAGATGATTACCAAAACAAACTTGTTTAGTGAATGTAAAAAAAAAACCCTCTGATTCTTTGAAGAATATCATATAGAATTTCCAGTATGTTGCTGATGCTGTTGGGTGCCATGGAATCCATTCAACCATAACAACGTCGTGCTCAACAGACCAATCACAGCACAGCCCTGTGGCAGCCTCACCGTTGTCTCTGTGCCATGGATGTATCCACTGTGTCTGTCCATCTTCTTGAGCGTCTTCCTCTCCCTCACCACCCCTCCACTTTACCAAACAAGATTTCCCTCTCCAGGGACTAGTCTCTCCCAGGAGACAAGAACTCCAAAGTAGGTAAGACAAAGTCTTGCCATCCTTGACTTCAAGGCGCCTTCTGGCTTTACTTCTTCCAAGACAGCTTTCTTTGCCCATTGACAGACTTTGAATATTCTTCTTTTAGATACTAATTCCAATATACAATAAAAAAATTATTATCCAGCAAAAACAGCAAAATAACTGGACCCATAATCAAGAGCATAGGAAAGTCAACAAAAGTCGCTCTACAAAGATTGCCAAAGTTTGAATTAATAGAGCATGATTTTAAACTAGATATTATGAATATGTTCAAGGATTTATTTAAAAATATGAACCTTCAAGAGCAAGGCAGGGCTTCCTACTCCCACCAGGGCAGTGATGCCACACACACACACATACACACACACACAAATATGACAAGATGAGGAATTTAGAAAGAGAAATTGAAAGATTTTTAAAAGGAAAATTAATTTTAAAAGAGAAACAATTGTTTGACTTACAGCAAGAGAACCCTGTGTGACCACATGTGACATATAGGGCCAAAGGGAGAAACTGTACTGCTGCTCAGGCAGGCACTTATATTCCCTCTTCTTCCCATGCCTGTCAGGTTAATGAGCAGGACTCGAGCCTTGGCCAAATTTGGTATCCCCAAATCAAGCAGGTGATACCCATGCTTACATAAGAGATTGAAATTAAATATTAACCACATCACTGTCTAGTGCAAACAAAGACCCTTGCATACTTATGCTATTTTATATTTAGCTACGAAAGCTATCACATACATCTTCCCCTTGTTTCTTGCAATAGCCAGAGAAGCAGCTAGCTGTAATACGAGCCCTGGTCTATTTTTAAAATTACAATGTTCCTCAGATAAACAGACTTCTAAAAGACATTTATGTCTTCAGCATCCTAAAATACCGGTTAAACAATGAATTGGTAAAAAGCGCAAGCATCATTAGAAAGAAAGACATCAGCTCTCAGCTAGGGGACCCAGAACATATGGGGGTACCAGGTGATCTATTTTCTTTGTAATTATCCAAGAGCGCATGACTAAAAGGTAATTGACAACTCCCAAGGTATTAGTTGTGAGTTCAGTTTGCATTTTCAACTACAGAATCTGACCAACTCTGATTTCAGAAAGTACTGAAGTAAAATCAATCCTTATAAAGTAATCTATAAATCTCCACATATCTGAATCCAAATTCTACCAATTTATAGGATCTCTAAAACTGTGTTTAAAAATTACTGTGCTCTCTAGCATATCAATCTGTAAAGCTCAAGGTTTCAGTTACAAATGACCATTCACTTCACAAGACAGCACACGGACGATGCCATCTATGCCTCAACAGGAGAAACAATTGAGACAGGACAGCCGCAGCAGATGGTACGCTCTATGAAGACAGACAGGGGTAGACTGACTAGGTCGCTTGCATGAAACCAAAGACAACCAAAGTAACATATTATGTTTTAAGTCATACATAAAATTCCTAACTGAGAGATCCACTTAAACTCCATGAAAGGCCAACCCATTGAAAGGCTAAGTTTATTTGGATCTATATTGAAATTAACAAAAACATTGCTTTGGTATAAAAAATCCATCATGATTTTCTATATACCATATGAAAATAAGATATTTATGTGTGACATTCATTAATCATAGTAAAGTCATATTTCTATTATGTTCATAGCAATGTCATATATATGGATATCTGATGGCTAGTTATATATAATATGTTCCATGGATATTTTTCTCAGTTGTCACTTGTAATAAAATTTATTAACTATTCTTTCATAGATCATGTTCCAACTTAAAACTCTAATTTTAGTATCCAAGCTCACAAAACACTAATCATATGCCCATGAGAAAATGTTGATGAAATCTGAGGGAAATCTATTACAATTTTACATAAACTTATAGCAGGTTTATTGACTTAAAGTATACAGAGTCACTGAGAATTATTTCATCAAAATAATTTATTGAAATGAAGCAATGAGACATTCTACTAAAAGTTAGTTCTAATATATAGAAACATGATTCATTGCTATACTTGCACAGTGCCAAATACATTAATTTTATTTTTGAGGATTATGTAAGGGATAACATTAATTGACTTTCTTATCTCTTTTTTTAAAATAAATTATTTTGTGAGGGGGCTCATACAACTCATCACAATCCATACATATATCCATTGTGCCAAACACATTTGGACATGTGTTGCCATCATCATTTTCAAAACATTTTCTTTCTACTTGAGCCCCTGGTATCAGCTCCTTATTGTATCTCTCCTCCCCCATGAGCCCTTGATAATTTATAATTTTTTTTCATATCTTTCACTGACGACTTTTCTGTTGTCCATTCCCCTGGGAGGCAGTTACAGGTAGACCATTATGATAGTACCCCCCCTTTCTCCCTCCCACCTTCCCATCCCCCTCCTGGTATCACTACTCTCAATATTAGTTCTGAGGGGGTTATAGGTCCTGGATTCCCTGTTTCCAGCTCTATCATCCATGTACGTCTCTTATCTAAAACAAAATATATTGCTACTAATCTAATTAGTATGAATATTATGGAAGACCTGCAAATCACGCTACTTCTTGAAGCAATGAAAAGACCAAGAAATCACTTCCTCTGAGCTTCCTATGGATTTACTGGCCCTCCAGATGGTCCTTCTGATGAGCAAAAAATCTGAGTGCACATGGGTGTAGGATCTGCAAGCAGCCTCTAAGATACTCCAAGAATAGGCCTTAAACTGAAAACTGCTTCTTTTAGTGAAACATTATGCCTACTGCTTTTGTAATCAATCTTAATCTACTTCTCTGTCTGCTCTATATGTTTCCAAATAAGTCTGCAATCAAATTTTGGCAATATTTCAAAGTTATACATATACTCTCTATCGGGTAATACAAGGACACAACAATAAGCAGAATCAGTTTCCAAATTGAATTGTGAAAATTCCATGTCCTGAAACAAAGAAGTGATTTATGATATCCCGGGAGATAGAGACTGTGTCTTTTGTCTTTATTCTAAGTCTCAATGAGACTGTCTAACATTCCTGAGATTTTTCCCTCTCACACTCAGTGTGAAAAACGTAGCAGTTGATCTTTTCATGGTTGCAAAAATTCAAAAGATTTACAACTGAGAAAAATAATGCTAAATTAAAATTGCAATAGAGAGTAACAAAAGGAGCATTGCCTGAGGAAAAACACACACAAAACAAACAAAAAAAAAAACACCCTGTTTTTGTGTGTAGTATTTGTAGCTGGCTAGATATAATTTATTTATTCTCTCTCTAAGGGGTCAGTTGTCTCACAGCATATTACTTTCGTGTCACATGCAGGATCTAGAATGAAAGGCAATGAGTTTTGCCTGCTGGAGACTGAACAAAGAATGACTAGGAAAGGAAAAATCAGAATTACATGAGGTAATCATGGTGAAATTATTGGTCACGAGTCTTTGCTTTCAAAGAGATAAATACATAATTAGGGTAAGAAATATAAGATCTAGACATGGATGACCTCTTCTGCAGGGAGTCCAGCTTGAAGGGCTAAGGAAGGAGTAGGAAGCACGAAGCCCTAGGTCAGGGAGAGTAGGAAAGTATTCTGACAAAAGGGATACTCAGCCCAAGAAATCTGACAATTCTTTAGAAACTTGCAAGATTTTCCCTAAATTCCAGAAAACTTGAATCCAGAGGAAGGAGCTAATAACTCTGTGAGCCCTGGTGGTGCTTGCTATTGTTACATGTTGGGCTACTATTCACAAGATTAGCAGTTCAAGGCCACCAGCTGCTGGGTGGGGAAAAAACTAAGGTTTTGAACTCTAGTAAAGAGTTCCTCTGATGAAGAGTTGTGGTCTCAGAAACTCACTGGCCCCCAGTTCTCCCCTGTCCTTTGGGGCGGGTCACTGTGAGTCAGCTCTGACTCAATGGCAATGAGTTTTTCATTTTTTAATAACTTTGTAGAGTATCATTTCCCACAGCAAAGATGATAGAATTAGAATTCAGAGACATTCAATGATGTGTATAATGGCATAAACTAGACTCGCTGCCATTGAGTTGATGCCAATTTATAGTGACCTCATAGGAGAGGGTAGTACTGCCCCTGTCATTTTGAGCCCATTGTTGCAGTCATTGTGTCAACCAGTCTATCTCCTCACATGTCTTCTTTTTTGCTGATATCTTTCTCCAGCTGCTCCTTATAACATGTCCGAAGTACTTGAGCCAAAGTCTCACCATCTTCACATCTAAGGAGCATTCTGGCTGTACTTGAAGAACCTTCAAAGTAATTCTAAAATGAGAAAATATGCATGCATTTCCATATAATGCCTATGTAGGTATTATAAGGATATAAATTTTCCTAGTGATGACAAAGTTAAGGATGCTGCTACTAATCAAAAGGGGAGTGATTTGAAAGCCCCAGTGACTCTCAGGAGAAAGATGACATCGTTTGCTCCGTAAAGATTTGCGTTCTTTTCAGATCTTACTTTGAATTCCATTTCTCATAACTTTTTGAAGCATATGCACATATAAAGAGAAAATTTATTTTAAATTTTACGGACAATTAGTAAGGGTGGTTACAGAAAAAGTTCAATTATACTTTCCCAACATTATTTGATGAACATCATCGTGCTCATCATCATGATTATTATAATAAAAAATACTTATTAAATGCAAGCCAGGAGTCAAGCATTCTTATATGTGCTTTCTATATTAACTCACGTAACCATCATTCTCTAAGGTAGACTATACTAGTTCTATTTTATAAATGAGGAGACCTAATAATTTGATCAAAGTTACAGAGCTGAAAGATTACAGTCATAACTTAAATCCAGGCAGAGAGATTATATCAGAAATGAACTTGTCTTATAAAAAGAAGTAAACACACAATATGCATGGACTTCCAAAGCTGTATTAGTTTCCTTTTTCACTAAATCAGGAATGATGACAGACAGACATATCTTGATATTTAAGAAAGATAAATGTCTGTGAATCCTCACTTGATAAAATTAAGTACACCTGTTTATTTTTCATTTAGAAGACCATGCTTTATAACTTGGGATTCCAATACTCTTACCTATATTCTCAACTCAATAGACCTAGATGGATGTCTTTGTCAATCACATGCTGTTTATTGGCAAATCTATGGCAAGGCAATCCTGAGCAGTAAACATGCTTAGTACTGAATGATGATGACAGTCCTTCAATGAGATATATTATAAGAATGTTGTCATTGGAGGAGTAAAACAAGAACTTACACAAGAAGTAAAAGCATTTTTTGTCATTGTTGAAGATCATATTCTGAAAATATCCTCTTTCTTCTTTGTTTCTCTAGACATCCTTACAGTACACTTTCTGGCATTGAGAACCAATGTGTGTTTCTCTTCTTGTGAGCCGAAGGATTATCAATCAAGTAGTACATATCTGAAGAAGATTATTTCTATAGAATATATCCATTTTCTCAAGGAAAGGTCATTTCTTCTCAGATTAAATTCATTTCTGTAACCATTTTACAAAACTGCACACAACACACTCAGAAGCTTGCGTGGTTAGAAGTGTTGAAGCTCTGTGCTGCTAATCAAAAAGTCAGTGGTTCCAATAAACCAGCCACTCCATCCATGGAAAAAATCTCGCAATCTGCTTCCATAAAAAATTCAGACTGAGACGCCTGAGGGGACCTTTCTACTCTTGCAATAAGAAACAAAATTTCACTGCCATCAAGTTACTGCCCACTCATAGCGACCCGATAGGACAGAGGAGAACTAGTCCTGTGGGTTTCTGAGATGAACTCTTCATGGGGTTAGGAATCCCTGTCTTTCTCTCACCAATCAATTAGGATATCCTGAGTTTTGTTGGTTTTGTTTTGTTTGTTATTTTTTCTGGTTTCAGGTAGAATGTTCTGGGTGGCCACAACAAAAGAAAAGAGAGTGAAATATCATCCAAATAATAGAAAGTAAAGAAAAAGAGAACGGAGATTTATAATGTTAAGAAATTATGTCTAAAGTTTCAGCTATCAATGATGAATGCCAAGTCTCTAAGCAATATAAATATGAAGAAAACTATGCCTATCTACATCACACTGATTGTTAAAACTAATAAGAAAAAAATTGGTGGCATAAGAAAATAAAAAGTAAAAATACATTACATCAAGGGAAATAGCAACTTGAATAACTACAAATATTGTCATCACAAAGTACAGAAGTCAGAAGACAGGGGAAATATTAAAAATAAATTTTTAAAAATGAAGGAATAGAGCTGTTTCCCCAGAATTTTACATCAAATGAGCAAGCATATCCATCAAACACAAAGGGAAGGAATTGATAATTCAGATAAGGAAAAATTAGAAAATGTGTCTTACCAGACTTGCAATATTTAAAAATGGTATTAAGAGAAGTAATGTAACATCAAACAGAAAGCATGAGAAAAATTTATAGTTAGTAAGTTATATTTCAATAAAATTTAAAGAAAATAAATGTCACAGGCAAAACAGCTGGCTTAAGATCCTAATACAATGACAAAAACTGAAAGAGTGAAGTATAAGTTTGTCAAATGGTGTGTGTGTGTGTGTGTGTTGTGGTGTGTTGCTGTGTTTCTCCCAAATAATTCACTGATGTTGAACCTAAAGACAAATTCTAAGCTTTCTTTGGTTTGTTAATATTGAAAGAAAAAATCTTTCTATTTTATGAAAGAGCATCTATTTTTATAACTGAATTGTAGATAAAATGTGAATGCTTTTGGAGAGGTTTTCAAATTCCAAGAGATGACCCTCTGGAGTGGAATAAGAACTAAATTGCACCAATGCTATATTGCCTAAACAAATTCTAGATTTTTGCTTCAGTGAAGAGCAAGTAAAGTATAAATTGCTGGACATAAAGTTTACAATTATTGTGAACTCACTAGAAGAGATAAAAACTTAATCTTTAAGGAATTGAATCATAGAAATCTGATTTTGCAATTACGAAAAGCAAGGAAGAGTAACTTAAGAAAGTGTTGAAGAGAAAAATGTAGAAATTAAAAATACATTCTGACTGGCAGAGAGCATGAATTAACAAAACACTATGAAGATAACAAAGATAACAAAGATACAATCAAACCCTTCTGCCCCTTTAGCTTGCAGGAGGAGACAACTTCATTTTGTTAGGCAAGGTGGCTGCTCCGTTCAAACTGCAGACTTTAAGGTTAGCAGTTCATTACCTACTATAAGTGTCTCCAGGGATTCTCAGAAGTTCTTGGATTGGTGCAAATCGTTAAGTGCTGAATTACTAACCCAAAGATTGGTGGTTCATAGCTCCTCCTGGCCATCTTCTTCCTAATGATCATAGCCATAAAAACAACAGGTTTCCTAATTTGAATCTACTCAGTGGTCACTGTATATTCTGATGAAGCTAAAGAAGGAGCTCTGGGGGTACCATACGTTCAGCATAGGATTTAACAAAAAGGTCAGTACTTCAAAGCCTGCAGCCCCTCCGAGAGAGAAAGAGGAGACAATTAGCTTCCATAAAAATTTACTTCATGAACATCAAGGAAAAGTTTCACCGTATCCTACATTATATGGCCAACAATGAGTGTAAACATAACATTTTAAGGCTGTACAAGATCGGGCAGGCACTGTTTCCTACTTCTGTAAATAGGATTGCTATTAGAACAGAAACAAGTGAATTAGAATTTACTTATAAGTGGTGGGTTATGAAGCCAGTGAAATTAGATTCAATGTTTCCTTGTTAATTAACTAATGAAAAGAAAGACCTTCAAGAAATGGATTGGCACTGTGGCTATCACAATGGTCACAGCAGATACAGCCCTTGTGACTCTGGCCTCAGATCGGGTAGGGTTTCATCCTATTGTACAGAGGACAGCTATGAGTTGAAACCCACTTGCCAGTCCCTAAAACAACAAGAGCCACAATTTAAATCACACATTTGTTAAAAAAATAAATATTTAGCATTTCAGACACTTCGCTCAAATGTGTAGAAGCTGTTTCCAAATTAAGCTGCAGAACCTTTCTGGATGGGAAGGACGTGCTTCCATTAGGTTTTGAATGAATTAAGTCAGCTCTCCATTTGATCAAAGCCATCTCGTTCATTTGCAAATCTTTACACCTCTCAAACAAGCAAATAAAATGTGTCCCTGTGAAGCCACTTTCACAATTACATCAGCAAAACAGGGGACGGCTAACCAAAAGATCAGTACTTGAAAAATTATTTGCCACTCCTAGGAAGAAACGTGATGCAGTCTTCCCTAAAGATTACAGTCTCAGAAACTTTAAGTAGGGTGCTATCAGTCAGAAATTACTTGATGGGATTGGGTTTGGAGTTTCTTGCCTGTAAACTCATGGTTTGTATCTCCCTTATAATCATGTGCTCTTAAAGTAAGATCAATTCCTATGTCATCTCAGTGTTGCCAGGCCCAGCCCCAGGCCATAGTCCATGAGATACACAATCAATATTGTTAAGGAAATTTAATTCTGCATCTAGTTTTATAGTTCCAGCTACATAATTAGGAAGTCTTGTGGTACAGTGAGTAGGCAGTTGGTTGTTAACCAAAAGAGTTTCAATCCACTAACCACTCCACAGGAGAAAGATGTGGCAATATGTTTTCAAAAAGATTAGAGTTTAAATAAAAATAAATAAATAAAAGATTAGAGTCTTGGAAACTCTGAGTTCTTCTGTGTTCATTGAAGTTACTATGAACCAGAATCAAGTCAATGCCAGTGAGTGCTTTGTTTGGCTTTGTAATGTTCATTGTGTCATGAAAATATGAGGCCCTTTGGTAGTTGTATGCTTATGCTAATTTCATGATTGAGACGTAGGGGTTGAAGTCTAGCCTGTTAATATGGAGATAGCCATTGAGTAGCCAATGAGGCGTCTGTGTGGGCATAGCATTCTCCTGATATGTCTGGGAAATCTTGCGATTTTTCCCTCATGAAGATGAGAAGCTATCTCCCTGGTTGTTGGGAGTTAGTCTCAGAGATGATGAATCATGGACAAGACAAGATGGCAGCATCTGAGGAGCTGGAAAAGTCACACAGCTTAGCCCTGATGAAGCCAGACCTCTGGAACAGCCCTGATGGAGTCAAACCTCTGAAGCTGGAGAGGCCATGTGGAGACTCCTGCCAGCGATGAGTTGCTTCTGCCACCACTGGATGCTGTTGATGAACCCTAAGCCCTGGAAGCAAGGAGCCATGGGGAGAAACCCCTGCCAGCACTGGGATTCTGCACCCACTGACCTGTGACTTCATGAGTCGGAAGGAGACATCATAGACTGGTATCGAGCATATGGGCTAATATCAGACTCATGATTTGGAACTGGACTGGGTTGGGATGTTTCTCAGTGTTTCATTCCTTTTGTATATAAACCCTTTCCTTATATCCATATGCATATCTATAAATTTGCTCCTCTAATTTACCCAGACTAACACAGGCCCTTTGTTAGAAATGTTTCAAGAATTTCAGAATGACCACCATCGTGCATGATAGCCCCATTCCTCTGGGTGTGGGCACTGTGGGAGTGATGTTCTCACAAACCTGTGAAGCTGTCCATTACCGACTAGCTTTCTCTTCTGCTTTTAGGTAAGAGGCGCTTTAGAAATTATTCCATTTGGTAGTGGTTTATAAAACAAGCAAACAAAATACAACTGCTTCTATCCTGTTACAAATAGTATAATTAAAATAGAGTTTGAGTAGAGGAAACAGGAGTCTAACCATTGAAAGCTGGCAAGCTCCCTGCTGAAACTGGACATGCAAAACAGTGAAAAGCACAGAAGGAAGGTCAACCAAAACACCCAACCCATCAATGTCTAGTGTTTTTCAATTCATAGGGACCCTACACAACAGAATAGGACACCCCACAGAGTGCACAAGCACCCGATGGCTGTAACTCTCCCCCCTGGAGCAAGTTGGTGAGTACAAAATACAGCCCTTCAGGTCTGTTCTTCCTGACTCTGTTTGATTCAAAAGACACCTTCGCAGTTAACCAAAATATTTCATCTGTTTAAACAATTCAAGAATTGTTTCAGGCACAATGTCTATATTCACAAGCAATTATCCAATGTCAAATATTTGGAACACAATAATGGGCCACTGATGGCAAACCCATTTAATATTTACTGCAGGACTCAAAAGATCCCTCAGGCTCTTTGGGGGTCTGAGTTATGAAACAGCCGCTCCCCTTCAGCCCCAGGTGCAGAAGTTGAGCTAATCAGACTCTACAGTTCATGGCATAGCATCAACACTGGGCCATATAAAAAGATGATTCCATTTTATTTATTTAGTCCCTTTTAATTCCTTCCCTGTCTCTGTCACAAACATACTACTTCCTCTCCATGAAGATATTCCATTCTGCTTAAGATGATACTTTCGGTTTGTGTATCTTATTACACAAATGTGATTTTTATTTCACTCCATTTTGAATAAATGGATGTATATAATGGACTCAAATATAAGAATTCTTTGAGGTGAATAGGTTTTTTGTGTCAATATGTTCTTATTTATTTTCTTAAATACTATTTTTAAATCAATGTGCATTTGTTATATGAATATCATTCAATGCTTCTAACCATAACATTGTATTCCTTAGTACATATCCACCTCATTCTATTATCTAATGTCCTTGTAAAATGCACCCAAGTTAGTCCCAATTTCCATATCACAAATAATTCCACACTGAACATAACTAGACATGCCTTCCAATGTATCTCTGTGGTAATTTCATTGAAATATACAGTAAGGAAAAGGAGACCTTAACATAAAGTATGAACAATTGCATTTTAATAATGTCAGCTCAGAGTGTTTGCCTGCATATCTGCATCAGTTTTAACTCTCTCCAGTGATAATTATGGATTCTTGCATCTCTCCAACCTGTCAAGGGCTGGCTTGCCCAGCTTTCTAATTTTTGCCAGGTGTGTGGAACTTAAAACGCTAGCTCTTCATCCCTTTCATTTGCATTTCCAGCATTAGAAATGAATTTCAGCTTTGCTCTGCTTGTTAACTTCTTGAGTTCTCTCTTTGCAAATTGACTTTCAAAGCTCAATGCGCATTTTCAATTAGGTTGTCTGTCCCCTTGTTAATTTGACAAAACAGAAAAAAATCTTCTATATTCTAGATATCATCCCCGTGTCCATTGGACACATTACAAATATTTCTTACATTCTGTAATTTTGCTATCTATGCCTTTCATCTCTCTATAACATCCTTCGAGGAACTCTGGCGGCTTATGGTTGGACTGTGAACAGCAAGGTCACAAGGCTCCGTCTTTCTTGCCCTGCAAAGAGTTTAAGGTGTGGGGAACCCACAGGACAGCACTATCCCACCTTACCAGGTCTCTCTAAGAGTAGGAATATTCACCGTGGCAGTGAGTTTAGTTTGGGTTTGATTTCCTTCATAGAACAGATTCATAGCTCTTTTGTTAAAAAAAAGTCGCTTTCCTGTCTTATATTTTATGATTGTAGAAACTTGTTGAAGAAATATTTCCCTAGTCTAAACCCACAAAGGTATGTTCTACAAAACATTTTTTATTACATTTTGAATTCTATTTTTCACATGAACGTATTTGATTGGGTCTGAAGTGGAAGGGAAGAACTACCTACACAGAAAGCAAGTTTCCCTCACTCCAACAATAAGCAATCTATTCTCTCCCATAGATTTGTGTTGCAACATAGAAATATCAGTGTGCTAGCAAAAACTGAGTGTTTAGGCCCACTAACTTAATTTCAGATAAAATGGGGTTATTATATACCTTTATTGTTTGCTTCTGAGAAATGAAGAGAGAATGAGAAAGTGAAACATTTACTTTAAGAAATAAGAATTTGAATAGCATGATGAGATGTTCAAAAATCGGGATGTGTGCTATGAGAACGTGAGCACCTGTCCCTGAGAGGGTGTTAGCAGAGGAAGAATGTCCACCTCGAGGGGCCTTCTACAGGAAGTGGATCCTTATATCCCGGACTTCAGTTTGCACAGTTTGCAAAATAGGATCCAACTGCCCACTCTTTAGGATCCTTTATGAAAGTAAATTCAATGATTCTGCAATTCTGAGCTACCTAAATTACCTACTAATTTGAAGAACCTGGAAATTTTTTAAATGTTAATCATCTCAACTTTATAGAATATTGCTACATTTATGTCACATATCCTTCCCTGGAAACTTATTAAGTCCTTATGTGAATATCTTCATATATAAAAAACTAAAAAACCTTGATGCCAATGAGATTAATTATCTCCCATCATGATACACATCACACTTACTTTCCTTCAGTCTCCCAAATCCCTTGACTAATTTGTTAATAAATCATGCATCTCTTTGTGAGATTTCCAAAATAATTAAAAACATAAAAAGTGAAATCCTATTCACAGATTTATTTTAGAAAGGGCATTTATTTTTATAATTTAGTAGAAACTTACCAAGATAACTTTACACACATTAACTTCCCAATTAATATCTTTACTTTCTACTACTCTTCAGCTGCTGCAGTTTGTTTTGTTGTTGTTGTGGTTTTTGCTCTTGCTGTGTGTGTGTGGTAACCCTAACTCCCTTGATGGAGTAGTGATTACAAGGCGGAGTTGTGGTTACTAGTTGGGCTGCTAACTGCCAGGTCAACAGCTCAAAATCACCAGTCACTCCACAAGAGGTCGACCAGACTTTCCACTCCTGCAGGCTAAGAAACTCACAGGGGCTGTTCTATTTTGTCCTATAAGGTGCCTATGCATGGGTATCGAATTAATGTCACTTAGCTTTTTGGTGTGGCATAAAAACTGTTTTAGTTGGTGGCAGAAAAAAATTCAATGAATCTTGTCTCCAAATCTTATTCGTAGATGAAGAAAAGAGAAAAAGAACATCTCTCAATAGGTGACAGCATTCATACCAAGGGTCATGCCAAAGTCTTAGCCCATTCTTCTTCCTCCGCAAAGATGTGTCTAATACATATATTAAAAATTAACATCCAAATGAAATCTGGTATCATACTTTTCTACCTGAGCCCTCAGAGATAGAGCTAAAGTCAAAGTTGCACAATTGGAGAAGTCCACAGAAAACTGACATTTTCTGTTAAACATAAGTGAGAAACTCAGGGGGAAGTGGACTCATTACTAATGAATAGGTGCATTTGCACAATAATTGTGTAGAGAAGGTTGCATTATAGCAATCTATTACTCTCTGGCACTATTTGAGCAAGGGTTATTAAATTGCAATGAAATGACTACAACACCAGCAAAATGCTGTTTGATTTTCTAATTATTATTGAAGAATGCCTCCTGAGCCCAGTCTCAGAGGCTTCGCTTTTGAATCATCTGCAGCTCACGCCGCTGCTCATGCATTATACATTAAACCCATATGGCTGTTTGAGGTGGAGGTTCTCTGGAGGGAAGTTCCATATTGCTCTTTTTCACAGCAGGAGGGAGGAAGGTGGGGAAAACAAGAAAGAGGAGAGCAGGCTGGGCTTAGTGAGGTGGAAGGAAGAAACATCATAGGACAGAGTTGAGAATTCAGTCAAAGGTGAGTCAAATTAATAAACATTACTAAAAGATGGAAACCCCTTCCCAAGAATATATTGTCTCCAAGTTTTTGTTGCAAAGCTTGAGAGAGTTACGGAAAACAGTAGATAACTCTCTTTGAATATGTCATTCTCTAATAACTTCTTCAATCCTATCGGTTCCTAAGATGAAAAGAACTGGAGCTATTTGGTAAAATAGATCTATGTAACTGAGATTTGATTTTTGAGGAATTTGGTAAAATAGATCTATGTAACTGAGATTTGATTTTTGAGGAATCGTGTTAAATTGACAGTTAAAAGACATCTATGCCATGCAGCACATACTGCAAAATCTTTCCCAGATTTGATCAAATGCAGGTATAATGTGATTTATTTCAAAGGAAAATTTAAGAGATGTTCTATTCACTCAGAACCTTTTCCTAGGTTCTTTGATAAGTATTAATTCCTCAGAAATAAACTACAAAAGTAATTCCTTCCATCATTCTCAATAGACTAATGCACCTAAACTCTAATTTATTCATCTCTTCAAGTTACATCTATTCATCATGCTATCTCTGACCTGAAGCCAATTGCATTCTTCAGCCTCAGTAGGCTTTCAAGATAACCTAATAATTTTGAATAAGTATTTAGCACTAGCCATGTGGTAAGCATGAGGCTCAGCATTTAAAATCCATTATCTTATTTATTCTTTATAGCAATTATTTCAGATATAGATTCATGTTGCTCATTATTTTCACATTACAGATGAGAAAACTAAGAATTTGCTTATTAAACATTACATTTAAATATTAAAGATTAGAAATTATAAAATGTTCTTTCTCTTTATGCATGGATTAATACAATCTCATTTTTAATATGAATATCATTTTCCTTACAGTAATATATGCAAGCTTGGAACTTGGTAGGACATTTGGTTGATCCTTTATTTTTTATGAGGAGAAAAGCAAGACCAAGCTAAAGAAACTACATATGTTGAAATATTAATGGCATTCAGGTCAAGGGGCTGTTAAATGTCATCCACTCATATGCTAATTATCCAAACATTTTTCACCTTACATAACATTGCTTTTCATCTGCAAAAGATGATACTCCAATGAAACATTTCCCTTTGTATTTGTGTATGCCTACAGAAAGCTTTGTAAGTTAAAAGTTGAATGAAGAGAATCATAATAATAGATATGACTAGATCTTACATATTTTGAACTGAAGCAGAAATCCAACAAGTTACATTTTACTTTTACCAAAGAGAGACTGTTTTCCTTTTTAAGATTCTGGCTTCTCATTTCTGCCTTTGTGTTGTTAAGGTCCAATAGAAATAACACAAATTAATGTCTTTGACAAGCGGAATGTATTAACTTCCCTAGTAAATGTCCTTAATTCTGAATATTATCTATGAGTTCTGTGTAGTATTAAATGAACTCTGCAGCCAGCATAGTTACAGAGTGGTGTGAGAGGAACAGTTGGTGTCAGCGGACATCAAGAAGAAAGCACTCTAGCTTCTACATTGTGAGAGAATACATCTCTGACCAATAGAAATATAATGTAGAAGGCTAGACATCAAAACAGAGAATGCGAACTCTAGGGGAAAGTTTTCTGTCTGTGTTGAATCAGGGGAAAGAGCTTGTCCCCTTCCAACAAGTGTCAACCTGGTATTCCTTGAAGATTTGCGTATGTCTTCGAATCAATCTTTTTCTGGCTCTCCTGGATATTCTTTCCTTCCTTTCTTTCTTCCTTTCTTCCTTCCTTCCTTCCTTCCTTCCTTCCTTCCTTCCTTCCTTCCTTCCTTCCTTCTTCCTTCCCGCCTGCCTGTCTGGCTACCTGGCCAAAAAACAAACTCACTGCTAGCAAGTTGATGCCTTCTCATACATTAGCGAAGCTATAGAATAGGCTGGAACTGGCCCTGTTTCCATCACTGTAATGCTTTACAGGAGAAGAAAGTTTCATCTTTCTCCCATTGGCCATCCTGGAGTTTAGAAGCCCAGCACATAACCACTGTGTCACCAGGGTTCCTATTCTTTACCACGATCTGATAGAAAGAAGCCGCCATGAAAAGGGGTATGATTTGGGGGTTGGTTATATATTGGCTGAAATGGGCAAGGCTCACAGCTCAAAACCATCGGTGATTCCACTGGAGAAAGAAAGGGCTTCCCACTCACATAAACTTTCACTGTCACATGAACTCAGAGGGGCAGTTCTATGCAGTCTTATAAGGTTGCTGTGAGTCAGCATCAACTTGGCGATCGTGAGGTGAGAGAAGGGTGCCCTCCAAAATGGGGTGATAGCCACAGGTATCTATTAATATCTGGCTCTATAAATGTGAAACTAGATCACTGCACAACTGCCAAATACCTAAGAATCAAGAACGAGCCGATCACATTGGCATGCATTTTGAGCAGACACAATTTAATCCATGACAATGACAGATAAAGTCACTTCCATATATCTAGTCTACAAATTCAAGCATGCACCATACTTCAATTGTCCTTTGCTGGTCAGTGTGAAACATGCATTTGCTTGCCAAAATGATGAAGGATATTGTGATAGGGAGGTTTATTGTGCCAACCTGGCCAATAAGAACATGTGGGATTAATAGAGTCAACGTGTAATTTAAGAGCAAAGAGATAAATGACTTGGTGAGCGTCTCCTTTCAGTTTCTTGCTCTCTGATGAGCAGACCAAACCTAGCTAGTTCTCAGTGACAACTTGTGAGCTACACTGCCCATGGGACACCCAATCCATGGACTGTCGCTACAGTTTTAGGTTTCTTTGAGAAACCACACTGTTTCACCACACTGCTGGTTTATACATCACTTGAACTGGGGACTGCTGAAACCTGTCATCTAACTGACTGTTGGTGACCTGGCCAGCTTTTTGCTGCCTCTTGCCAAACTGCCTGTATTGCTCTGCAGAATATTCAGCTGTCTTCTTCCTTGACTTCCACCCAGCAGGGATCATCAGTTGAAGGACTGCCAGTATATTAGCTGTCTATCTCATGGAAGTAGGTTGAACTGAGCCCTCTACACTGCTCTGTGGACTAATAGCTGCTTATCTCTTCATGCTATAATAGATTTAATTGTTCTGGTTTAACTCTTCAGAGAACCCTGTCCAACACAGTTGTAAATTGCAAACTTTAGTAAAAATTTAAGAATCATGTAAAATATTAAGTAACCTGTGTTGCAAAGCCCTTAACATTTTTTCTGTGAAATAATTTACTCAGAAATGGTTAAAAACTTACATTTCTATAGTTCAAATTTTATGTCATCATATAAACTATTATATAATACTCCTCAGAAAATAGTAGTCCCATTGCAATAAGAAAAACTATTTCATATATATATATGTATTTAAATATTTTACTCTTCCACTTTTAAAGTGGAATGGACAATGAATAACAAAGATCAAGGAAGACTTGATGCACTTGACTTATGGTCTTGGAAAATGGGAATAAAATTGCCGTTAACTATCAGAAAAACAAACAGATCTTTTCTGGATAAATTACAGCCAGAGGGAGGTTTCGACATGAGGATGGCAAGAGTTCATGTCACCTGTTTTGGACATGGCAAGAGTTCATGTCGTGTGTTTTGGACATGGTATCAGAAGAGATCAGATCCTAGAAAATGACATCATGCTTGGTAAAACAGTCAGCGAAAAAGAGGAGGTTCAATGAAGCAGAAGGACAAAGTGCTTGCAGCAGTGAGCTTACCCACAGTAATGATGGTCACCACTTTAAAAATGAGGCCACAGAGATTTAAACTCCAGCTAAGGAGCACAATTATATCTAATGTCGTCATGTATTTCTGTGTGTTTTTCCAATAGATTGCATCAAAAATTGGAAGTGTTTCAATTTACTTACTGAAAGTTTAGTAAATAGTAGTTACTCAATCAAGTTGGTTGGGTTGATGACTGAATAAGTGGATAAATAAAAAGAATGAATGCATACAACGTTAGAAAAGGCAGTATAAAAGGTTATTTAATTCAGTAAATGGGAAAATAGATGACATTAAAGTTAAAGAAAGAGAGAGAAAAATATTTTCATTTATTGACAGGACCAGCATTTCATCCTCAATCATTTCACCATGCTTCCTACTATTCCAAATGTAACAGCTAAATTTTACCCACATTGGAGTGAGATATAAAGAAAATATTAAGGATAAAGTATATATGCATCATTTGAAAGATAGAAATATGCCAAGTGGGAATACCTAGACAGACATAGAAACTCAGTAATATAGACACATAACCCCATATCATAAAAGATGAAATATAGAGACACATTCTTGTGTAATTAATCTCAAACTGTAAAAGTTATATTGAATTTTCACAAGTTCAAACAGCTTTATTCAATAGTTGATAAACACAATTGCCCATCAGTGAATAGGAAACCTATAGAACATATCATAGTACTGATGGATAGTAGAATACAACAAAAATCCTCCTTAGAGAAAGATGATGAAACTTCATTTTATGTACTTTGGACACATTATCAGGTAGATATATCTGAAAAAGATATCGTGCTTTGTGTTACACCATGACTGTCTAGAGGAAAAAAATCCAGGGACATTCAAATATGTACAAGAAAGAACTTTATATCAAAGAGTAATTGTCTATTAAGAAAACATCCCACCCCAGTCCAGATAAAGTTCATAAGTCTAATACTAATCCAAAAATCCTTCTTCATCTCACACAGTCACATGGCAGGATACAAAATACATGATCACAGGCCAGCAGGTGCAATGTCTTGTGGAGCCAATGGCAGTGGAAGCATCTCAGCCTTGGCTCAGTCTTCTGGTGACTCATAGCTCTCCAACAGGAAAGTCAAACAGAGAGAGCTTGATTCTAACACAGCTTAGCAAGGTTCCAGGCATCTTCTCAACAGAAAAGCAAAGGCAGAGAGATCATGAATGTTCCCAGAATCTTCATGAGAAGTTCATGCCCACTAGGAGGTTTCATCAGGTCTTGACCTGATTGACCAATTAGACTCCACCCTTTCACTCATAATATCCTAAGTTTGACATGAGACTATGTCACTGCCACATGTTTGATTAATAGACTGTCAATGAAAAACAGAAAGGCTCTGCAGCAAATGAATTGGCAAAGTAACTATAACAAAGTCTCATATGTAGCAATGTTTGTGAGAATGGCTTAGGATTGGACAATGCTCTATACTATTGTGCAAAGAAACACTGTGAGTCAAAACTAAATCAATAGCACATAACAACATAACATACAACTGTTCACATATGCCAATATTCACCTAAAGTTCATTAAAAAGGCAAGAAAGAAAAATATCAAAGTTGTGGTAGTTACATAATTTCATGTACACTTGATAAATAAATATAGGAGTGGTGTCTAGCTTGTCCATCAAGTCACAGCCTGATGATGGCTCCTTATGGGTGTGGCTTTCTCATGAGGATCCTAAGAGCTTTCTCTTTTTCCCCCTAGAGGTGGGCCACCCTATTCCTCTGGTTCACCTTCCTGTTAAGGAGCCATACTCAGAGAGCTGGAGAAGCTGCACTCAGAGAGGGGGAGACCCTCACCAGTGCTGACGAGCTCTCACCACTAGTAGATCTACAAAACTTTGCACCCACCAGCGTGTGATCTTCTTGTATTCAGTATCACTGCATTGGCTGAATGAATCTGAAATGTATGGATGAGTATTGGGCATTGAGGCTAATATAGGACTTCTGGACTTGACTGCGATATATTCTCAATATAGAATTGCCCTTTGACATAAAAGTTTCTTTGATACAAATATGATTGTTTCTGAATTTGTTTCTCTAGTTAACTAGATCTAACACAAAAGCGAACCTCAGAAGATATTCTGAAATTTGTTCTTGAATGTAGTGTAGCCAAAACAAATGGAAGAAATGAAGCTAAAAATAAAATTTCAAAGCATCACCAGGGAAGTCAAAGTAAAGAATTATAATTAAGCTCTCAAAGACCTAGATTAAGGAAGCAAAAAAGGAATAGCATACTCAGCGTATCACAAGCTGAAAGAACTGAGGAAAAATGCAAGCTCTGAGTTGCTATATCAAAGGATTTTATGAGCAAAATCATATTGAATAATGCAGGAAGCTTCAAAAGAAGATGAAAGCAATACACTGTAGCTGGTCAGCATTCAGCTCCAAGAGTAAGGATATAATCAATAACCAATGTTATAGGAAGAAGTCTAAGCTTCAGGGGAGATATTAGTGAAAAGCAATACTTTAGGAATTGATGGAATATCATTACAAAAACTTTCCCAATTTGATAAAGCACAATTAGCACTCATTTATCTAAAAAAAGAAATTTGGAAGAAAGCCACCTGGCTAACAGACTGAAAGAGGTTAATATTTCCATATTTGTACCCACTCCAAAGAAAGAGGGCCCAGCAGAATACAGAATTTATCAAACACTATCATTAACATAGCATGCAAGTAAAATATTGCTCAAAATAATTTAAAATGGTTGCAGCATTACATCATCAGTGAATTGCCAGAAACTCCAGCCAGAGTCAGAAGAAGAGGTGGAACCTAGGATATGACTGCTTGTGTCAGATGTTTCTTAGCTGGAAGCAGAAAAAGTTTGCTTGCTCTTTAGTGACTATGCAAAGGCATTCAACTACGTGACTCATAATAAACTAAGTGAGAATATTGAGAAGAATGAGAACTCTAAAATACATTAGTATGCTGACATGAAACTTGCTCATGGATAGAGGAAATCTTTCAAAATAGCAAAGGAATAGTATATGGCTTAAAATCAAGGTGGGTGTCAGGGAGGTATCCTTTCACTATTCTTATTCATTAATATATATGTGGATATTAGTGTTCCATGATATAACTTCTATTTAAATGTGACTGTGATAGCATCATTTGAACAGAAAAAATGTAATATTTTGAATGACATGAATTGAATCATAAAAATTTAAGGGCTAGAGACTAAGCTTTTTATTATACATTAAATTGTCAACAAAAATATTCCATATACTCTACAACAAAGAATATGAGTAATGGAAATAGTTCTTTCAATGATCAGTGTAAAATTGAGTTAATTTTGCACAATGAAACTTTTACTTTTGACAATTGTGTCCAATGAAATACTTCTTTTTGATAATGTTCTATAACAAATACTATAAATGTAAGTGCATAAATGAAAATTTTTATAAAAGAATATTTAACTATCAGAAAATAAAATTTCAACAAATTATTTTATCTTGATTTTAGATAGATTTTTCATATTATTAAAAACATTTGTTTAATTATTTGCTCTTACAAAACCATCGATAATTTTACCATAAGTTGTTGAATGATATCTATTTCCATACATGTGTTAGTCCAAGTAGACAGGAGAAACAAATTCATAGACACTCCTATGTGCATAATAAAGAGGGTTTTTAGCAAGAGCAATTGAATATTGAGAAAACACCCCTGCCCAGTCCAGTTCAGTCCAAAAGTACAATACTAGCCCATATATTTGTTACCAATCTGTAAAATTTTCTTCAGACACTCACAAAACACTGAATGCAGGAAGATGACAGGCCAGTGGATTGAATGTCTTGTGGATCCAGTGGCATTGTAAGCATCTCAGTGCTGGCAAGGTCTCCATGTGACTCCTCCAGCTCCCAGGGTTCTGGCCTCATGAGGGAAGCTTCATGTGGCTTCTACAGCTCAGGGCACTAGAATAGTTTCATATATCTCATCAGCTGTTATGTCTCACATGGAGTGCACATAGAGAGTATGTCTCCCACCTCCAAGGAGGAATACTAGGTTCCAGACTCCTCAGGAGAAGACCTTGCCCACATAGAGTCCTCATGGCTACCACCTGATTGACAAACTAGAGCCCACCCCTTCACTCTTAATCCCCGCCAATTCACAAATGGTTATATAAATGCCACAGTACACAATAAGAATAATGAATTGAGTGTTTCTTGAACTATGATTCTACTCTGTGATAGTTACATAATTTCATGTCAGCTTGCTATACAGAAGGTAGGGTTAGAGTCTAGCTTGTCATTCAGGGTACCTCCTAGAGATTGGGGCTTTCTCACAAGCATAATTCTGGGAAACTCCACCTCTCTCTCTGCCTTGACCTTCCTGAGTTGCTCAGAGCCACACTGAGCCCTGAAAGGCTTGTGATGCACCCACTGCCATTGGATCCATAAGAATTTACACCCACCATCCTGAGATCTTTCTGCATGATTGCATGTGGTTATATGAGTCTGAAGAGGGATTTATGGACTAGTATAGGACTTATGAAATTGTTCTAGAAATGGAGCGGGATATTTGCTTAATACATAATTACTTCTGAATATAAAGCTTTTTTATTACATATACATGAGTGTCTCAGGATTTTTTTCCTAGTCAACCAAGCATAACACATACTCTAAGGGTTTTTGAGTTGCCTTGTAGACAAAATGGAAAGTTTTGTTCTATAGTTTGTGATCATTGAAGTTATGAACATATGTAAAGCAATTTCACCATCACTCATGCACACGTTATATTTTATCTTTAATTATAAAATCATGCATGACTACATGAGTGAAATTTGTCTTTCCTGATTCTATAAACTTAGTTCCTGTGTAAGGAGGACTTTGCCATAAATATCATAAATTCTCCATAAATGTTATATTTAAGATAATTATGGTAAGCCTGTACTAGCTTCTTACATGGTTTCATATATTCTTCATCAGACATATACACATTATTTAAAAAGAAAAAATCTATTTTAAAGAACATTATACACTTTTGTTTTTCTTCTAATGCAAGATTCAAATGTGTCCAGGATGGTGAATATGTGGCTATTTGAAATTGATTTCTGACACTCAAAACTTCTCAAGTATTTCTATCATTTATGTGTTTCATTCTAAGGCTTTTGCTATAATCGGTCTTTGTTTTATTGTGTTTTCAAACTTTCTTAGCCTTCTCTTAATATTCTATTAAAGACAGGTTTAGATTCTGTACATGTCTTCAACTTTATTCTAAATTTTGGAAAGCTTAACTTATCAATAAAAATGCTGCACTACATTATTCTATATAGCCAACATAAATACATACTTTAATATTTACAGTATCCTGTTAGTGTTTTCAGCTTCTCTTTTGATACTTTCTGTTTGTGCCTGGTCTGAAGTTCAGTGATATTTTCTAACCCATCTAGAACCTTAGTGCATGGTTCCAGAATTATACCCATTGCTACAGTATGTGCTATCCGGTGTAAATTAGAAAGAACTTTTACCATAAAATAATTGTCTTAACTATATTCTAAGTACTTCCCATTGGTGAACAGTGGCCTCAAAAATGCATGGAAGAAACTGAAAAGTAGAAATCCACTGTTTTCTAAAAATAATCTGCTGAGCTATGTCCTATAAGAATAAGTCAATTCCCATTACATGGATAAAAATGGCATATTCATTATGCTCTAAGCGTTTCTGCTGCATGTTTCCAGAGTGCCTGGGATATTGGCACATTGTCATAGAACTAAACTCTACACTTATAAAAGTCAATTCTGCGAACCTCACATAGTGAAACTGATCTGCAATTTCTTCACTAGAATAATTTTATAAGCTGGTAAATGTGAAAAATCATGCCACAGGTTTTCCATCGATTGGAAATATGTATCTGAAAACATTTAGCTAATCTGTGTTAGGAGCATTATTAGCAGAATCTACAAACATAAATATTAAGCTATACTTATTTCACTGAAATTAGTTAATTAAACTGTATTACTAATTTAATTTCCTTATTCTTTTTAGGTTGTTTTCATCATATATAATTTCTTGCTTTTTCTTTGCTACCATATTTTAAGATGTAAGCTGCTAAAAATGGACTAAAAACAACAAGTTCAAGTAAAACCAAAAAAATTCTATTTTGTGGAAACCCAAATACATATTTCTTTCTTGATACATACACCACATTCAGCACTTTCTAGGACAGCAACACAGCATTGCAAAATGACATTCCAGTACTGATGCTCTTCACTAATTTGTGTTTCCAGTTCAGGGGGTAAGTCAAAACTATGTATTTTATTTTCATATGACAGTGTGCAATTTCTGTGAATTGGACTGATTTCAACTCAATCATATTTGAGTTGTGCCAATTATGAAACCCATCTGTAGCAAATCAAGAATGAAATGAATTAGGAATGATTAATTTGCAAACCAAATAATACAGAGTCAACTGACTAAGAATACAGTAGTCATTTCCTCTTATAATATTCACGAATACTTTTGCATACCCAAAATATATTCTCACTATAGAAACTTGTTTGTAACCAATTACTTTCAGGTTACTTGCTCGTAACCTGAAATTTTTGACACAATTCTAAATAGTCCCCTGTGATGGCAATTATCTGTCTATCTTTTAGTCTAATAATTTACATAAGTAGAAGAAAATTATTCCACAAATCAGGATCTGTATTCATGATTTACAGAATTTACAGCTTTCACAATTTCTTATTCTACAATAGTTTCAATCTCTATACAATTACTGTTATTTTTACTGTAGCAAAAAAGAATTGCAGAATTTAAAACAAATTGTGCGATTATCATATTACTATCAATAAGTTCAGCACTAGTGGTACTAGTACAATAATTTGCATGCATTAATTCTTTAATTTAGCTGTAGAAGTCTTTTGATTTCATATGATTTGAAAAGGAAATGAATTTTGGAATTGTATAGGAATTCAGTCAAGTGGGAGGATGACTCTATTTAAGAAGTGGTAGTGGAAACAATGGCCATTCATATGTAGAAAAGTGAAAGAAGATGTCTACTGTGCCCCATGCACAAGAACAAACTCAAAGTGGATCAAGGACCTCAAAGTAACCCCCAAACCATCAGGACCATTAGCAAAGAAATGGGGACACACTTGAGAACCTTTACCCAGGGAATAAAAACGCTAACTGCAATAGGGCAGGTTACACATACATGGGAACCTGAAGTTGGCAAGTGGATTTATTAAGGATAAAACACCTATGTGCTTCAAAAGACTTTGCCAAGAGGATAACAAGGTAACCCACAGACTGGGAGAGAATTTTTAGCAACAGCACAACAGACGAAGTGCTTATTATGAAAAGTTAAAATACTTTTCTTGCCTGCAAAAAGAGGAAAACAGTTAACCCTTTGAAGAAATGGACAAAAGAACTGAAAGAGTACTAGGGAGGAGACCTATCTGGCCAATCAACATATGAGAAAATGCTTCTGATCATTAGCCGTCAGAGATATGCAGATCAAAACAACCATGAGATACCATCTAGCACCTTTGAGGCTAGCCCAAATCAGAAAATCTGAGAGCAACAAATATTGGAGGGAGTGTTGCAAGATAGGAACTCTTCTACATTGCAGGTGGCCTTTAGATATGTACAGCCGCTATGGAAGGCGATCTGGTGATATTTTTAAAAAATGGAAATTGATCTGCCATATGACCCAGTCATCCTTCTACTGAGTAGATATTGAGAAGAGGTAAGAAATAAAACATGACCAGTCATAAACACGCCAATGTTTATTGTGGTGCAATCCACAATCACAGAGAGTTGGAAGCAACCTCAATTTTCATCAGTAGATGAGTGGATCATTAAACTCTGGCACATGCACACACTGGAGTAATTTGCATCACTAAAAAGCAATGATGAGCTGAGATACAGGAAGTCAAGAGGAGGTTGGGCCAAACCCAACAAGGTATATGTTGGTCCAACACAAAAATGGGGAAAGGAGGGAAGGGGGAGGAGAAAAGGTGTATGTGAAAGTGAGAAGATGACAGAGGGAGCAGGGCACTAACCACCCAGGGGGAGAGTTGTCTCCACGGAACCGGAAGTGGGCATGCAGACCCAACCACGATGGACCAAACCATGAGGACAACATGCAGGTGGAAGAATGCATGAAAAGACAGAGTTACAGGGCTAGCCTCAACCAGAGCCAAACTGACTCCCTCCCTGGAAATGAGTGTGGCAGATAGCAACAGTGCACCCACAGGTTGGGGAGAGAAGCCAGCATACCACGCCCACACGGAAGCAGATCTGGAGAGAGGAAGCGAAAGGGAGAGCCAGTCTGGACTTCATACTGGCACACCAGGCCTGCGGGATGATGTCCATGTGGGGAGTAATGGGACACAGAGGGGCCTGGGCAGCTAGCAACAACTTGTGTCACGTTGCCTCCATACTGGAGCAGACTACGACAGAAGACATTTCTGGGTCACATGGTGGGGGGGGGCAGTGCTGTCTGAAGCCGCCAAAGTGGAGTGAATCAAGAAGGGAGCATACCAGAACAGCACCTGGAGCAAGGCAGAACCAGAAGTCCCTAAAAAGCCCCTAAGAGGGCACCCAAGCCAGGAGGGCAGCTCCTGGACGGTCATGAAAGCCAGCAGACAAGACCAAGGCTTTTTGTATATTTCTTCCCTTTTTAACAATTTACATTTTAATTATTTATTTATTTGCTTTTTTATTTATTTATTTTATCAGTTTGGGCTATGTCATCATTGGTGTGCCTACCTATATAGGATAGGCCTGGAAGGCATACCCAAGGAGAGAGCCGCAGGATCAATGGTCGCGGGAGACCTGGGGGGTGAAAGTGGTGGGGAAAATTGGTGGTGAGCAGGCAGCACCATGGACAGGGGAACAACTGTCCTGTTGGAGTAAATAGCAAGGAGGAGATAGGAATCTGAGGGTAGGAAAACAGAACAACATAAAACTAGCTAAGAGGAGATACCAAGAGAGGAAAATAGGGCAAGAGTGAGGTAAAAAGAAACAGAGGAGGACCTCGGAAGCAAAGCAATGAGTAGAGCTATAAATATGGTGGTGTACATATGTAAACACACTAATCTACACAAACAGTGGGTTGGGCCAATGTACATGTTTTCATATGGCAATACACTGAGGACTTTGGGCCTCTGCTCATACGTTCCCTCAATACAAGAACACTTTTTTTCTAACAAATCTTCAGTCTGAGATATTTACCCTCCCGACTCAATCTCTGAAGACAAAACAGGTACATAAACTAACGTGGTGAAGAAGGTGGATGGTGCCCGGCTATTTAAATATATAGTCCCTGGAGTCTTAAAGGCTTGAAACTGCTTAAGCCATACAGCAGTGAAGAAAAAAGTTCACATGGATGAAGCACACCACCAGTGCTATCAAGAGGGATCGAATAATAGGCATCGGCAGATACATAACAAACAAAAACATATTGCTGAGAACAAGGGGGTAGGGGGTTGGAGCAGAAATCCAAAGTCAATCTATAGACAATAGGACAATCTCTACACAAAGAGGCCACATGGAAAGGATAATTCAACCCGGGTGCAGTAAAGCATTGATGAAACACACTAGAAATATTCCTCTGGTTCCTTGAGGTTTCCTCATCCCTCACGACCAGAACCCCAATACTGCTTCTCAATTCAGACAAAACCACGACTTATGCATAAGTATAGATAAGGAATGGGAGCTCACAACAAACAGAATCCAGGAAAAGGAGTGGGAATAGTGATACCAGAACGGTAGGGGGAATAAGGGAGAAAGGGGGAACTGATCACAATGATGGACACATAACCATCCACCCTTGTACAGGGGAAGAACAACAGAAAACATGAGGGAAGGGAGACAGTGGTTGTCATGAAATATGAAAATAATAACAGGGCTGAGCCCCGGTGGCCTAGTGGTTGAGTGTGGGACTGCCTTCCACTGGTTTGGCGGTTAATCCAGCAGCAGCTCTCCAGGAGCAAGGCTGGGCCTCCCACTCCCACCAGAGGACAGTGATGCCCAAAACAAAACAAACAAAAAACATACATTTATTGTAGATTGGGCAAAAGTTGGCAGACCAAATGATCAGTTTTACATTAAACAATTCATAAACATTGTTTCTCAATTTATACCTTGGAATTCCCTCAATGTGCCATCATTTATCTTATTTCTTGCCTGGCTTTCCTGTTTCCAAGCCTCCCTTTCTCAAAAATCTCTAAACTTTTCCTGTGTAAATACTGCCCTTCTAATTTGAATGATTGATTCGTCTAATATGGGGCTGAATTCAGTTCCAGATTGAAGAGTTGACGGAGGCCCACAGCTTTATGGATCCTATCTATGTCTACCTCACCAGTAAGCCTGCTTTCTTTTATGGTTGTAAGCTTTGTTCCATGGCATTGAAAACCATCTGACTGCCCCATTCAAATAGTTGATACCAGCCCATTTTTGTTCATATGCCTATGTTACCAATCTTTATGTATCACGTTTCATTTTCACAGCTTCCAGTTGTCCTGCATTTATACACACAAATGAGTTTACATTTTGTACACACCACCTTCTAATTATTAGTGAGTGTTTGAAGCTGTTCTTCTCATATTGTGTTTGTCACAGCAAGTATATCCACTTTAGGGGCTTTGAAGATCACACTTTGATTTTTATAATTTTTACAAGTAAAAGCTGAAAAACCCATTTTTCCTCTTATCTATTAAGCACTTTTCTCCCCTTGAAAGGTCATGAAGAGACCATTTGTGCTCATTTATCATTCATATGCTAAACTCTGTTTTACAACGAACGTGTTGTTAAGGTGTGATGTTTCAAAAACCATGGTTGAAGTGCCGTATAATGTAACAAAAATATTTAATGAGGATAGTGGATCCTTTCATGGAAAAAGAAGATAAGTTTAATAGGAAAAAGGAAAAATTAAATTGTTATTAAATGATAGCTTATAAAGTATAGAAATTGAAGTATAATCTCCAGAGCCCCTATTTTTTGTATCTTGAACTAAGCAAAAAAGTCAGTCTACCAGTGGTCTTTGGAGTGATCCTTCTGTAGCTTTGCCACTGGCCATGTATCCGGCTTTGAGGTGGCTGGATTTCTTGCTAGGGAAGTTGAATTACCTGGACCTGGAAATAGGGAGAGGTGACAGTGATAATGAAATCTCTTGGTGAATCAAGGAAGGTTGTTTAGTTCCCAGATTTGATTTTCCTTGTAGAATATGCCAGGCAACTTGACGGTTTTGTATAAGGCCGAGTAAGCTGTGACTGACACCACAACTAATACCAACTCACTAGAGCTATGCACCATGTGCCATGCCACACTTGTATTTTTTTGAAAATCTTTGATCCGGTGAACTAAAGCCAAAGTAGCCAATATAAACACTGAGCAGATGTAATCACTCTTATATATGGATTAGAAAGATAACTAAAGTAGTAGCAATAACAATAAAAACAAATAAATATTAGCCAAGTATTCATGTATACTAATAGTGGTGCAATGATGAGTCAAAAATGGACATGTTTAAGCCACCAACTGCTCCACAAGAAAATGTGAAGCTATAATCTTGGAAATTGACAGGAAGTTCTATTGCATTTTACAGAGCAGCTGTGAGTTGGAATCAGTGCAATGACAATGGATTTGTTCATTACGTTTTAGGTTAGGTTAGGTACCAACCACTGTGCTGAAAGTGCTGTGTGGTTTCTTTTATATAATTCTTTTATATAATTTTATATTATATAATATTATTATTATTAACAATTTACTTCAGAGATGTAAATCATTTATCCATATCTAAATTAAAATATTAAGCATTTCTAAAGAACTTTGTGATCTGTTCCATAGCCCCTGTCAAAATCTACTGGGATTTATGGATTATACCTTTATTTATTTCTGTTTCTATATTATAAATCCCATGTGAGCAGGGATCATAATAGCAACATGCTTTCTACTTTAGCTAAACTCAATAAATATTTTATTGGATTTTATTGAACTAATCTGAATTAAAATGTAGATTGTAGATGTCAGGAAAACATCAAAAGATCAAGTCCCTGTTACTTTCTCAGTTACCATGTATTAGTTTCTGATGACTGTGGAAGTAGAGCACCACAAATTGAGTGGCTTATAAGACTAAAGATATATCAGCTCCCAGTTCTGGAGGTTCAAGGTGAAGCAGGATGCTGGTTATGTTAACTCATTTTCAGGGAACTAAGGGAGAATCTGTGCCACGTCTCTCTCCCTCTTTCTGGTTATGGCTAGAGATTTTCATAAACAGCCTACAGATACATCACCTATTTTGTTATGTCCTCATTTTAAACTGATAATATCTTCAAAAAGTATTTCCAAACATGGTAGTATTCATAGGTCTTGCAGTCAGGATTTCAACATATTTTTAAGAACATAATGTAATCCACAGCACACTGTGTAGCCATATGGCTATAAATTTTACTCAATCTGTTCCTTCTGAATTTATTTTCTCCCATAATTTAAAATTTTTACAATATTGTCATACATTTCTTTCCTGTGTAATTTTGGAATGATTATGTGCCTGAAGTTACGTCAGTATGAAATATAGTATAGACCCTAAAGCAGACAGTTTCCAAATGCCATAGACGGATATGTGAGGTTGAAGATGCAGTAATTAAAGCAAAGATGGCAAGAATTTTATTATACTAAAATCAGGAAAATGCTATTCTAACACTCCTTTTTGGAATATCTACTTTTATTATTTTCAGGTTATAGATATTGATCTGAATTCTAGTATTTTGTAAGCTTCATCACATATAAATTAGGTTTTTAGGATACTTCAGAGATGTATATTATCTATACAAATACACTATAATATAAAACAATATAATAGGAAGCTGACTAGTTAACATGATGGTAAAGAAATATATTAAGGAATAAATTTAACTTTCTCAAAAACATGATTGAAACATGCTTTTTAGCTATGTTAAATATGTTATAATTACAGTCATTCTAGTTATTTTCTTTTAAATTTCAAAATATCCTCAAAGGACACTTATTTTTCTCTTCTACTTATGAATTTATATCCCTAAGTATCAGCAGTTTTCAAATATGTTGAACATCATGGTTTTATAAGAAATGCTTTTATTTTTTGACTCACCTTCATATAAACTTAAATAAATCTTGAACTAGATATTTTAAATTCTTTTTACAACTAATAAGTTCTAGGGTTTTTTTATCTTGTTAGCATTGTTTTATGCTGCATACATTAGAATACTGTCAACATTCATTAGAAATGAGTTATCTTTAAGTGTATTTTTTTCTCTAGCTATTCCTTATTTTTCAAAATTATACTTTCAAATTCCAATATAAGGAGGCTTTTATATCTTATATTTGGGGTACATGGTATCTCGACTTTAATTTGTAACTGGAGAATCAAGCAAGTGTTAATTAAAGTTCCAAATATTGAGTCCCCCCACCCCAAGATGAGAAATTCTAAGATAAACAGTGAGAAAGGAGACAAAGATAAAATAAGGGAGCCTATGAGAAGCAACTGAACAAAGACAAATATAATAACTAATCATGCTTTTTCAAGCCCCAGTAAATGGGATCATTTGGTCAGGCATTCCTTTACAAACAGTACCTTTCTTTATGGAGGAAAACAAAATTGCACTGCAGACAATTTCTGATTGGTTTCAAAGTGCAAACTAGCCAGCAAGGAGATTATTAAAAGACAGAAATTACAATAAAATTATCCTCTTAAAATGTGAGTCTGTACCTTCAGAGGAGATAAAAATTCATTGGAAGTACTTAATTTATTGATTTTCTGTATGCCAGGAAAGTGCCTGAGTAATGCAAACTGCTGCTGAATGCACTGCCATGAAGGCCATGCTGACACGCTGATCTCTCATGCAGAGGAGAGCTGTGCCTGGTTATGGGTGTGTGTGTGTGTGTGTGTGTGTGTGTGTGTATGTGAGCGCGCACGAGCGCGCACGTGCATGTGTGTATGCGTGTGTGTGTGAGAGAGAGAGGTGCTGTGAAGTCTGTTCCAATTCATAGTGACTCTAAGTCCAACAGAATGAAACATTGCCAGGTCTGCGCCATCCTCACAGTATTCTAACGTTTGAGTCCATTGTCCTGTCATGGATCTTTCTGTTGTTCTGCCCATCTATTTTTCCCAAGCATAATGTCCTTCTCCAGAAATTGATCTCTCCAAATAACATGTCCAAAGTACATGGCATGAAGTCTCACCCTCTTGCCTCTAAAGAGAATTCTGGCTGTAATTTCTTCCACTGTCTGATTAGTCCCCTGTACACTGTACACTGTATTTTCAATACTCTTCACCAGCACCATAATTGAAATTCATGGATTTTTTTTTGGTCTACCTCAGGGGTCAGCTAGCACTTGAGACCAAAGAGCCAATCTTTTCCCTCCTAACAACTTTAAAATCACTCCAGAGCCTTACTTTAAAATCACTCCAAAGCCTTAAATATGTTTTTCAAACAGATGAAATCATCATGATCTGAAATAATAACCTTCAACTGTTTCAATGTTACTTCAGAGCTTCACATTTACACTGAAAGAGCTGCAAATGGCTCACAAACTGCAGTTTGTCAACCACTGACTGATCCACCTCATTCAATGGTCAACTTTCATTTGTGTATGCGGCAATTGAAAATACTATGGCTAGGTTCAGAACACTTTAGTCTCCAAAGTAACATCCTTGGTTTTTAACACATGTGTGTGGCATTTATATATGTGTGTGTGTGTGTGGTATATATATATATATCCAATACAAGGCATCATTTGATCTCTTGACCGTTGCTTCCATGAGTATTGACTCTGGATCCAATCAATCAAACCTCTGGACAACTTCCATCTTTTCTTGATTTATCGTGATACTGCCTCTCTTGATGCGGTTGCGAGGACTTGGCTCTTTTTTACACTGAGCTGTCTTCCAGGATGAGGCTGAAACCTCTGATCTCTGTCAGCAAGTGCTTTAAGTCCTCCTTGCTTCCAGAACCCAGGGTGTATGATCTGCATACCCCAGGTTGTTAGTGAGACTTCAAATTCCTCAGCCCAAAGCTGATTCCTTTGAGGAAGAGGTCCAGACATGCCTCCACACTCCAAACTTCTTTGTCAATTCTGGTACTAATTGTCACTTCCATGACACTCTTTTCTGCTGTGTTTGATAATTCATTGCAATGACTGTGTGGTATTTACAGAGCATACTTACAATTAATTACTTTATTTGAAAAGGAAATAGGTTGCAGCTTAGGATGCTCAGAATGCTCAGAATGCTCAGAATACTGTGCCCACAAGAAAACTTTTTTATTTGGTCCTCGGCCATGAGGTCCCTCAGCCTACTCCCAGATAGGGCAATGTTTCAGAGTTCTTATAGGGCTGCCACTAAAAAACACACCACTTTACCATTAGTCTCCGTCTATAGCTTTAGCTACCTTCACTGGCAAACTTAGCGCATGCAAACTTAGCTCACCAATTAAATGCCTGAAGGACCCGATTCTGCAAACAAGTGTTCTACCTAAAGACACTCGGCTTTACTCACTCCCTAGTGTAGGAAGCCTGACTTCTCTATCTTATGCTATTGGCTATTTTTATACAATCCCTTAAGACTTTTTATCATTATTAAAACCTTTTGGGGGCTATAAAAAAAAGAAACAGAAAAAACATCTTTTTTTATAGCAGGGGCTCTAATATTGGACTGAATCTAGCCTAAGGCTGTTTTAGCTACACCAAGAGTCAACTTTAGCACAAGTAATTGGAAAGGTGAATCACTGTTTACATCCTGACGATTAGTATGAAATCTAAAACATTAATCTTAAAATTATCTGTGTATCCTTTTCAAAGGAAAACTGTTAGGGTTCCTGACCATAGTCTTTGCTCTGAATTTTACTTATGACTTTTGCCTTAATCCCAAGGTCTTTCTTCACAATGCATTAGTCTAAAATAAACTGGAACTATGCATCATAAAGTGTGATCCCAACATCATTTTTAAAAGCTGAGAGTGATGGCTAAAATTGACTTCTGGTCACTACTTCAAATGAGTTTAATCAGAATACAAGAAGGTGGGAATCAACTATATATATGAGGGGTCTTCAAAGGATTCATGGGAAAAAATGGATTATAATATAATGGCATCTTCTTATAAGCTTTGTAAAGGTCTGTTGAATTTTCCAACATACTCCTAATGCCAACACAAATGCCAAAAATGAATTGCACAAAAAGTTGGCAAACCATTGAAACATTAACAAAGGTTTATATTTACAGCAAAGCTAGATACATAATCCACCAAGCAAAATTTGATGTTTAAATTACATTGTGTTGGCTTTCCCTGCTTGCTAATGCCAAGTGGGGAATTAAAAGTCTTTCATTAAGATATAAAATTGTTGATGGTACAATTCATAAGTGTATTATTTATTACAAAGGCCTTTGGTTTGTAAAGTGGGGCTTGATAAGTACCCCTCTAATTTTTCATGGAACCCAAAGTTATCTCCAGAAAAGTAACTTTACTGCAGAATAATTTGATAAATGTTCTGATGACTTGTGTTTTTTCCCATGGATTTTGTTAATCTTTTTTCTAAAAATGGCCTTTCCAGCCTCCTTCACTTTTTGTTGCATTCATTAATCCAGTTCCTGTCTCTATAGAATTGTCTTGAACTTCATACAAAAAAAAATCATATGCACAAAAAGCTAATAATAAAAAATAAAACAGAAAAAAACTCAAAAAAAAAAAGACAGCAGAGAATATTAAAAACTAGAACAAACTTTAAGTGGGCTAAAAGGAAATCAAATGATAAGGTGTAAAATTGTAGCCTTACTCTATCTGCAATACTCCACTTTCCCATGTAGTCAACATGATAGCAAGACTATTCACTTCTCTGGTTTATGGTCAGAGGGAATTCACTGGAGGCTTAATCCCAGTGTACTTCTTCTTCGCTTAAAAAAATGAAATCATTTTTAAATGGGTAAAAGGGAGATCAAATGATAATATATTGCATTTTAACCTAATTGCATCTGCCATAATTGACTTTGCAATATTCTCTTTCTGATAACAAGTTACCCAATGAATAGTATTCAGGACTAGCATACATGTACTCTTTTAATGCCACCTTTGCTTCATTTTGACATACATTAATATTGTAGATATGGTTCTGCCATTGTGAATGACTATTACTGAAAAATTCCCCCTATCATCAATTCCATTGTATGTGTAAATAATATCCAGTCACTTAAAAGTTTTATGTGTACAAATCAACAATTTCTGTAAAGTGGTTCATAGCTGGCCTATACAGGGTTGTTTTAGTTTAATTCTAGACCATTAGTTAAATTAATGTCGTTTTCAATATAATTACCCTTGCCCCAGGGGAATTGCTGGTAAAGTTCTCTGATATGAAATGATGCCTCCAAAGTGAATCAGGGTCACATATAAACCATAGATACATGCGTGAATTTGGGACTCAAACTTCATTCTAGTCCTAATCCTAGAACAATTGGTTCTTATGGCATGACCCTGCTTTGTGTTCAGTCTTGGAAGAGATCTATGAAGATATGGGTACTGCAGCACACTGTGGCAAAGAAACTACAAAGAATAGTGTCCAGGGTCATAAAGGTTTGTCTTTAAGCTAGCAACCATCCAAGTGGGGCATCAGCTAAGTATATATGGAAAATGCACACAATCTTCTGATTGAAAGATTGTGAATAATAAAATATAAAACCAAAAGAGAAAATGGTATCAGAGCTAAATAGTGAACACTTGCTTTTCAGTATGGATGAAAGTGGAAGTCCAGAATTCATTTGTATGATGCAGGTATGGATTAATCCTATTTATGTTTACAATACCCTAGCAGAAAGTTAAAGTCAGGGTGAAAATGTCCTTTCTATAGGGCTTGCAGAGACTGCCGAAAGACCTAGAAATCTCTCCTATTCCCTACAATATCATTAGCCTACTTTTCTAGTGCCACGTCCATGCTTGGGACCATCCAAACAATCTCAGACAATACACAGTATCCTTTTCATGCCTCTGCCACTAGTCATATAGCAGTCAATGTTAATATTTGGATAGCAATTTGTTCATAGGACAAATGACAGTGGTGTGGGGGTTGATAATTACCAAAGAAGCCTAAAAAGGTACAATTTCTCTTTCTTAGGCCACACCAGCCTGGGCATTTTTAGAAGGTCATGATTGCAGTATAATGTTATTTATCTAATTTGGCTTCCACTTGTTATTGTGAAATTTCCAGTTTCCCTTTGCTTGAGTCCTCATAATCAGACCACCTTAGCTGTCCTGTCATCTCACTAGCTTATCTTTTCCTACATTGCTACAACATTATAAATTCCCAGGTGGTTCTTATCTGTGAGATCCCATCAGATCCTTTGCCATAAACAGTTACAGTAGTGCCATTTGATATTCATGCTAAAGTTCAAAGTATTAATGTCCATGGCATAAGCACTGCCAACCACCAGACAGACTTCTCTTTTCAGTGACAGAATCACAGGCTGGTATTTCAATGCCAATTGTTCTCTAGACACTATATCATCTTCGAAAAATTTGTAGAAATTTTTTCTAGAAGTAATTTGCTTTGTTTTCTCCCAGTAAAAAAATGTGCATGGAAGTGAATTACCAACCACTATGCTTCATTCTTCTTAGACACTACAAAGAGCAGCTGCTATTGAATTGATTCCAACTTGTTGAAATCCCGCACATTTCAGAAGAGAACACTCAGAAGGTTTCAATGGCCAGTTTTTTACAAGTGGATTGTCAGTCATTTCGTTCAAAGTACCACCAATGGACTAGAACCCTAACCTTTTGGTTCTCAGGTAGATTTTAATCACTGGAACCACGAAGGAAGCAATTTCAGATACTAGGGTGTCTGAACATGAACTACTAATTTTAAATTGGCCTCCAAATAAGGAGGGGACTGAGCAATCAAAGAACTTGGCTTGCAACTCCAGGATTGTGATATAGAAGTTGAACAAGGGGCTTTATCATGAGGCCTTAAGTGACAATGAGTCACTTAAGAGTCAACTCTCTAAATGCCCCAGTAGAGTTGAGGGTTCTTATGGCTCCAGTTCAAAACTACCAATTGCTACTTAGGAAAGTGGCAAACCTTTTTACTACCATAAAGAGTTACACTCTCGGGAACTTACAGAGTCAGTTCAACCCTTCCTATAGGGTTACTATGAGTTAAAATCCACTTGATGACAGTAAGTGAGGGAGTGAATGAAGTAATATGGCTTCCTATCAGGGCTCCACCCCTGCTTCACCTGAACAGATGTTACCGAGGAATGGTGTGGTATTGGCAAGGAACCAGCAGAAAGCAACTGCATAGATATAGCTGACCTAAAAGATTTGTCTCCACTCCATAATACTTGGCTAATACAACTTGCTCCTTTGAGTTAATTCTCAAGAGACTGTTAAACTATCATACAAATATATTTTAGTAAGTGTATTTGTCCAGGCTGATTAGAGAAACAAATGCAGGGACACTCATGTAAAAGTGTGAGAGAGCTGTATATCAAAGAGCTATTGTATATCAAGAAAACATCCCAGCCCAAGCCAGAACAAGTCCATAGGTCCAATACTAGCCATAAGTCCAATACTAGTCCACAAATTCCTCTTCAGATTCACCCACCATATCCAGTGATGCTGAATGCAGGAGCACCACAGGCCATTGGGTGTGGGAAATCTTATGGATCCCATGATGGTGGAAGAATCTTAACCCTGGTGCTAGCTCCTCCAGCTATCTGAATGCCTCCTTCAAAAGAAGGTAAAGCAGAGAGGGGGGAAATTCTAAGAACCCTCATAAGAAGGCCATGCCCACAAGGAGGCATCATCAGACTGAGATTTGAATGACAGGCAACACTCCATTCCTTCATTCTTCATACCCTCAAGTTGACAAGAGATTCTGGAAGTACCAGACCAACTGACCTTTTGTGAACAGGGATTTGCCTTGCTCCCAAGAGCATTCTCCAAAAGCTCTATGACATCCTCAAAATCCAATATTGCAGTTGAAAGCAGCGCTTTGAACTAGATTCTAATTTGTTTTCTAATGCAAGCCTAAATGACTTGAGACTCTTATATTAGTTATATATTAGTGCATAACCAATTACCCCAACATTTGCTAACTGAAAACATACGCCATCATGATATCATCATTTCTGGGTGTTAGAAATGAGGGCTGACATGCTCGGTTGTTCTAGCCAGAGTGTTTCATGAAGCTGCACTCAATTTATTGGCCTGGGCTGTAGTCATCTCGAAGGTCAACTGGGAGTGGATGTTCTTCCAAGTCTGCTCCTGAAACTTTTGCGAGAACTCATTCTTGTTGATTGTAAACAAAGACATGTTCCTATGGGTTTTCGCAAAGCATGGCAGCTACCATTCCTCAGTGTGAAGTTCTAATACATAGTAAAAGACACAAATAGAGAGAACAGTGTATGTTAAAAATTATTATGAGTGGATAGGTGGACTGTGCTGTGTGTGTGTATTTAGCATGATCATTTGACAACATTTAAGGATAGATTTATTTTATTGTGCTTTTTAGGAAATTCAAATGAGTACTAGGCTAAATTAGAACTCTTGAGAAATGGCACATGACAACTATGTGAATAGTAAGTTAATTTATTGTCATAACAATGAACAGTAAAATATAATGTGAATCAAAAAAAATTGGCTGCTTAAAATTGCATGTGTGCACAACAGCCTGTGATTAACTGTAAGCTGATTTTTAGCTTGGCAAAACCAAAATAGCACAGCTTTATCCTGAAATGGTTTTACAAAAACCAAGGATTTTCCCTAAATTGATTAAAACATCTTTGAATAAAGTCATGCTACAAATAAGGACACCAGCTTCAAGTTTCAACATTTATGGTTTGCTGTGGTAAGCTGCATAAAGCCTATTCCCCATCCTCTCATTCCCCATCCTTCACCCGCTCCTCATGCTCTCTGCTTCACTTCCTGAATTTTGAAATTTGTGAATGCTACCTTACACAGCAAAAGGAATGTTGCACATGCAATCAAGTTAAAAATCTTGAGTTGGGCAGATTTTCTTAGATTAACATTCCCCAGGGAGCTTCCGAGGCAAAAACTGATATCTTGACTTCAGCTGAATTAAACTGATTGGGCATCTGCCCTTCAAGATAGCAATTTTGTGTTGTAAGTATCAAGTTTGTCGTAATTTCTAACAACAGCCATAGGACATTTATTAAAAAGATGGTTATGGGTAGCTTTGCTATTTTGTAAACAGTTCAAGTTGGCCTTCATTCTACATGCATGTGAAAGTTTGACATAAAGAAGGTCAAAGAAGAATAACTATGATTGAATCATGGTGTTGTTACGGAATATTGAAAGCCTAATGGAATTCCAAAACACAAACACAGCTTTCTTGGAGGAAGTAGAACTAGATTGTTCCTTAGGAGCAAGGTTGGTGATATTTGGTCTCACTCGCTATGGACATATCAAGAGAGAACAGTCCCTGGAGATGGACATGAAGCTTCATAGAGGGCCATCCAAAAAGAGGAAGACTCTCAACAAGGTAGATTGACACAGTGGCTGCAATTGAAGACCTCAAACATTAAAAAAAGTTATGAGGATGACTTACGACTGGACAGTATTTCACTCTGCTGTACATAGGAGATGAAGTGTTGGCTGAAGGGTGGTATAATTGTGTGTGTGTGTGTGAGAGAGAGAGAGAGAGAGAGAGAGAGAGTCAGAGTAGATATTGCAGCTAACAGCATCAGAAACCTGGGGAAAGGTGTGGCAGTCATGCATTCATGATACCAATTTCATGATTGGGATGTAGGGGTAGAGTCTAGCCTATTAATCTGGAGATAGCCAATGAGTAGCCAATGAGGCCTCTGTGTGAGCATGGCTTTTCCCTGAGAATTCTGGGAAGTCTCAAAGTATTTCCCAATTGGAGAAGAGAGACTTGACTTTCAGTCTCTGAGAGTCAGTCTCTGAGATGACGAACCACTGACAAAACAAGATGGCAGTGTCCGAGGAACTGGCAGACCCAGAGGAGAAGCCACACGGCTTCACCCTGATGGAATCAGACCTCTGAAGCTGGAGAAGCCATGGGGAGACCCCTGCCAGTGCTGAGTTGCTTCTATCACCACTGGATGCTGTTGATGGACCCTGAGCCCTGGAAGCGAGGAGCCATGGGGAGACCCCTGCCAGTGCTGAGTTGCTTCTATCACCCTTGGATGCTGTTGATGGACCCTGAGCCCTGGAAGCGAGGAGCCATGGGGAGACCCTCCTAGCGCTGGGATGCTTCAACTGCACGTGTTTCATGAGTCACAAGGAGACTTTATAGAGTGGTTTCAGGCATATGGGCTAATGTTGGGTTTATGACCTTGGACTGGACTGGGTTGGAATGTTTTCTCAATGTTCCATTCCTCTGGTATATTAACCTTGCCCTTATATCCATATACGTGTCATTGGATTTGTTTCTCTAGTCTACCCAGACTAACACAAAAGGTCTGAATTAAGCAAAGAACTTCCTCAAAAATCCAGGCCCTCCTTTTGGTGGAGGTGGGAGGAGAACCCAAGTTTCAGCTACATTATAGCTCCTCAGTCAGGGATAAAATATTGGAGGGATACTTGCAGTGGTCAATCTTTGAAATTTCTAGTGGACAGAGCCCAAGAAGCACAATCACCAGAGTAGTCACAGAAAATTGTGGATTTTAGTAGATGATATGGTAACTCTACCCCCTCTATTCTATTCTCTCCTCTCTAGCAATTATTACAAATTAAGGGGAATACAATCAGTCCTATTTCTTGGTTATGCATTCTAATCCTTCCTTGAACTTTTTCATTACCTGCTGAATTGATCATGAAATGAAATTGCATATAAGGTTCTTAGAACTCATGTTAGAAAGAATGACAAGGCATGCAAAAACGTGTCATTCTACAAAATATGTCTATCTCCCCCAAAACACTCCATGGAACTTCATCAGAATCAAAACTAATCTATAAGGCAAAGCTTAAATATCTTACTAGCCACTGTGGCATTAATTATTCTTATGAGATAAAGATATATTAGCATGGCATCTGTGTGTCGAAAATGAATAGTGAACAGCTCTTCCTGTTTACAAAAATAAGGAGGAAGTTATCTCCAGGCTCATCACATTAAAGTCTCAGAATTTAAACTAATTAACAGCTGGGGAGAAGGACATTAACTGCCACCCCCCACCCTCCCCTCCACCCCCAGAATCTATGGCTCAATGGCAGTTGATACTGTCATAGCATCATGACAGATTTAGAAACATGTTCTGTGAATCCTGTTTGGGGCAGGAACTCAAATGTTACTGAGTAAAGAAAGGGTCTAGAAGCTAGATGGGATGTGATAACCTTTGCTTTCACCGCCTTCTTCTCCTTTTAGCTGAAAATAGCTAAGCTTCAATGATTATCACAATCTGAACTTGCTCCCCAGAAAGTCTAGAACTACACAAAACAACTATATGATTAGAAAAGTTTAAATTTGTATATCATAAAAATAAGGGTAAGACACCCCTACTGACATTTTCTACATGTTTGAAAACATGTTTCATGCAACTTCCATATAATTTTAATTGAATGTGGTCCTACTTGACCTCTTGAGTAATAGCTCAAAAACTTAAATAATTTCATTGGACTTCTGTCTCCTGCCCCCCATCCCCAAATATCTGGTTCAGGGCCTTGATTCGCTTAGGTCAGACACAGGGAAATATATATCTAACTCCTTGAAAATGGAATCCTTATACTAATAGATTAACTTCTAGACACACTTCTAGGCAGAGATTTGGTGGTTCTGAATTAAAAGGTCTCCAACAACCATGACAGCACTGCAGCTTCTAAGTTTGTCTTTAGTGATCACCTTACAAGATCAATCAATGTCCCAAGTCACTTGCAAATTCTTCAGAGAGAAAGATATTTGCTAAATAGCTATACAGTAATAGAAATATGCCAGAAATTTTATCTCGACTTCACACTGAGATTAGTCTGTTCTGATCCAAAGTAGAGCAATATTGTTGAAAGTGATTACCACAACAGATGCATGGTAGCCATCCAACCATAGAAACAGTGGTGGGGAGACGGCCTGCTTGTATCTTCAAACCTTTGTTCTCGTCCGACACCTGACTTACAAAGAAGCAGGAGTTTCTGGCCCTTAGGCTGCCTAGAGACATGAAAGTTAGGCATATTTCATGATGACACCATCTTATCATTGCAGCCTTGCACAGTGTAGTATTCAATGGCAGGAATCCCCTTCTGAGTAAGAGAAACTACTTTTTAAATGCCTCAATTTTAAATAACTTAGAAGTTAGACTACAGAAAGCAATGTTTTGTTATGTTTTTGCAAGGAATATACAAAAAAAAGAGTCAAAGATATTTCCTTTACATTTCCCATCCCCCCAATGTGACACTCACTGCCTTGGAATTGATGTCAACTTGCAGTGACCCTAGAGGACGGGGTAGAAACGCTTTGACTCTTTCTGACACTGTAACTCTTTACGGGAATAGATAGCCCTGTGATTCTTCCATGAAGCAGACGGTGCTTTCAAACTGCTTAACTTAAGGTTAGCTGCCCGAGATGTAACCACCAAGGTAGTGTCCACAGCATATTATTGTCACTTGTCATCATGACCAAGGATGATGTGGAAGTTGGAAGGCTAGGCAGTCTTATTGCTGTCGTGTTCTGCTCCTGAAAAGTGACTGTAATAGACTTTTCCTGGGTTGTGACTCTTCCATGTCTTTCTGACATCCACATGGTGATGGACACACACACAAACACACCACCCTTCACCTGACACTTCATCTCCTATGTGTCTGGCTTCTCCTGCAGTGTTCAAACCATTTGGACACCTAAATTCTGATTGATGCTAGCAATTTAAAGCACTGCATACTTAGATTGTTTGGCTTTGGGATTATTCTTTTGACTAACCATTAGATAAAAATCTATGGCCAGATGAAGTATATGAACCTTGGTGAACAGGACACCCACTGTAACTTACAACACTGTCAAAATATACAAAAGAACTGGGTACAAAATTTTAAATCACACTGCAAAATAATTTGAAATCTACTCGATGTCAACTAACGACTATAATAGTGGTATTTAAAAGAAAGGAAAAAGGCTTTTGGGACTCTGATTCAAAAACTAAACTGGTAGACTATTAAACCAAAGATTTTTTTTTTTACACACAGCCTGGTTTATTGGCTCATCATACACACATGCACACACACACATACACAACATATGTACGCAACATAAATATTCCAATACACAATTTTTCATGGGATTTAGAGACCACTCCTCTCTCTCTTCCCACCCTAACCCCCAGCAGATCCCCAATCTACTCTTCAGTATGTAGCCTCGCAGGAAACTGGCACCCAGAGCTAGGCTATCTGGAGGAGAGGTGACGTCCTGTTCCCACTCCTCCCAGGTACCTCTGCAGAGCCTGGCCCCTTTCCATATCACCTACAGGCCTGAGGGCCATGTGCCTCCCCTCCCATGCTGTGACCTGCAACAGGTCCTTTCTATGCTGTATTGTTGCTATAACGGAAATCCCATGGTGGAGAGCTTTAACAAGCAAAACTTGGTTTCTCGGTTGAGGAGGCTCGAAGCCTGACTTCAGAGTGTCAGTTCTAGAGTAAGGCTTTCTCTCTCTATCTTCTCGGAGGAAGATCTTTTTCTCCTTTAATATCTGTGGGCCCAGTATTCCTTGGATAACTTCACTCCTTTGCCATGATCTCCGCACAAGGACAATGGAGCCAACAGATATCCATTCTCCAAGTCTGTCTCTTCTTTCTTGGAGGTAGTCAGATGCCACTTTGGCTATTCACATCTCTCTCCTTTTACCTTTTGTTAGATAAAAGACAATGCAAGCGGACACCCAGGGAACTTCCATCAGCTCAATTAAATTACAAAAGGTTGGAATGGTATGTAAATGATTGACTGATCACCTCCAGTTACACCAAGGGTGATGATTATGTTATTACACACCATCCTGGTCACTGAGAGGTTTGACATAGCCAACTTGGTACATCGGTCCATGGCAAACTCACATAAGAGTTTGAATGCACACCTACAAAATTGTCCTCATCATTGAGAATCATTTTCCAATTCCAAGATAACCTTTTTTATCAAGAATTTGCCAGAACATGTTCAAAGCTTCTCCGTGGTTATCTAAGAGATACCTTGGCTCCTTCTAAATGGGAAGAAGAGGTGTCAGTGCACATTATTCCTCTGAGACAGACCTATCACTCCAACACCTGGACTGTTACATAAAAGAAAGAAAGGAAGATTTTGATCTAGGAAAATGTTCCAGATGCCTCCTCTTTCACTGCTAACTTGCTTGAGCTCGTTCTCCTAGTTCCCACCTTCCTGGCTCCATGGCCAGGCCTTGATATCTGATTCTGCTATCTTCTAGCTGGAAATCATCCACCCTCTCTGAATGACTTCTGAGGCTGTTTCTAACATATGTTTCAACTCTGATAAACCATCTCAAGTGAGATAGTTCCTTGGTATCTCGAAGTGAAAAACTTTCTGTTCTATTCCCCAGTTCCACATATTTTCTTTCTGGTCAGATGAGCCCTCTTTTCCATACCTGTAGTGGGAAAACCACAACCTGAAGGTCCCACGCATACATTGCCACATATGTTCTTTGTTTCCAAAGGCTATATAAGTAGCATACCTTTTTCTTTTCTTTCTTGTTTATCATCTTAGAATTTTCTCTCCTACAAGGACCCTCTACTGGCCTTGTCATTTTCATTTCCTACTGAGGTCCCTTAGTCTTCCGTTCAAATTAATCCTTTAGTCCTACAGCTCTTTTATTTCTTCCAGTTCTAGCGGCACCATCATTATCTTTTGTCTTTAAGCAAAAGAAAGGATGATGTGGTTGATGTTTATTTCTGAATTCTTTCTAAGAGATTTTCCTCAAAATGTGGCATTCAATCCCAAAACTTTTATAACCCCACGGACTTTTATAAATGAATAGCCTCCAAATTAGCAACTATGTCTCCCTTTGTCTATCAAATTGGGGTATACTAGTGAATTCTCAAACTCCTAAAAATAAAAGCAATCCTCTCTATCCTCCACATCCATAAATATCTCTCCTCAATCAATAGTGATTTTTGAAAAAAAAAATTATCTAGCAATTCTTCCCCAAACAATAAAAAAATCATTTTCATTCTAATCCATCCCTTACCTGTATAACCTCTACCTCCAAATGTATCATTCTTTGGTACTTTTCTATCCATAGTCTCTGCCATCTCCCTTATCTAAATCACCATCCACCTTTTTTTTTTTGGATTATAGTAATTATCTCCTAAGTTTGTTTCATATATGTTTTCTTCTATACTCCATTCTTCAAAGAGGAGATTTTTTTTTAAAGGAAATCAAATATTAACATCTCTGCTTAAAGCCTTCTCAGTGCTATCAAGTTTATTCCATCTTAGAAACCCTATAAAAGAGAGTAGAAGGCTTTCCAAAACTGTGATTCTTTCCAGGAATAGAAAGCCCTATCTTCCTCCCATGATGTAGCTGGTGGTTGTAAATTACTGACCGTGAAGTTAGCAGCCCAATAAATGCCCCCATTATTGCATTTAGAATGAAATATAGACCGGGGGTCAGAGCTAAAGCTGAGAAAGGTCAAGGCAGCAGCAGGGACCCCAGAGGCCGGGTCTGGGGGACCAGATCAACAAGAAATGGAAGGATATTTCCCAAGAGTCAGACATATGTGGTACACTCCACAGGAATGCTCCAAAATGGGAGGAAGTTTGATTCATCCAGGGACAGAAAGCAGCAAGCCTTTCAAGTTCAGAATTGGTAAACAGGAAGCCATCTAGGACTTTGAAGAGGGTGCAGTCCAGGTATGCTTGGAGGAGAGGGTAAAGTGGACCTGCACCCCTGGTACTGTGTGGGTGGAACTATGGGCCGCCCTTGTGTCATCTGTTTCAATGCCTGCCTCGTCTTTGACATGGAGCTGCTCCGCTTGGAGAGAAGGCAGGAAGGCCCCTCCTGGGGCTGGAGGAGGCTGCTGCTCACCCTCTTAGCTCTACCACTGGGACAGCTCCTCCGCTTCAGCTCTCTCCGTCCACATATATAACCTCACAGCCCGATGGCACTACCCATTCTCTTAGCCCAAGTTGCTTTGTCCATGTTGGTCATTGTTCCCATGCATCTTCAAGTGAGGACTCTTCAGTTCCAATTTGACACATTCAGGCTGTGCATATAGCAACCATTCCTGATCACAGAATGCTGATTCTTTGTTTGAGCAAGTCACACCACCTGACCTTCACTTAAATCCTGCACACAAGGTGCTCAGCCATGAAACGAACATGCAGTACACAGAGGAACTTGAGCCAGTCACCTTGTTGTCACATTAAGTTATGTTCGCTGCTAGATTTGACAGATGTTCTATCTTGAAATAGTATATAAAACAGAGGCTATGTGCTTAAAAAAAGAAGAAAAGAATGAAGTGGAAGTGCCTTAAAAGTCTTATATATTTTTTAATTACCTTAAGTCCTGCCATGCCCTTCTCAATCAACATGTGTTATAATATTGAACTTCTTTATTTTCTCAATTGTACAATAGGTACTTTGAACTTCCATCTCCCAACTACTAAAATATGTTTGCCCATTTGCATACAGTTAAAACTTCTTTATCGCTTTAGAAAAGAATCTGCTAACAACTCTATCAAATGTTGCCTATTCTACCACCTGATTTCTCTATCCCATTCTTCACCTTCTAATCTTTTATAGTTTTATTGTTATTGTTGTGACCTACAATTGCTTTACTTTATTGATTTTTATAAGTATTTATTGTTGGTTATCTGGGCAGAGACCTTTTCCACATTGTTCATCAAGTCCTAAGCACCTAGGAGAATTGAAACATGGTATATCATTGAAACATGGTAACTATTTGATGAGAAAAGAAGTCTGCAATACTATGAGGCTAGCCTAAACTAATAATATTTGAGTCCTTGAAATACAGTTTATGGGTCTCATCTGGCCAGTTTTCTCTGGTTTAGGAGATATGTACCAGAAAACAACTATTTCCGTGCATTATCAATATTCTTTGGCAGTTTTTGTTCTAAATCAGCAAAGCTGAGTAGTGGTAACTGAGAACTGATAGTTCAAAAACTGAAAATATTTCATATCTGGCCATTTGCAGAAAAATGTTTGATGACCACTATCATAATCTATACCAGACTATTGTCCTTCCGCTTAAAGGGAATAGTTAATCTAAAACTACTGAAGAAGGGAGTGCTCTTCCTAGTGATAAGCAGGGATTACTTTAGATAATATTTGGCAAGAAAAAGATGAATCAAAATATTTAGAACTGGATAAGCTAGATCAGAAGTTCTAGTGGTGGATATTTAAACAATCTGAATATTCAGCTGATACTGAAATACATACCCACCACTTGCTCTCTTTGACTGTACTGTGGTGACTTGTTTTGCTCTCATGGTGGAAGCTCTGTCACTGGTATTTCAAATAAAAGCACAGTCACCAAAAGTGAACAGGTTTAAGTGGAACTTCCAGACTAAGGACTACAAAGCAGGAAAAGTTTGTCCACTTCAGAAGAGCTAGTCACTGAAAAGGTTATGGAGAGAAGTAAAATAATAACATGGTAAAAACATCATGAATAGAAGCAGATTATTCTGGAGACAATGCCAGAAGACGAAGCACTAAGGTCGGAAGGAAGTCAAGATATGACTGAAGAAGATCTGGCTTCTCAACATAGAATCAACCACAACAACATAAATGTAAAAACGCTCAGTACAGTGGAATCTCTGGTGCCTTCATTTGCTGATGGACCTGCCTCAAAATCAGAAGAATTGGCTTCAAATATCTTTTAATAATTGGAAGTTGAAATGTATAAAATATGAGCTTAGGAAAATCAGAAATTGTCAAAAATGAAATGTAATACATCAAAATTAGTATTCTAGGGATTAGTGAACTGATCTGGATTTGTATTGGCCACTTTGAACTCAGAAAATTATATATTTTACTTTGTCAGGTTTGAGAGATTCAAAAGAAATTGTGTTGCATTCGTTGTCAAGAAGGCAGTTCAAGATCTATCTTGAAATACAATGCTGTTGGTGATAGGATGATATCTATCTCTATACAATAAAACCCAATCAATACAAACAGCATTCAAAGTCATGCCCAAACAACAAAAACTAGTCATGCAGAAATTCAAGAATGTCTGTTATCAGTGTCTTCTAAAATTTACCAGACATGCTATCCATTAAGATTTATTAGAGATGGGATGCAAAAGTTAAAACCAAAAGTGCAGGAGAAGTAGTTGAAGAATATGGTCTTGGTAATAAAAAACAAAACTAGAGCCTAATTGAAATATTTAAGACAAAAAATTGCTTATAGCACACACCCTTTTAGGCAACACAAATCATGGCTATATACATAGACTTCTTCATATGGAATACACAGATATGAAATTGACTACATCACTGTCAGGGGACGTTAGTAGGGACAATGGAGAAGCTCATTATCAGCACCAAACATGGGTTAGAGGATAACTATGAAACACACCGTTAATGACTCATATGCAACTTTAGGTGGAAGCCAAAGAAAACTGAAATTTTCTCATGAAGAGGCAAAATATGACCACCTGAATCTTAAGAACATCTCAAGAATAGATTTGACACATTGAACACTAAAAAGACCTGATGAGCTGGAGGATGATAAAAAGAACATCACCCATGAAGAAAGAAAAGGGTCATTTTAAAATCAGGAAAGAAAGAAAAGACCAAAGTGAATGTGAAAAGAAACCATTTAATTTCTCTGACTTATAGAGCAGCTAAGGCGTAAAGAAGAAACAATGAAGTAAATGAGTTTAACAGAAAATTTCAATGGGTGGTTTGAGAAAACAAAATAAAATATGTTATCCTGAAATGGGATCCCTTAACAATGATTGCAACAATACATTGATAGGGTGGAGCAAGAGGTTCAAGTTCGATTCACAAGAGGATACAGGACATGGGATATCATTGCTGATGTCAGATGGATTTTGGGTAAAGGCAGGGCCTCTCAGAAGGATGTTTGTGTTTCCTTGACTATGCAAAGACATTTTACTCATGAACCATAACAAATCATGAATAGCCTGGGAAAGGACAGGAATTCCAGAACATTTCATAGTGCCGGCATAACTTGTATGTGGATGAAGGGCCAGTGGAAATCAAACAAAGGCATTCTGTAAGGTTTAAAATGAGGAAAGGTGTGTGCCAAGATTGGGTCAATTCATCATACTTATTCAATCTGCATCCTAAGCAAACCTTCAGGGAAGCTGCATTCCATGAGAAAGAATGTGGCATTGGTGTGAGGAAAGGATTGTTAACAACCTGCAGGGTGCAGGTGATAAAACCCTGCTTGCTGAAAGTGAGAAAGCCTTGAAATACTTTCTGTTGAAGATCCAGAGTTGCAGCCTTCAGTATGGATTATAACTCTGTGTACAGAAAACCCAGAGCCTCGCAACTAGACCAGTGGGTAACATTATGATAAGTGGACGAAAGATTAAATTTGTCATAGATTTCATCTTGCTTCCATTCACAGTAAATGCTCATGAACGCAGCAGACAAGAGATCAAGGAAAACATTGTATTAAGTGGACATGTTGCACGTGACCTCTGTAAAGCATTGAAAATCAGGGATGTTACTTTGAAAACTAAGGTGTGTCTGACCCATGCTGTCATATTATTAATCTCCTTGTATGCATGTAAACGTTGAACATTGAATAAGGAAGACTGAAGAAGAATCCATGCACTTGAATTATAATGCTGGGGAAGAATACTGAATGTACCACGAAATGCCAAAAAAAAAAAAAAAACCAAACAGATCTGTCTTAGAAGTACAATAAGGATGTTCCTTAGAAGAAAGAATGGGACAGCTTTATCTCTGACAATTTTGACAGGTTGTCAGGAGACACCAATTGCTGGGGAAATGTATCGTGCTTGATAATGTGAAGGAAAAATGAAAAAGAGGAAGGCTTCATAAGTGTTTTGTTCTTCTGTACATAGTGTCAATATGAGTTAGAATCCATTCAATGACAAGAGCGACAGCAATGTTACGGGGCTTATTATGTTACCACATGTCAGGATCAGTAATCGGGAACTTTGTAATCATTAATCAAAAGCAATGCCCCTCCTTAGCCACAATGCCTCTCCTCTGCAGCATCGTGGCTCTTTGGCCTCGGCCTCAGTGGGCTAGAACGCCCACCTGTCACTCCACCACACAGTTCCTCTAACCCCAGCCTGGTACCTTACTCTACACCACAGTCTCTGATGTCTCTGACCTTGGCCTCTACCACTTCAGACATCTCTGATGTCCTTCTCTTTTGATGCTCCTACCATTTCGCTATGTGTGTGATATGGCTCTTACGGAGAGAGAAATATGTTTATAGAGTTTTAAGTTCTATCTTTATATTCCCAAGAAAACAAGGGGTGTGACCTGATTCCTAATCTCTACTAAGTCCAATGCTGAACCCTACCTTAATGTGTTCATTAGTATAGCACAGAAATCCCTTCAAAAAATTACTCTAGACAAAAGTATAGAGTATTTTAAAATTGCAAAACATCACAGAAGATATTATGGCCAGGAGGGCCACATTAATTTGCTATATCACAACAAATATGGCAGAAGGCTATAATCCTGATGCATACCTGTCCTAATTTTAAACCATGGAGCCTTACCTTGTTCTGGTCTAACAGCTGAACCTTTGTATATATGTAGGCTCCACAGGAGCATAATTAAGTTTCTGTAATTCTCACTCTTCTCAATTACAACCATAACTTGTTATGATCCACACAGTCAAATATTGTTGTATAGTCAATTAAACACAAATTGACATATTTCTGGTATTCTTTGTTTTGGGTCAAGATCCATCTTACAACAGCCATTATGTTCATAGTCACAGTCTCTTCTGAATCCAGCTTGAATTTTTGAGACCTCCTTTTGGATATACTGCTGTGCTGTTTTTAAATTATCTTTCTCAAACTTTACTTGAATGTGATACTATTTGATATTTTCCACATTCTATAAAAATCACAAAATAATTATTTTATTCAAATTTTGAATTGTCTAGGTTATTCTCACTTATTACAGCAAAGACACAAACATCTGTTGATTTTAGTAGCTTTTTAGAGTGTGCCCATATTTAGCAAAAATAATGATTTGCTATTGCTATCTGATCAATTATTCTATTTTAGGATTCCAGCATTCTCTTAATTTATTTTTTTAAAGCTATTGAGTTTCTAATAAATACCATGCAGTGCAGTACTATCTTGTAAGCGCTGGACTGCTAACCAAATATCAGCAGGTCAAACCCACCAGCCAATTAAGAGTAAGAAAATTGAAGCTCTCTGTTATGGTACAGATTTTCAGCATCAAAAGACCTATAGTTAATTGTTATGAATCAGAATAGATGATAGTGATAAGATATTTGCAAGATAAAACAGGCTAAAACTTTCATTTTCAATGACTAGGGAAAACAAATTAGCAAATAAAAGGAGAGAAGGAAGAGAAATAAAATAATCATAGCAATAACTGCTTTAAATAATGAAAATTATGTGGTGTTATAATGGACAGTGAAGTTATTTTCAAGATGTGAGTAATGGCCATTCTCTATGCAGGTGATGCTTAAACTAATATCTAGATCAAGGAAATTTGCAACCCCTTGAAAAAAGCAGCTAGAGCAGAAGTATAGAGTAGAAATTATCTTGGAGACTTTGAAGGAGAAAGAAAACCCAAAGTGGAGTAGGGATAGATGAGACAGAAAAGAATCAATTTTTTTAAAAGAGTCCATATTTTTAGATAGGTTTATGACTTTTATATGGAACATGGATTTTATAATTGGGAATCTGTGGAGACAATGGAGGGCTTGAAGTAAAAGAGAAGTACAAAAAGATCTATATTTCCAAGTTGAGGTAATGTCATGTTAAGGTTCTTAAACACTGGTATTACTACAAATGAAATATGAAAAAATAAGGGAAAAGCTTTAGATAAAATAATACTTAATCATTCAGCTATGAGATTAGAAGAAACAGTACTTTAGAAGGATTAATAGCTAAACATCATTAATGTATAGCTAACACCTTTAAGGAGTACTCAAAAATCCACCAGGATTGTGCTAGACAGGGCAGAGCAGAGCTTTCAGAGTACACATTTTTCCCCAAAGGCAAAAACACCAGGAAGCTAGCCCTGAGTTAGTACACACAATGGCATAGCCTGGGAAGGGTCATGGTGAATTTTTTCATAAAAGTAGCTTCGCACAAACATCATTTTTTTGTGTGTGATGGATGATTTAAGAGAACAATGTGCAGCAGTAAAATTTTATTTCCTGCTCAGGAAAAATGCCACAGAAACTGCTGTGATATTGAACACAGTTTATAAGGACAATATTATGGGGAAAACTCATGTGTACAAGTGGGTTGTCTCATTTCAATAAAGAGATTCAATTGATAACAAAAATCCTTCTGCACATCCTTCAACTTCCTGAATGGATCAAAATGTCTACTTTTAGTGCATTTGGAGTTAGTTCCACCAGGTCAGACTGTTAATCAAGCTTTCCATTTACAGGTTCTGAAAAGATTGCCTAAGGGTGTTCAACAGCAACAAAAATAAAAGGCCTGATTTGGGGCACACAGGAGACTGGGTTTGTCACCAGGACAATGCAGCTGCTCACGCAGCCATCTCATCTCAGTGTGTCTGTTTGGGGCAACAACAGCATGCCTCTTTTGCCTCACACACCTTACTCACCTCATCTCACTCCATGTGACTTCTTTTTGCTTCCACAAATGAAGAAGGACAGTAAAGGACAGCGATTTGATAAAGTAGAGGAAGTGAAGAAAAAAATGAAGGCGGTGCTATCAGCCATCCAAAAGGATGGATTTGAAAAATATTTCCAAGAATGTCATCCTAGCAATGGAGCCAAGATGTACATGTAACAACTATAAAAATAATTGATGCACCAATTAAATAGATGCAATAGTTTCAAAAGTCCATGGAAATTTATTTGGGGGGGGGGGGCATCACTGCCGTCCAGTGCGAGTGGGAGGCCCAGCCTTGCTCCTGGAGAGCTGCTGCTGGATTTGAACTGCCAAGCGGTGGGCCGCAGTCCCACACTGAACCACTACTCCACCGGGGCTCAGTCCCAGAAATTTTTTATTATTTCAATTCTATTTTTCCTCAAGTTTTTGGAGCTCTCACATATATATCCTGCTAAGCATGATTAAAGAAATGTATTTCATGTTCTTTCCTAAACAAAGTTAAAATTATATTAAATGAATTTTAAAAGAAAGTGGACAAAAAAATGGAAAACATATCAGTCAATGAAAAACAGCTTCTGACTGGCAGAGGAGGACCAAGTAACTTGACAGGAGATTCAAAATTTCAGAAAGAATAACAGTGAGCAATAAACTGTTTTAGATCATAGAAATCCGGAAGGCTAAGCACTCAGAATCATTGAAGTGCCACTGAGGACATGTGAGAATCTGGGCTAGAAGTTGGCATTCACTTGTACAAGGAAACTTCAAAAAATATATGGAAAAAAAATGGAGAAATAATGGAATTTGTCCACAAACTTTTGAATATATTTTAATTAATTTATCCACCCTCACGGGCCTATTTGCTCTAATCAAATTTCTGTTTCTTCTATTCTTCTTTGCTATTAACAATGTTCTGTTGTCAACCCAATGTCTGCTACTCCATCTAGCAAGGCAGAATCACTCCAAAAGCTTTTCTATGGCTCCTTATGAGAGCAGAAAACAAAGTCTTTCTCTGACAGAGCCACTGCTTGGATTCTGTGGTAGATTTCCTGTCAACTTGGCTGGACCAGGATTCTCAACTTGGCATTTGATGTAATCTAACATAAGGTAGTCAAATCGATTATGAGATATGCTGTGAGCAGCCCAGCAGTTGTTGGAAGTTTAGAGTGGAGCATTACTCCCTGATGACCTCACAGATTGGATGCATTAGGAAGGAAGTTTCCTTGGGGATGTGGTTGTCTCTTACATTGGTACTGTGGGGAAGGTAGTTTACTTCTTGCTGGTACAGATCTTGCATCTGGCTCATTTGTTGTTAAGTGCTGTCAAAGTGATTCCTACCCATAGCAGCCCTTTGTAAAACAAAATATTGCACCATCCTCAGAATTGTTATATTTTAGCCCATCATTGGAACTACTGTATTAATCCATCTCCTAAAGATCCTTCCTTTTATTCACTGTCCTCTGCATCACCAAGAATGATGTCCTCCTCCAGGGACTGATCTTTCCTGACAACATGTTCAAAATGCATGATAAAATGTCCTGTTAGCCTTGCTTCTAAGAAGCATTCTAGCTGTACTTCTAAGAAATATTTACTTGGTCTTTTGACACACCGTGATACTTACAATATTTTTTTACAGCATAATAATTCAAATGAACCCATTCTTATTTGGTCTTCCTGACCACCTTCCACATGCACATGAGACAATTGAGAAGACTATGATTTGAGTCATGTGTACTTTTGGTCTTAAAGTAACACCTTTTCTTTTCAACACTTTAAAGAGATCTTTTATTACAGATGTATTCAATACACTATGCTGCTTGATTTCTTTACTGCTGCCTCCATGATCATTGACCATGGGTGCAAACAAGATGAACTCCTTGACAACTTCAATCTTTTCTCCACTTATCAGTATGTTACCTTTTGGTCTAATGAGAATCTTGGCCTTCTGTACATTACTTTTTAATTCATACTGAAGTTGCAGTCCTTGATCTTCATCAGAAATGCTAAAGTCCTCCCCATTATCAGCAAGCAAGGTTGTGTCATATGGATATCATGGTCATTAATAAGTCTTATGTCAAACCTCATGCTTCATTCTTCTTTATATATTTGAACTTCTTTGATTACTTTCTAGAAATAGAGGTTAAATAAATAAGATGAGAAAACACAACTCTGATGCACATCTTTCCTGATTTTTAAGCATCATGAATTCCTTTAGTCCCTTCAAGCAACTGTCTCATGATCTGTGTACAGGTTGCCCAGGAGAACAATGAAGTGTTCTAGAGTTCCCATTCTTCTCAAAGTTAACTAAAGTTTATTATGATCCATACAGTCAAATGCCTTTGTATAGTCAATGAAACACAAATAAATATCTTTCTGTTATATTCTCCTTTCAGTCAAGATTCATGTAACAATGAAATCTCTTGTTTCATGTCCTCTCCTAAGTTTTCCCTAAGAATCTGACAGCTAGCTCCCTCTCAATGAACTGATGCAACTGTTGCTGTATAGTCTTCAGGAAATTTTTATTTGAATTTGATATCAATTATATTTTTTCTGTACTTGGCACATTCTGTTGGTTCATTTTTCCTTTGAATGAGTACAGATATGACTCTCAGCTGATCAGGTAGCTCTCTTTCACATTTGCTGGCCTAGATGAGTAAGTATTCCAGTGTTCATCAGCTTTTTGACACATTTCCATTGGCATTCCATCAATTCCCAGGACTTCCTTGTTTTGGGCTCATGCTTTCAGTGCTGATTAGACTTTTCTTCCATTCCCTTGGCGCTTGATCATACGCTACTTCTTCAAACAGTTCTACCAATCCTTGCTTGCAATGAATGCTTTATCATAATCACCTTCACTTACTGAATATATAGCTTTTAAATTATTATAAATGATTTGAGCCTTTCCATACACAACTGTGATACTAAATACAAACTGTATGCATCAGTTCTGATACATCTAAAAGTTATTTTTTCTTTGTGATAATTTTTCTTTTGAAACAAGCTGAGGTTTAAAGAGCAGATCCTCAATTTTATACTGAACAATTCACACTTATTGTGCTTCAGCTCATCAATTACAATACCCTCAATTCATCATCATTTATCCTAATTGCTTTCTGTGTTTCTCATCTCCATTTCTCTCCTCTCTTATAATTCTGAACATTGTCCCTGTATAAACATTGCCCTTTTATTTTCAAATAGTTGGTAATTCTACTATGAGTATAAATTCAGTTCCACACCTGAAAAATGATTAAGTTTCCTAATCTTGGGAGCTTAATTGTGAGTTCCAACAGTCTCTATTTGACCAGGAAGTCTGTCTCTTTTATGATTTTGAGTTCTGTTCCACATTTTTATTCCCTCTCCAGCAAAATTCTTCTAATGTGACCTTCTCCAGAGCAGTTTATGGTAACTGGGTATGGCAGTCATGTGCTTATGGTAATTTTATGATTGAAATGTAGGAATGGGGTCTAGCCTGTTAATCTGGAGATAGCCTTTAAGTAGCCAATGAGGCCTCTATGTTGGCATGGCTTTCTCCAGAGACTTCTGGGAAATCTCACAATATTTCCCTCGTGAAGATAAGGAGCTATCTTCCCCAGTGGTTGGGAGTTAGTCTCAGAGACGATAAATCACAGACAAGACAAGATGGCAACATCCAAGAAGCTGGAGGAGCCGGAGGAGAGACCACCCAACTTTGTCCTGATGGAGCCAGACCTCTGAAGCTGGGATGGCCACATGGAGACCTCTACCAGTGATGAGTTGCTTCTGCCACCACGGGATGCTGTTGATGGGCCCTGAACCCTGGAAGCAAGGAACCATGGGGAGACCCCAGTGCTGGGACTCTGCACCCACTGACCTGTGACTTTGTGAGTCAGAAGGAGACTTTATAGACTGATTTCGGGCATATGGGTTAATATCGGACTTATGACTTTGAAATGGACTGGGATGGGATGTTTTCTCAAAGTCCTGTTCCTCTTATATATAAACCTTTTCCTTACATCCATATGCTTACCTATGAAATTTGTTCCTCTAGTCTACCCGGACTGACACACTGGGTCCCATCTAGTTCTGGTCTCAGGATTGTGGGGACAGATAACACTGTGACTTTTAATCCATTGGACTAATTGCTTCCTGATGTCTTTTAATTTTTATTGGTTTTCTTTATATGGGTGAACCAATAGTAGCACCTTTGATGACTGTTCATGAGCTGTCAATATGTCAGTTGCTACTTAGCAAAGTAGGCTCTAGGACATTGTCTCTTTGAACTATGTTGTGCTACTTGCTTTGGTGTCTCCTGAGACTATAGGTCTAAATTTTCAGTGCCCAGCAACTCATTCCACCAGGTGTGAGTTTTTTTAATATCTAAGATGGTTTCATAACTTTTCCCAATGAATGCCCCACCACATTCATGACATATTTGCAGAAAGATAAATACAAGTATGTAATGATCCCATGCTACAGCTACAAAGGAACAAATCTTGTAACCTGGGGGCCTATAACTCATGCATTGACTTCATCTCATGATCACCCTTAGACTAAAATGAAAGTGCTTCAAAGTTTTCAAATGAAACTCCACAAACAGAATCTCCTATTTTAAAATGTTTTGTGTCTCGTGTTGCCAGCTAGTGGCAAGTAAGTATCATTAGATATTTTTAAAAGTAGAGCGTAGAGTTGGCATCCTCTTGAGAATATTCAAGAAGTTAACTAACATTTCTGTTTAAGGAAATCCATCTTCAAGTAGAGGTTTGTGTTGTTAGGTGCGTGTAAACACCGACTCACAGTTACCGTCCTGCAGCATCCTCACAGTTGTCCTGATGCTTGAGGCCCTGCTTGCAGCCACGGTGCCATTCTACCTTGCTGAGATTCTCCCCTTTTTGATGACCCTCCACTTTACCAAGCACGATGTATTTCACAGGGCCTGGCTTCTCCTGGAATCCTACCCAAAATATGGGAGACTGTCTCAGGATCCTCACATCTAAGGAGCATTCTGGGTGTACTTTTTGCAACACATGAGGAATCTAAAGTGTACACTATCTTAATCAAATTCAGTAGTATTTCATCAGTAATATCTAGAATGGGATAAGGAGCTTAACAGAATATATGTATAACCAAGTGTCCATCAAAAACAAACAAACACAAGTGTCCTTTGGATTGAAAACACTGTCTGGTTCCAAATGCAACAGTGAAAAACCTCATTTCTGTCATCTATAAATAAGAAAATCATAAAAAGAGATAGAAATTCTTTAAAATACTCCCTCCAATAAAGCAAGTTGGCATTTTCTACTCTGCACCTGGATTTTCTTACATTAAAATGCCATGTTATTTCCTAGGAGGGATATTGTAAAGCTTAACCAAATCATATTTTAAAGCTCGTTGAGTTTCTCAAAGCATGTAGCTCTGTAAGTACAAGGTATAGCATTCACTTTTCACTGAGCAATCTCCTGACTCCCAGGTATTAGGGATGTCAGAGAGAAGCAGACTCAACCTCTTTATAAAGGTTTTCCTACCAACATGGAGGGGGTAAACAAAATCCAGTAGAAAATTAGAATTGGTAATACATGGATGTGGTGGTCATGTGCTTATGTTAATTTCATGATTGAGATGTAGCAGTGGAGTCTAGCCTGTTAATCTGGAGATAGCCATTGAGAAACCAATGAGGCCTCTGTGTGGGCATGGCTTTCTCCTGAAACTTCTGGGAAATCTCGTGAAGATAAGATAAATCTTGTGAAGATAAGAAGCTATCTCCCCAGTTGTTGGGAGTTAGTCTGAGAGATGGTGAACCATGGACAAGATAAGATGGCAGCATCTGAGGAGCCAGAGGAGAAACCACACAGCTTTGCCCTGATGGAGTCAAACCTCTGAAGCTGGAGAGGCCATGTGGGAACCCCTGCCACCACTTCTGCCACCACTGGATGGACCCTGAGCCCTGGAAGCGAGGAGCTATGGGGAGACCCCTGCCAGCGCTGGGATTTTACACCCACTTCTTGAGTAGGAAGGAGACATTATAGACTGGTATTGGGCACATGGGCTAATATCGAACTTATGACTTTGAACTAGACTGGGTTGGGATGCTTTCTCAGAGTTCCATTCCTTTTGTATATAAACCATTCCCTTATATCCATGTGCATGCCTATAAATGTGTTCCTCTATTCTACCCGGACTAACACAATAAATTATTGGGCTATGCAAAATACTACATTTATATAACATCTAGGTTTCTTAGCAGTATTTTTAAGAATATTAGCAAAATTAGGATAATAAGAGGGATTTGGTCATTAATTATTAAGATTAGAGGTGGCCATGTGCATTATACCAGTTAGGGGAAAAATGTAGATCAAAGAAGATATGATTTAAAATATGGACAAAAGTGTATTTTAATCAATATTAGGCTGTTCTAATGCTAGTGAACCATTTCTAAATTAACTGCCATCAATTCAATTCGGTCTCATAGCATGTTCTAGTTTATAGTGAGTTACATGTTGGGCTACTCACTGCAAAGTCAGTAGTTTGAAGACACTAGAATTGATTTATCAATGATTCTCAACCTGTGGGTTTTGACCCCTTTGCAGTCAAATGACCCTTTCACAGGGTCGCCAGATTCACAGCAGTAGCAAACTTACAGTTATGAAGAAGTAACAAAAATAATTTTATGATTGGGGTTCACCACAACATGGCAAATTGTATTAAAGGGTCACAGCATTAAGAAAGTTGAGACCAACTGTACTAGGTAGTCCACATGAGAAAAATTAGACTTTCCACTCCTACAAAAATTATAGTTTTAAAACCCACAGAGGCAATTGACTCTTTCCTTTAGGGTCATGAACCATAAATTGCCCTGTGTTAGCCTGGGTAGGCTAGAGAAACAAATTCATAGACACACATATGGATACAAGGGAAAGCTTTCTATACAAGAGGAATGGAACATTGAGAAAACATCCCAACCCAGTCCAGTCCAAAGTCTTACGTCTGATTAGACCATATGTCCAATACCACTCTATAAAATCTTCTGACTCACAAAGCACGTGCAATGGAAGCATCCCAGTGCAGGTAGGGGTCTCCCATGGCTCCTCGCTTCCAGGATTCAGGGACCATCAACAGCATCCAGTGGTAGTAAAAGCAACTCAGTGCTGGAAGGAGTCTCCACATGGTTCCTCCAGCTTCACATGTCTGGCTCCATCAGGGTAAGGCCATGCGGTTTCTCTTTCGACTCCTCCAGTTCCTCAGATGCTATCATCTTGTCTTTTCAGTCAAGTCGACTGGGAAAATGGTCTCTCTTCTCCACTAGGGAAATACCGTAAGACTTCCCAAAATTCTCAGGAAAAAGTCATGCCCACATAAAGGCCTCCTTGGTTACTCATTGGCTATCTCCAGATTGACAGGCTAGACTCCATCCCTACTTCCCAATCATGAAATTGATATCAATACATGACTGCCACATGCCCCTTATTTATACATATTGAAAACAACTTTGACAGAGGAGTGGCTAAGATGGGGTCAATTTCTCATGTTGGGAGGAGAGGGAGAAGACTAATAAGGCCCTGCCATATAACATCGTTCTACTATCATCCCAATCAACAGACACTTCTACAAGGGTACTTCATGAACCTCAATGTAAATTCACTTCCAGAAGAGTGGAAGGACATATCTGTCTCAGAGAAGGTAATTTCATTTCTCTTGGTAGATAAAAAAGTTGGGGAAACTTACCATTGAGGAAAACACTCAATATTACTTCTGTAGGCCTCCAATGGTAAACATGTCCAGTGTTATGTTCCTAATTGGTCAATTGACCTGGTTCTGGTCAAGCCCTTGGTGAACCAGGCCATGTACTATAGACAACTGGGACTCTATTTTGAAGTACACAAAATCTTTCAAAAGTCAAACCAGAAGTATGTATTTTGGAAATCCCAGTAAAAATACTAGACATTACCTTAAACACAGATATAGGTGAGTAAAAGAACTAAGATACTCTCTTTGACTAGGGCCTTGAAAGGCCCTAGTGTGAGAAGAAATCAATGGTTACTGTGAGAAGTTTATGGATTTAGAAGTCATTGGAATTTGGTTCAAATCTCTTGCTTTGAGGGTGCCTAAAACATGAGGCTATCATATATTTTTATTTTCATTCTTTTTTTACATCACATCTTAATTCAGCAAGCACAGTTCTACTTTCTTTTTTTTTTTTTTTTTTTTTTAATTTTGGGCATCACTGCTTTCCGGTGGTGGGAGTAGGAGGCCCAGCCCCACTGCTGGAATTGAACCTCCGTCCCAGTGGGCCGCAGTCCTGCGCACAACCACTACGCCACCTGGGCTCAGCCCTCAGTTCTACTTTCTTAATGAGAGTTATAGAACACTTCACCCAATCTCCAATCCATACTGCCAATTACTTTAGTTTTTAATCCGCACAAGTAAACAATCCATGGACTTTAGTGTAAAAAGCTGCTCTACCCATGGATACTTTTCTTTTATCAACAATACTTTAAATTCTACATTATTGCCTTAATGACAATATCAATTGAATTACCAAATAACCTTATGGGTAAGATTTATAATGCTTCCTAATAAAATTTTTTTGAAATGATTTTATTTTTATTATATAGAGAAGAACAACTGATTCCAGTTTTAAGAATTTCTCTACAGTGAACCAGGGACATAGATTCACTAAGATATATGAACGGATTTTGAGCTTGCACTAAATTGTAGCCTAATCCCAGCCTCAAGCATTTAGTCCTTGAGATATGGCCCTACTCAATACTTGCCCTCATGAAGAGATCACTAAAAATGCAGTACTATTTCAAAGTATGGTGAAGAAATCAGGTAGTGCACAACTATCTGAAAGAAATCTTAAAGGCTTGTCTGAAAACAAGCCACGATCTAAGTGAGGTATCAGTTAAATCAACACAGAAGAAGCACATCAACCTGTGTGAATCAAGGCTTGTAAAGAGCTGAATCCAAGACCAGTGTTGGGAACATGACTAGAGCTGAACTTCTGAGCATGGAGTTTGCAGAAAGTTATGGATGACCATGAAAGCTGCAGATCCATTTGCAGAGTTCTCCTGTGGATTAACCCTCTTGGAACCCTGTAAAAACCAGAGATGTGAATATATCTGCTGTCAGATAGAGTGTATTGAGAAGTTGATTAATGTAAGTGTACTTTTTAAAACAAATATATTGAGATACAATTAACATATCATAAAATCTAATAGTTAAACCACATTTAAAGGGGTTGTGCATTCATCACTGAAGTAAATTTTGGGACATGTCCTTCCTTCTTGTACCCATTGCTGTTGTGCCCATCAGCCAACCCCCTCCTCTTCCCCAGCTACCTTCCCTGCCATGCACACAGATCATTAGAGTTTCAGTTTTAGTCTGCATAGATCCACCATCCTGACTTCACTATTTAGAAAACTCTACACAACAAAGACAAAAAGAAAAATACCCAGCAACAGTGACCAAATAAAAAGGAAAAATCTCAAATAAAAGAAAAGAAAGCCAAGTTAGGGTTTCTCAAACCTGACTGCCTTTTAGAATTATTTAAACTTTGCTTTTTACTTTGTTTTGTTTCTTCAAACACAGTAAACATATTCTGAATTCAGAGAACTCTGAAGTAATTGAACTAAAATGGAAGACTAGAGATATTTTAAAATGTCGACATGCCACAACCCCCACTAATTATAATGTGAATCCCTGATTGAGACTTCCCCTGTCACTATGCTATATGGTTTCCTAAAGCATGTGGAGATAATACAAGCAAAATATTGTGTGGGAATTGACATAGCTCCTAGTTACTTCTAGAAGATGCAACAAAATATTTGAGTTCCTCTGCATTAAAGTTAGATGAGAGGCAGTACATAATCATAGCAATCTAGAAGGTAGAAGAATTTTACACAATACCCACTTTTATACTCCATAAACACAAGCCGAGGCTTGGGTAAAATTTACAAAGTATCTGGCCAGGAGTAAATTATTCCGTAAGCAAGATTAACAATGGAGTTACTTTCTTTTGTTTACTGAACTGCAAAATTTCACATGGATTTCACTACTTTTTATGGTGAAAAATGTGGAATTATTCCTTGCAGATAAGCAAATTAGTCTGTCTTTACCTTGCTTCTTGGTGATGTCAGTATTCTCTAATGAAAAAAGCTATTAAGAAATCAAATACACTTTAGTAAGGTGTTTCATTTGAAATAAAACAGTAATCTTTTAAAATGTTGCCTTCCAGGGAGCTTTAGTTAAAAGTAAAACTGTGACACCAGGCGTTGCCAACCATTATGGCAATTCTCAATCAATAATGAGATATTTCCACCCACGAAAATATCAGGGTGCAGAAATGGTGTAGAGGTCCCACCTGCAGGCGACACACTGGAGGATAACCCAGTTCCACACAGCCCAAGGCTGGTGGCTACAAGACAGAGGAGAGATGTACCTCACCCTTCACCATTCTTTACTCTGTCTTTCCCCCATGTTTAATCATTTTTTGGGAGGCTCATACCTCGTTTCTCATAATACATAAATACATATGTTATGCTTCTTCACAGGCCTGTAGATGTCATCACTCTCTAAACCTCCACCTTTCCATCCGAGCCTCTAACCTCAGCCTCCCATCCCTTCCCCTCCATCTTTGCTCCCCACTCTCCTACCAACTCTCAATACTCCATAAATTATTGCTTTGTCATAGCTTACACTGTTCGATGTCTCCCCTTGCCCACTCCCCCAGGGTCTGTCTCCCCAGTAGGTGGTTCTAAGTAGATCCCTGAAATTGGCTTCCCCTCTCCACCCCACCTTCCCCACCTATCCAGGAGCTTCATTCCCACTACTGGTCCCATGGGGTTCATCCATCCTGGGTTCCCCACATTTCAATTTCTCATCTCTACAGTAGTTTAGAACGTGACAGTTGGAGGGAGGAAGCCTTCAGGAACTAGAGGAAAGTTGTATGCTTCATTGCCACCTCACTGAGTCTCACTAGCCTGTCTCCTCCCCAAGACTCCCCTGTGTGAGAGTGTCCAATTACCCACAGGTGGGCCTTGGGTCCGCACTCCGCTCTCCCCCCATTCGTAGTGACATGGTTCCTATTCTTTGATGTTTTATATCTTCTTCCTTCAACCACCCTCCTGCCTCCCGCCCCCAACCGTGATCACACATGCTAGTGCTTTTCTTCCATGTAAGCTTTGCTGCTTCTGGGCTAGATGTCCACCCATTCACCCTCAAGCCTTCGTGATCCCAGATGCTTTATCATTTGGTAGTTGGGTGCCATCAGATTTCTCCTCTCTGTCTGTATCTGCTCCCTTCTGTCTTCCATGATCTTGTCTTGAGGGTGGTCAGACAGTATTATGATTTTTGTTCTTTGATGCCTGATATCTGGGTTCTTTCACATCTCATGGTTGTGCAGGCTGGTGTGCATCTTTTACAGTGGGCTTTGTTGTTCCTGGGCTATATAACCATTTGTTCACCCTCAAACTTTTAAGACCTCAGATGTCATATCTTTTGATAGCCGGGTATCATCAGCCATCTTTACCACTCTTGCCCAATTCCCACATGCTCTCAGTGGTTGTCTCATGTGAGATCACTCACAGTGATACAATTTTTCCTGTTTGATGCCTGTGGCCTGATCCCTTTGACATCTCCTGGCCACTTCTTCCCTGTGGGCTTGGATTCCTCTCCACTAGATGGCCATTTGTTTTTCTTCAGGCTTTGAGACCCCAGACTCCATGTCCTTTGGTAGCTGGGCACCATGGGTTTTCTTCACCACATTTGCTTATGAACCTGTTAGACTTCAGTGATCGCATTAGGCCAGTGAGCATTCTGAAATGACAAATTAGTAGAACAAAGTGTTCTTGCCTTGAGGGAGAGTGCCTGGGTGGGGTCCAAGGTCCAGCTTCTATCTTAGTATTAAACATATAAATATATGTGTTAGGATTGTTCCCTCCTTATAACATGTGCTTATGTTTGCATGTGTACATATCTATGTTTAGACCTCTGTAAGTGCCCTTTGCCTTCTAGTTCCTTCATCTATTTCCACCTGCCTTCCTCCCATTCCACTGTCATACTCCATCAACATTTGGGTTTCAGTACTTTCTATTACATTACCCTTACTTTGGCCCCACCAGGTCTCCCATACCTTTCCCACCACTGACTACAGACTACCCATTTTTCTCCCCAGCCCTAAGTCTGTCCCCTCTCCCCTCTTCCCCTTTCCCTCCCCTCTCCCCCATGTCTCCCCAGTCTTCCTCTCCTTCCCACTGTCCAACCAGTAGTGCTCTTTTCTTGATTAAATCCATTTGGGGGACTCAGCCCACATTTCTTTCCCACCACATGACCCCCAAAATGTCCTCTGTCATTGTCTGCTTCCATAAGGAGCAGGGTCTGTTGTTGTTTGCCCCCCCCCCCCATAGCAAAGGTTTCTGCAAGGTCATAGTCTTCTAACCAAGACGCTCAGGAGGATATGAATGGAAGGGCAGTTTCTCAAGTTGATACAAGCCATCTATGAAAGGTCAACAGCTAATATCATAGTCAATGGAGAAAAGACTAAATAAATTCCACTGAAAAAGGGGACTAGGCAAGAATGCCCCCTATCTCCCCTGCTATTCAATATAGTATTGGAGGTCCTAGCTAATAAAATAAGACAATGGAAAGACATCAAGGGGATCCAACTAGGAGAGGAAGAGGTGAAGTTATCATTGTTTGCTGATGATATGATTCTGTACATAGAAAATCCCCAAAACTTCACAACCAGAGTACTAACAGCGATAGAAAAAGAGGAGCTTGTACCAAGAGCTCAAGTGGAAAATGTTGGGAAATGTATGTGGAAACATATGTGCAAATGTGCTTGATACAAATGATGTACTGAATGTTGTAGTAGCTGTAAGAGCCCCAATAAATTAAAAAAAAAAGAATATGGAAGAGTAGCAGGATAAAAGATTAACAAGCAGAAGTCGACTGGTTTGCTCTACACATTTGACAAGACCATGGAAGAGGCTCTCAGGAAGGCAGTACCATTCACAATAGCTAAAAAATAAATTGAAATATCTAGGGATATATCTAACCAAAAAGACAAAAGACCTATACAAGGAAAACTACAAAGTCCTACTACAGGAAATCAAAAGCGACCTCCACAAATGGAAGAATAGCTCATGTTTCTGGATTGGGAGACTCAATATAGTGAAGATGTCTATACTACCCAGAGCACTTTATAAGTTCAATGCTATCCCAATTCAATTGCCAACAACCTTCTTCAGAGAACTGGAAAAACTGACCACCAACTTCATATGGAGAGGGAAAAAGGCAAGAATTCGCAGAGACTCCTCAATGAGAAGGCCACAGTAGGAGAGCTTGCTTTACCCGACTTTCACACCTACAAAAAAGCCATAGTGGTCAAAACAATGTGGTACTGACATAGTCACAAACACACAGGCCAATGGAAAAGAATAGAAATCCCAGAAATAAAACCATTAGCATAGAGACAACTGATTTTTGACAAAGGCCCCCAAAAGATCAAGTGGGAGGGTGATGTTCTATTTAACAAATGAGGCTGGAGACAATGGAAATCCACATGTAGAAGAATGAAACACTCCATGCTCACTCCATGCTCAAGAACAAACTCAAGTGGATCAAGGACCTAGACGTAAAACCTCAAACCATCAGAACCATTAGCGAAAGAATCGGGGGAGTTCTAAGAACCTTGGCCCAGGGAGTACAAAAGCTGACGGCAATAGAACAGGGTACACACACAGGAGTACCTGAAATTGACAAATGGGACTTATTAAGGATAAAACACCTGTGTACATCAAAAGACTTTACCAAGAGAGTAACTAGACAACCCACAGACTGGGAGAGGATTTTCAGCAATGGCACAACAGACAAAGGGCTTATTACAAAAATCTACAACACCCTCCTTGCCTGCAAAAAGAGGAAAACAGTTAACTCTTTGAAGAAATGGGAAAAAGAACTAAGAAGAAGCTTCACTGAAGAGGAGACTCATATGGCCAATACATATATGAGAAAATGCTCCCCATCATTAGTCATCAGAGAAATGCAGATCAAAACAACCATGAGATACCATCTAACACCCTTGAGGCTAGCCCAAATCAGAAAATCAGAGAATAACAGATGCTGGAGGGGATGTGGCAAAATAGGAACAGGGACACTGCTACATTGTTGGTGGTCCTGTAGATATGTAGAGCCACTATGGAAAGCAGTCTGGCGACATCTAAGGAAAATGGAAATTGAGCTACTTTATGACCCAGCTATCCCTTTACCAGGTATATACCCAGAAGAGGTAAGAAATAAACCAAGACCAGTCGTATGCATGTCAATGTTTATTGCAGCACAATTCACTATCGCAAAGAGTTGGAAGTGATCTAAATTTCCATCGATAGATGAGTGGATCAGCAAACTCTGGCACATACACACAAAGGAGTACTATGTTCACTCAAAAGCACTGAGGAACACATGAAACACGTCTCCTCATGGGAGGAGCTGGAAGAAATTATGCTAAGCGAAGTCAGTCAATCACAAAAGGAGAAATACAGCATGAGTCCCCTGAGGTAAGTGTAATCAACAAGGTATGTATAGAGAAGCCTCCTATAACTTAACAGTTGGGTAGAGATTCAGAGAAAGAGGAGGAGGGAGAACTAAACCCACGGAAGTACATGTTGGGTACAGCACAGTAAGTGAGAGGGAAGTGGGGGTAGCGGGGAGGAGAAAAAGAGGGGTTTTAAAGTGAAAGGGTATCAGAGGGAGGAGCACTCTAGTCCACCCCGGGGGGTGGGGGGGAGAGTACAGGTCTTATCTCCACAGAAGCTGGAGCAGACATGCAGATCTTACTACGAAGCACCCAACCATGAAGACAGAGTGGTCATATGGAAGAAGGCATAAAAAGAGATTGCTACAGGGTCAGCCACATCCAGACCAGGAAGTAGGGGCAGCAGAGAACAGGCTTGGGAAGGGACCAGAATGCCATACCCACATGGAGACAGGTGAATACAGAGGATGTGAAGGAGAGGAAGTCCAGTCCCCATGATGATCAGAGCCCTGCCCTTTTACCCTGTTCTTATGCCAACCATCTATCCCATGGCACTCTATTTCTCTGCTGATTATAATAATCCATTGCAATGGCCACATGGCTTTCATAGATGAGTTTATAAGGGACTTGATCAAAGCATTAAAGATACAAAATAATGATATATTTATTTTGTCTGAAACATCTCTTTCAGTCATTCTGCTAGGCATTTCTCTCTCTCTGGTCCTTGGCCTCTAAGCCACATGGTCCATTAACTTCTGTCTTGTGCCATGGGGTTGGAAGCCTGCCACTCAGCAGCAAAGCCTTGGTGCTGTACACTGCTCTGCCTTATAATCTCAGTGTGCCTTATCTGTCCTGTCTCATGGTCTCAATGCTTCAACCGCTACTAGTGCCTTTGCTACCAGAGATCTTAGACAGGCCGAACTAATGGTTCTTTCTTAACAGTCACATGATTCCAGATCATTGTTTTTGGGGGAAGGCTCGCCCTTAAGTACCTCTTAGAATAGAAAACTGCATCATCTCCTATATTAGCATTTCACACACCCCATTTTCTTTCTTTCTTTTTTTTTTTTAGGGATCACTGCCCTGGTGGTGGGAGTAGGAGGCCAGCCTTTGCTCCTGTGAGTGGAAATTGAACCTCCATCCCAGTGGGCCGCAGTCCCACGCACAACCACTACACCACCGGGACTCAGCCCACACACCCCATTTTCATGGTGTCATCCAATTATTTGCTAACGCAAATGGAAGAAATAGGGAAGTCAAAGATTTGAACAGAAAATTTCAAAGCGCAGCTTGAGATGACAAATAGAACATTACCATGAAAGTTGTAAAGACCTAGAATGAGAAAACAAAAAAGGAAGAAGATGCTCAGCATATCTTAAACTGAAGGGACTCAAGAAAAATTTCAAACCTCAAGTTCCAACATTGAAGGATTATATGGACAATGTTGAATGCGACAACAAGAAGCATCGAAGGAAGATGGAAGGATACCCAGAGTAACTGTACTAGAAAGGATTATTCTGCATTCATACATTTGACGGGATAGCATATGTGTATAAGAATCAAAAAGAGAAGAATCTCAAACTGCTCTGAAAATTTTTTCAAAAGCAAGGTTCCAGGAATTGATAGGATACCAATGGAAATGTTACAGCAGGATGACGAAGCACTGGAAGCACTCACTCATCTATGCCAAGAAATTTGCAAGACATCTATTTGTCCACCTGACTGGAAGAGAACCACATTTGTGTTCATTCAAAAGAAAGACAACCCAAGAGCATAACCCATCTATTCTAATAACATATTATCCAACAAAAATTGCAGCAGTACATTGATAGAGAGCTGACAGATTAAGATGAGGACTTGCCCAAATAATATCATTGTTGCTATCAGATGCATTTTGATGGAAAGCAGAGCATTCCAGAAATGTGCTTACTTGTGTTTTATTGATTATTTTATTGATTATTCCAAGGCATTGATTAGGCCAAGGCCTATATGGACCCCAATGAACTTGAGACCACAATAGCCTTGAGAAGAGTTGGAACTCAGGAACATTTCACTGTCTTCACGAGGAACTTGTAAATGGATCACAAGGCAGTTGTATCAACAGAACAAGACTATTGCATGGATTTTATTTATGTTAAGTCTCTGCTTGACCTGGCTCAATGCAGGATCACCTCTTATTTATTTGCATTTTCATCAAAGCTATGTGGCATCGAGTTGATTTAACCCACAGCACATGATACACCCCAGAAGAAAACACTGGCAGTCTTGTTCCAGCCTCACAACTATGTCTATGCTTGAGTGCAATTAGGAAAGGTGTGCTTTGGTATTGTATCCCATTATATTTTTTGGATCAGTATATAGAACACATAATCAGAAAAGCTGGAGGAAACATGGTGTTGGGATTACAGAAAGTTTTGTCAGTCACATCTGATATGCAGATAAAGCAAGCACGCTTGCTGTCAGCGAGGTGGATTTGGAGCACTTGCTGATGAAGAGCAAGGATCGCAGTCATCAGAATTGATTATAACTCACAACTGGAACTATAGTTAGCACCATGAGAAACAAAGAAAAGGTTGAAGTCGTCAAAGATTTCATCTTGCTTGGATCCACAGTCAATATTCCTGGAAGCAGCAGTCCCCAGAGCTCGCGTTGAGTGGCATTCAGTAGATGGGGCGCACAAGACCTAGCATGTTGAAAAGCAGGGAGTTTACGTTATGCATGGAGTGTGGCTGACCCAACCCATGGCCTTTTCAATTTCCTTCTATCCGTGTGAAAAGTGGACATTGAATACAAATGCCGTATGCTTTTGAATTATGGTACTGTTGAAGAATGTTGAAAATAACCTGAAAGGCCAAAAGAAAAAGCAAACTAGTCCTGGAAGAATTACAGGCAGAATGTTCCTTAGCAGCAAGAACAGGGAGACTAACATCGGACACATGTTAAGAAAGACTAGTCCCTGGAGAAGAACACCATGCTTGTGAAAGTAGAGGATAAGATCCCTCTTAACAAGATAGTCTAACACGGTGCCTGAACAATAGCCTCAAGCAGAGACATCGTTGTGAGGCTGGAAGAAAGCTGCGAGCATTTCCTTCTGGAGTGTGTCATGTGCTGTGGGTTGAAATCAACTTGATGGCTGATAACAACAACAACAACCACCCAATGATTTGATGGGAGTTATGAAGCCCTGGAGAGAGGAGCCATTCCCAGCAATTTCACTTCACCACCCTGGGGCAATAGTCTACTTATTCCATCAAGGATTGTAGCTTTAGAATGTGGGGTTCTTCGTGTTTTCTTCAGTAAAAAATAACAAAATAAGGTATAAAATGAGGATGTCTCTAAGAGTTTTGCAAGGGCTTCAACTTCTAGGTGATCATGGGCATCGTATGATTTACCCTGCCACAAAGCTCTGACATAATGCATATAAGAGGTAATCCTTCACTGAGCCAAGTCAAGCAGAGACTTGACATTAAAAAAAATCCCAGAATCATGGAGCCATATATTGAAATTCCCATGCATGAACTATCTAAAAAAAAGTCTGAGACCAAAACGTATGAACTCGTTAAAATATTTTTTTCAATCACATCACACTTACATGTAATATTTTTAAGCATGTTTAGCCAGTTAGTTTCAAAACAGTTGGTGGAAAGAAATTATATGAATGAACTGGTAAACTGTTGATCACTTATTTATACATTCATCTCCCTTTACCACTGCTTCTGAAGCTCATAATCTTATAATCAAAAGTATGACTCTATTGTTAAATATTGATGTAAGAATTTCCAAATTAGATGTAGGACTACATCAACAAATAATAGATCTAGAATTGTTATCAAATACTCATGGTATCATTCTTATATTTCTCATGAACTACGCACCTATAGCATATGGACAAAGTCATTTCTTGTTTGAGATGTTAGAGAAACATAAAGGATCGCCTAAAATGTATTGATAGAATTATTTTAAGGTACTATTCTTAACAGCATAAAATTTCAATCATCAAAACATCTTTTATCTGTAATTTTCATCTTTGAAGAGATCACCAAGAGGTCTTTTTCATTGTATTGGTTTTAGCTGTTCTTTATTTGTTTACAAAAATAGTAATCTTTTTTGATGGTTTTAGTCCGGGTTTTAGTCCCCTCCAGAGTGCTTTTTCTTTTCTAATCTATTGCTACATGTCTCCTAAAGTTTTATAACACTCATGCATCCAGACCTAGGATTCAGGCAGAATCATTACTAAATGAGACATTGAACATCTAGTGTTCAAGCAGTGATTTCCAGGTAATCTCTATAGCCTCTGTGAGAAGATTCCTTCTAAGACAATTGAAATATTGCCTAGCATCTTTAGCAAAGGGATCAATACCTTGACAGGACTCACAGAATAGCATAGAGGCTTTTTGTGTTGAGCAAAGTGTAAGTTCTAGACAATATCTGGCAGCTACCAAACATTCAACCTGTGCTTCCCTCAATCTTGAAATACACTTGACTTCATTTAAGTCTTTTTTTTTTAGTTTCACTCCCAACAAAGACAGAGATTGACATCCATGATGGCATCTTCAGAAAAAAAGGGAAGAAATCAATACTCCTCTGAGCAAGAGGCAATGTCAACATAATAACCCCGTCCCCTTCCTGGACCTGACAAAAAGTGTTTTCCCAAGCTGCTGCTGAGATTCATTTTGCTTATTTTTCACAAACAAAGAACATGTTGGCTTCGTTTCCCTGACAACCCTCTTAATTATGGATGGTCTTCATCCTTTGTCCTTTGGTTTCTGTGCAAGCAATATCCTCGGCCCTTAAATTAATCCTTGCATTCAAGAAAGTCACAGGAAGTTGGGTCAGGTATTCCTCAGGCCACCTCTTATACTATCTATGGAAAAGGGCAAAAATAAAATCTGTATGTTCTTATAGTCTTGGATTTTTTGTGGCTTCACTAAGACACAATGTCCTTTCCAAAGTAGCAGAAGCAAGATACTTTGCATATTGACATTGTTTTCAAAAGTGTTTCCATATATATTTTTCAATGCTGATGAATAATATTGTCTTAGATAAATATGTAAATAAGATTTGGGTCAAATAAATCAACCTCATGACATAAGATGTCTTTAATGAATATATGATTGATATAAAAGTTTAGAAGGTGTGAAGCAATAAATTAGAGGTGAAAACAAAAAATTTGCCATGGAAACTAAGACCACCAACAAAGATGCACTCTTTTCCAGAGATGGCGATGGAATGGCAAGGAAGGGTTGCAGAAGACTGGCTTCCTCTGTAATGTTTTATCTCATAAAAAAACCCAATGGGGATAAATATTAATAAGAAGTTTTTAAAAATATATACTGTGTTTTATGAAGTATGTTTTTATGTTTTTCTTTTATCATTTCTGAATCTTATGCTCTCAAAAAACTAAGCAAATAAGACTAAGAGTGAATTACATAGCCATTATGCATTTTCCTTTTGAAGGAAATGTTTGTAATTAGAATAACCATCCTTGTTGTCCAATTAGCAGTTTGCATCAAAGGCGCTTTCATCGGGCATTAATCAATTCAAGATCACAATTTTAATGGCACTAGTCACCCTGCTTTTAAATAAATACATTAATATTCAAATTCATGTGTAAGTGCCCCATATATCTGATTAAATGGAAGTAAGAAAACCCTTAATATATGCAGAACACCATTCATGTGCTCTAAAAAGCAAATGAAAGGGATGGAATAAATATATGATGAGTTATATCTGTCTGTCTTTTATGGAAATGGGAAATGAAGAAAGCTCTCTTGAGGAAAACCACAGACACTGGCTTCCTAAAATTTTTATTTTGCAAGGTCAAAACATCATACCTGACAAGTAATCAGTCAAGAGTGTACTCATTCATAATAACAAATTATAAAGAACATTTATATCTCATATATACCATACACAACACTATATAGGTATACAGAGTTATTTTTTAGTGCTGTATTATTTATAAAATCTTTCAAACACTGACCCTAAATATATAGATAACTGTTCATCTTGAATTCATGAATCATGTCCTCAACATATTTTATAATTCTAATTCAGCTGGCCTTTCATGTACATATTTATTAATTTCTAGTTCATTTGTGTCATTTAAATAACCATTTCTGTTTTTAAATTCCCCACAGGTTGGGCCTAGCTCATGAACTGACACCAGCCACATCAGTTGATTTCTCACAAAATAACACCAGCATCAACAGAAATTGTGTGCTATGAAGTAAAAGCTAGAAAGGGAGTCTTTTCAAAACACAAAGGGGAAATAGCTCGAAATGAGATAACCAGCAGATGCTCCAGAATATGGAAGTCATCTGTAAGCGTTTAGTGGAATGAAGAATGCTGAAACTGTTTTCCATTTGCCAGACGCCTGAAATAGAGACAGATGAGCTATCCCTCTGAACTTCAACAACAGCGCCAGCTGAAAAAGCAGACCCTTCTGCCAAGGGTCACTTGTTGAAACTAGTGACTGTAAATCAGTTCTCCTTTTGGACTTGTGGTACCCAGAAAATGCAACTGAACTATTCATATGTGCTCCTTACCTTGGGCAAAAAGGCTAACATCCTTGGTCACTGAAACCCTAGCATTACAATGGATGAAGGTGGGGACAAATAATTCACCTCTTTTGAGCAGAGGCACCTTTCTATAAAGCCCACATGTTGTACATGGTGTCTCTTATCTTTTCCTGATAAATAATAAATATTTGCAAATGAAATAACTCACATTTTAACAAGACTGATAAATAGAAGAAAGGATATTTAGGTATGCAAATACTGGTTAAGCAAAGACCCTTTATGTATCTTTTTTTCCACCATAAAATAATTATTTCTGGGGCCTCTAACCTACTTTAATAGAATGGAATGTCTTTGTGTGAAGTGAACTATCTTTTCCTCACATTGTTTAGATCATGAGTCCGAGTCTTTGCACTGGCTCCCAGAGTGTCTGAAACTTTTAAAAATAACAGTGGGTACTCAGAACTGCTCACGCTGGTAGCAGGCGCCTTACAGTTTGCCATCACATAAATGTTAATTCTGCTTTCCTTTATGGAGCCAAATGAAGATAAGTCCCACTAGGGTAGAATGAAGTTGCTCGATTTTGTAGTTTCCTCCCTTTCTATGTGTGGCCTATACAGTTGACCTAAAGAGTCACGATTCCTTTCCATCCTATTGAACTCCTTCATCCTTTTAACAGTTCTAGGATTTCCAATCTGCAGATGACACAACCTTGCTTGCCGAACGTGAGGAGGAATTAAGTTACTTGCTAATGAAGATTAAAGATCATAGCTTTCATTATGAGTTACCACCCAATGGAAAGAACATCCAAAACCTCACAACTGGACCAATATGTAACAATATGACAAAAGGAGAAAAGTTTGAAGTTGGCAAGGATTTTGTCTAACTTGAATTTATTCACAATCAATATTCATGGAAACAGAAATTAATAGATCAAAAGACATTGTTTTAGGTAAGTTTGCTGCACATCTTTAGAATATGAAAATTAAGGAATATGGAGGACTAAGATGGGCCTGGCCATGCAATATTCAGTTGCATCATTTGCATGTGAAAGTTGAACATTCAGTAAAGAAGACTGAAGGAGAATAGGTTCATTTGACTTGTGGTGTTGAAGAATACTGAAAGTACTATGGCATGCAAGGACGAACCGGTCTGTGTTGGAAGAGATAAGGCCAGAATGCTCCTTAAAGGGAAATATGGCAAGACTTCATCCTACATACTTGGGACATGTTGTTCAATATGTTCCCTCTGCCTTGTGTGGTAGATTTATCTAATGCAATGTGCATTTAGATTTCTTTACAGCTTCTTCCATGAACATTGGTTGTGGGCCCAAACAAGCCAACTCCATGAAACTTCTCCATGAAACCCTGGAGAAGGACATCATGCTTGGTAAAGTAGAAGAGCTGAGGAAAAAAAAAAAAAAGGAAAGCCCTCAAGATGATGGGCTGACACAATGACTTCATCAACAGGCTCAGGCATGGGGACAAATAGAAGGATGGCACAGGACCATGCAGCGTTTCATTCTGTCATGCATAGGGTCACTGTGGGTTGAAACTGACTAGATGGTACCTATCAACAATGATGGCAACGGTTTCCGCGGCGTTTGGTTTGTCAGCCAAGTGCTCTAATCACTGTAGCACTAGGGTTCTTGCAGCAGTAGCAGGGTACCTCTTAGGGTTAAATACAATTTAGCCAAGTAATCCTCAGAGGTGGTTTCAAGGCTGGTGGTTATTGTTGTTGCTGATAGGTGTACTCTAGTCCTTTTCGACCCACAGCAACCCTGTGCCCAACAGAATCGAACATTCGCTGCCCAGTCTGGTGCTGCTAGCCTCACAATTTTTCCTAGGCCTGAGTCCATTGTTGCAGCCACATTGTCAATACATCTCCTCGAGGAGTTTTCCCCTTTGTCACTGTCCCTTTACCTTCCCAAGCATGATGTCTTTCGCCAGGGACAGGTCTTTCCTGAAAACATGTCCAAAGTCGGCAAAGCACAGTCTAGCCATCCATTCTGCTCGAGTACTCTGGCCATACTTCTCCCAAGACAGATTTATTTGTCCTTTTGGCAATTCAGTACTTTTAATATTTTTCTCCAGCCCCACAATATAAATGCATCAATTTTTCACCTGACTGAGTCACTGTCCAATTTTGACATGCATGTGAAACAATGGAAAAGATCATGGTTTGAGTCAGGTGCATCTTAGTCCTCATATAATACCCTTGCTTTTCCATGTGTTCACTCGGCCTGGCGTAGTAGATTTATCTAATGCAATGACCATTTAGATCTCTTTACAGCTTCTTCCATCAACATTGGTTGTGGATCCAAACAAGCCAACTCTATGAAACTTCAATCTGGGCCTAGTAGCCATCAGCATTATTCGATATTTTTAATCGTTTGTTACAATTTATTTTATTTCATGATCTAAGAAATTCATGGCCATCAGCAATTCCAGTGCAATTTCAGGTTCAGTAGGTAATTCAGGAATTTCAGTGAAATTCTAAGTAGAGCAAACAAAATTAAATTAAAATAAGGTTTTAAAACCTTATTTTCTGAATCAAGAATTATGGAAGCAAGGTCCCCCACTGCCATCAAGTTGTTTCTAACTCATAGTGACTATCTAAGATAGGGTAGGGCTGCCCCTTAGACTCTAAGTCTAAGGAAACAAAACGTCTCATGCAGCTCTTCTCTCTTGGAGTGCTGATGGGTTTGAAGTGCTTACTTTACAATTAGCAGCTTGCTATTTAACCCACTATGTCACCAGGGTTCCTTGAAGTGAGTACAAGTAATCTGCATTTTAGTCAATCCTTCAGGTGATTGAAGCTGCCCAGTTGGTGCGATAGTTAAGTCAATTAATTGGCTGCTGACAGTTTGAACCAACCAGCAACTCATGGGATAAACATGTTGCAGTCTGCTTCTGTAAAGCTGGAAACAGCCTGCAAAACCTATTAGCGTGCTATTCTGCCATATGGGGATGCTGAACGATTATTATGACTTGGCATCGACTCTACAGAAATGGATTTGGTTTTGTGTATATGTACGTGTTCAGATGATTCTGACATATATTAATGTTTGAGATACAGTGATCTTGATTACATAGCAAAAATTTTTCCTAGAATCTCTGAAAACCATCACAGAACTCAGAACTTTCCACAAACTATATCCTGGGAGCTGCCCAATTGTGAGAGCTTGCATAGCTTAGCAATGCCTTTGTCATCTTAGGAATTTCTGAGTGGTGCCAACAGGAAATGTGTTTGGCTGTTAACTGAAAGGTTGTGGGTCCCAGTCCACCCAGAGCACCTCAAGAGAAAATCCTAGCAATCTACTCCCCCCAAATCAGCCATTGACAATCCTGTGGAGCAGTCCTACTCTGACACATGAGTCTGAATCGCAATCTAACCGCAACTGGTCTACTTACTAGTGACCATCTAACCCTCCATTGTCCCCAACATATAAAGGAACCCAATGGAAAATAAATCTGGTGTCAGCTTTTGGAATATGTAGTTTTAAGCTAATCTGTATTAAGAGCATATCCAAAAAAAGCAAAAAACATCAGTTGTTAGCCTTAATACTTCTAAATGGCACTTCTTTGGTTTTCCTCTTCTTTGATGTATAACTACAAGGAGATTTAACCACCTTACAAAATAATACCTCCTCCTGTGCAGATATCAGAAGCTTCAGTTGATTGATGAATGGATTACATTTCTCAGTTGAAGTGCCCTTACTGGTGGACAAAAGCAACTGACTCATTATCTTACTCAATTAACTTTGAATGTAGTATTGAACAGAGTAAAGCCAGGCAAGATTTTCTTAGGTTACATTTGCATAAGAAGGGACTTGTCAAGAGATTTGACCAAGGAACTGGAAAGTGTTTTACCATATTTAATTTAAAATTTGGTGACTCCATAAGCATAAAGAATCTACGACAGGAATGCTTTGAATTATTGGTTTAGGAATCATTTCATAATAAATATAATGGATCTATATTAAGAAAATAGATGACGTGGCTTACTTTTTTGTTGTGCTGCCTAAAGATATTCTAGTTAAGATCCACTTGGAAGATTTCCTAAATGGCAGTTGCATATAATCTGCAACAGCCACTCTCTACACCCCCATATAGAAATGGCATGTTTTTCTTTCTTTGGCCTCCAGTCTGTGGCCCAGGTAAGCATCCACCAAACACTGCCCCCATTTATAACCTCTGTAACCTAGGTCAGAGAAAGGTTGCTTCACAGGGGAGGGTCCCATCTGGAAGACTAGTTTCAGGAAATACCTAAAGCTGACGAACTGTTCAATTGTCAAAGTAAACCAGGAGCTTGTTTGCTTTTGAATAGGAACAAGAACTGGTCTTTCTTTAGCATCTCACAATGAGTAACATAGGAGATTTTTACATAAAATTACTGTCTCTCTCTAGAATTTTTGTTTTTTAGGGTTGAGAATATCAATTTGGCATCTCATACCATACTAATTGGGTTCTGGAGTTGGACAGCCCAAAGGTCAGTTTGCCCATCTTACTACTTAGAATCATAGGCTCGGGCCAATTCATAGGCCAATTCATAATAATGATTCAGCATCCCCATATGGCAGAATAGCACTGCTGATAGGTTTTGCAGGCTGTTTTTCTAAGAATCAATGGAAAGTCACAGGACCAAGAATCCCTGACATTATCTGAGCAGGATCCAGTCAATAACCAAGGAGATTTTTAGCCTTCCAGGATGATTTAAATAGTATAGACACAATTTTGACATCGAAATGATACCATTGAGTATTAAGCACCTACTTGGATACTTGGTATGTGCAAAGGTGTCTTCAATTCTATGCAAAAGATATAAAAACACGTCCATTCCAGGAACAAGTTGTAGCTCATTGGGAAAAGCAAAGCTACATACATGAAATGGTGTGAGGGTACTACAAGGTAGCTTTTTAATGACAAGTCAGAGTGTTAAATACCTTGACCTTACTATGTTTGTCCTCTTGGAGAGACTCCTCAACTATCCAAAAGCAAAAATAGGTAACCAATGAAGTATATTATTGAGAAGCTATTAGCTATAGTTCTATAAGAAATTAATAAAGCATGGAAAATACAAAAGGCAAAAAAATGTTAGGAACTATCCAGTGTCTGTTAATTTTTGACCAAAATAACAAAGTCTATGTGAAACAGAATTCAGTCTTTGCTGAAAATTAGAGGCAATCCTTACAATGATTAATCTGAAGAATAATAGCAGGATAAAGAATCCAAAGCCAATAATCCAATTCTTCTCTTATCCTCTATACATAAATTAGGTAAAAGAAAATTTCTTCATCTAAATAAAAGTGCAGAGTAGAACTGTCTCTGTGGTCTCAGAACCAGAATTGTACCTATGGCAATGGGTTTGTTTGTGTTTATGTTCCTCATTAAAAAAGAAGATGTTTGGTATTCTATTTTGGGTGGAGTTTTTTATGACATGATTTCACACCTTTAAATAGATTTAAAATTTAGGGCATTTCCAAAAAAAGATACTGTAATACACACAGAGTATTTGGTTGCATTTTAGCAACTAAAATTCCTTTTGCTGAAATGATGGCTCCTTGGTGTGATATTGCACCCCATAACAATACATCATGTTGCTATTAGAACATAACATTACGTTCTGAACTTGACCTATGTGAACAAATTCACACCCAGACCAAAACCAGTTTCACTTTCTAGGTTGTTTTGCCGAACTGAAGATCAAGTTTGTGGGTGAAAATGAAAATATCTTTTCTCAGTTAATCAGCCCTGTTAACCTAGTAGAACTCTGAGACCTGAGTCTTTTAGACTTTAATGTCATCTGCCCTCAAATAATTTATGCTGCAAAGAATTCTCTCTAAAAGGGCTCCATGAATCTCACATTAAGTATTACACATAACACCTTGATCTTACCTTGCCTTCCTGTTTATATAACTCCTTCCTAAAGTACAATTAAGTTCTGTAATTCTATTTTATCCCAAAGTTTCCCAAGGGTGAAATGCACATTTGAAGATGCAATTTGGGCTGCATCAATAGCAGTTAAAATAAATCAAGTTTGTAAGCAAAGTGCAGGTAGGTCCAGGTGCAGCCCAGAATGATCTCCCAACAGCATAAAATGTAGGTCTTTAAACTCAGCTCAAGACTAATAATGCTGATTGTCTCTAAAATTGTTCATATTATTTCTTTGAAACATTCATTTTAATTTTCATAATAAAACTTCTGTTTACAATGCATTTTTACAAAATTTATTTCCAAAAATTACTTCTTGTTTGAAACAAATTTAACAAATTACAAAATCATTTTGACTATTTTCACATTGTCTTTACGTAGTCAAATGGTGGTTACTTAAAGTGAAATGAAGCTAAACTTTGGGGAACTATGTATGAGAATCTTATAGGTAAATAACCAAGTAATTTTTAAATTAATATTATGTAACAATATAATATTATTCAACAAAAGGAGATAGACCTTCAAACAGATGGATAGACAGAGTGGTGACAACAAAAGACTCGGTAAAAGCAATTCTGAAGCTGACTCAGGACAGGACAATGGTGACATGAGGCTGAACCAACATGGTGACACCTAACAGCAGCAATATTATGCAAGTGTCTGTACACAGGGAAAAGCTACTAGAAACAACAAGTACACATTGCTAGGAAGGTATTGTGGTTTGGGATACGTGGAAATGGGGGTATTAAGGAGTTGAAGTAAAAGTTGCTGAAAAGTTATGAACATACTCATTTAAATACTAAAGTGGGAGTATATTTAATATCTGATAATATAAAATGTTTACATAATTTCTTGTTTAGAAATTAAAGCTGGAATTAAATACATATATTTAGCTTAATTCTCTTTAACCAGAAAACACATTTGAAATTACCACAGGTTTCTAAAGTTTAAAACCATTCAAAATGTGACAGGATATTAAAAGATATAAAATGGGCTTCTTTGCCCAGTGAAAATTTCATCCATCTCACTGCCATTTATTAAAACAATTCAAACCCACCAGCTGTTCTATGGCACAAAGATGAGACTTTTTATTGCTGTAAACAGTTAGTCTCAGAAACCCGCAGGGCCATTCTATCCTGTCCTATAGTTTCTGTGAGCCGAATCAACTTGATAACAGTGAGTCCATCTATATGCTTCATAATTTTAGGAGCAAAGAACTAACAATAAACTTATCCCACTTAAAATCACCTTTTTCTTTATATTCCTCTCATGCTGGTTCACTCTTCGTAATGCCTAAATGTTTTTGCATAATCAGAAGATTCACGAAGGTTTAATTTGTATTATTATATCTGAGATGTAGTCAATTTAATCTGGCTCTTTTAGCCATAATTCCTTTTGAAATGTGTAATAATTCTGGACTATATGCCTGGGATTGTGACACCATTTTCAAAGCACTCTGTTGCAGGATATAAGGTACATTTAAGTCCTGCCCTTGGTAAACCAAGTCATAATCTTTGTTTCTTGGGGCCAACTTTAAGACAATTTTACTAAAGGATGTGATTTAAGATATCCTTCGTTTTCTTTGTGGTTATGGTCAGCTAAAAGACAAACTAAACCTCCATCAAAGTCATTGTTCCATATATAAGAGCCATTTGGCATACAGAGAAAAATCACAGGACCCCTTGGAAGATACATGCAAGATCTCTATTAGAAGGGCCAATGGCCTCCAAGTTTAGATATACCAGAGATTGTGGCAGGGAGACTCAGAGAAATAGCACAAAAACTATGAGCACTTTCTCATCTGACCCAAGACAACAGAATTTTGAAACAGAGTACCAGGTAGGCTTCTTGGCCTATAGAAGCAAAAGCCAAGAAACTATGTACCCAACAGACTGAGGACTACACAGAGACTTGGCTATCAGGGAGCTGAGAAGCTAAAGACTAGAGAGATACTTAGTTGCTTGTCAATGACTTGACCTTCTTACTATGTACTGATTCTGATTTGTAGTAACCCATTAACTTCACTAAAAATTTCCCTTAATCATGACTATCATCTCTAGGTTGTTTGTGGCCATTGCTCTGAATCAAAATAGAGTGAGATAGAGAGGCAAAGTTGAGAAAGAAAGTCAGGCAGAGAGAGATGTGGGAAGAACAGTCAGTATCAAAATAGCTAAAGGAAGGTGAACTGTGAAGGCATAGCTTACCCTTCTGTGATAGTTATGTTTATTGCGCCAAACTAGCCAATAGAAACATGTGGATTAATCAGGTCACAGGTTGAATGAGGGACAAAGAGATAAATGGTTCTTCAAGGCCTGTGCCCCCTCATAGCACCTCCTCCACTTCTTATTTCCTTATCAGATAAGCTTGCTGCTGCTTTAGCTAGTTCTCTGTCTCAACCTGTGACCTCCACTACCTGTGGGCCAATTCAACCCATGGGTTGTGTTGCTAGAGCTAAAGGCTCCTTTGAGACCTGCTTTGCCATGCTGCTGGCACATATATCACTTGAGCTTGAGGCAGTTCCTCACACCTTGCATTGCTTAAGTTCAATATCCCATCACTAACCTTCCAGGCTACTGACTATTGCTGACCCACCCTGATATTTGCTGCCTTCCTTGCCAGAAGGAGGATTCTGCTGTCTGCTTCCATGATCTTGGGCCCAGAAGCTCACAGGAGTTGAAGGGCTTCCAGTATATTAGCTATTTCACGGAAGTGAGTTGAACAGAACTCTCTATACTGCTATGTGGACTAATTAGCTGTTATATTTCTTCTCATTGTCTAAACCTGTCCACATATAGATATATTACAAAATCATATGGGTCCTGGTTTTGTTTCTCCAGAGAACACTACTTAATAGACCCTATCTTGTGACAAGAGGGAAGCTAGAGGAAGTCAGATATGCTTGCACCCATGCCATTTGCCACAATAGCCTTCTTTGATATCTTCATGTATCTAAATGGATGCCTTAAAGTGCTCAGAGCAAAACAGTTTACATTCTGCCCCACTCCCTCAAATTAGCATCATTCGTCCTTTGGAATTGAAGAACTAAATGGTGATGTTACAAATTTCGTGTTCTTTATATTTTCCTCCTTTTAAAAACATTGTGATGAATCAAAATAAAAAAGTACTTGAGTTTTAAGTTATTTTAAATTATGCTAACATTTGTAATGGAATCTCTTAACTTTTTGAAAGAAGGAAGATCACACCTGGATGTCTAGACTCTCATTTTTATTACCATGTATATTAGCAGTTCTCAACCTGTGGGTAGCAACCTCTTTGGGGGTCAAACAGCCCTTTCACAGGGGCCACCCAATTTATAAAATATGAAAATTACAGTTATGAAGTAGCAATGAAAATAATTGTATGAATGGGGGTCACCACAACATGAGGAACTATATTAAAGAGTCACAGCATTTGGAAGATTAAGAACCACTGAAATACATCATTCCTGTGCAATACACATAACCTAGAGAACTTAACAAAACACCTAACCAGTAGGATAAAGCAAAAGTCTAAAGGAAAATAACATCTGTAATTCTTTTTTTTTAACTTTTTCACACTATGGAAAGTTCAGCCATAATAAGTCCCAATGTAGTAAGACCAGGTTCAAGTGCAACATGCTGAGAAAAGATGTGTCAATCACCTTTTGCTTTGCACTTCCTATTATGCCATAAAATTCTAAAAATGTAAGTTGATCAAGATCTTCAAGATATCTAGTTGAGTTAAATTCTATGAAAAAATGACTGAAATAAGATCTACATAAATCCTTGAACTTAATCAAATTTACCTGGCTAAGTTATGGCACACAAAAGTTTCCTGGCTTCTCCACTGTGCTTCATCTTACAGAAATAGAGAAGCAGACTTGCTATCACAGAACCAAGGCTCTGTGACAGACCATTTCTATTGCAAATTGCTGTTTTCAGGTGTTTCTAAGTCTCCTTCAGAGTCACCTCACATTTCAGCTTTCTCTGGTTGATGGAAAGAGTAAAACAAGAAGAAGCAAAATTATACTTCTACCCTCAAACTTTCATCTTCTCATCCAAATGATGATTTTCCCCTCTAAATTGCAAATTAAAAGTATACAATAGTAATAATGACTACTTTTTTGTTTACTTTAAAATCATGACAAAAATCACTTTGCTTTCCTTGGTATGTAAACCCTCTCGTAAGGTTTGAGCCCCAATGGAAAACTACCTTTAGCGAAAAGGAGGAACGTAGTGCCACCACCTGAGGAAGGAAATCTCCTTCCCTGATGCATCACTGATGAAACTCACAATAAATCAAAGAGTGAGGTAATAACAGCAATTGTGTATTTACTGTTTGCACAACTTCTATGTTGGGCAAAAGATGAAGAGACACGTTCGCAACAGACCTGCTGCTGAAAATTTTATTTTCAGAGAGTAGGTCTATGAATTAGCATGCTTCAAAAGAAATTAGTTCCATAAGAGGTAGAAAATTTTAAAGACACTTCAAGGGCTTAGCCTTCTAAAGACTCTAAAGTGACACTTGAAATAAAACTTGGGGGCTGCTGCAGGCCTTCAGAAGACTCTGGCTACTGTAGCCTGAGTGTCATCTCACATCCTTATCTCTTTCTCATTTTCACATTCTGAGAATTTTTTCATCATATATATTCCTCAGAGATGTCTTACTCATAACTCAACCTCACATTGCCTCTATTGCTTTTTGAGTAGAGGTGGATACCTTGGGCTGATCAATTCCAGACAGACAAAGAACTATATTCCAAGTGTTTGCTTTTGTGGTGTCTTTGTGGATAATCATCATAATATTATAACGTGGAAAGAAAACAAAACTTTATCCCACATATGTGTCAAATAGGAGAGAGAGGGATGGGGCTCAGACTGACTCAGCATCACAGCTATACCTGACTGACATCCAAAACTCATACAGGATTTGTTCTTTTGACACAGAGTTAGCAGTGGTTTGGTTCTTCCAACAGGTGAAATAAACATAAATAGTAACCTCTCCAAAACCTTTCTCAAAGACTTCATGATAAAGACAGTCAGGCGGGGTCTCTGTTGATCCATCAGGCCAGGACTGGGGAGGACAGAGGAGATGGCTCTCTTCTGTTTGCACATCTAGCTCCTGAGGAGGAACTTTCTTAGCCTGCCACTATCCTTTGTGTCTGTTCTTCCATCTTCTTAACTATTCATTGTCTATGTTCCCAGCCATTCAATATGCACGCTCTTCTTTCATCTGCTTTTCCCCTAAGCAGCCTGTTCCTCCCTGCCTGCTCAGGCTAACAAGGAGGTTGCTCATGACTACTTTCTTTTCCTATCTATTTGAACTTCACGTTGGTGGCTTGATGTATACACGTGAGTGTGGGGTACTCAGGATGGTATATGGACTAATTTTAAGGCTTAGGAGAACACTGGGGCCCTGTCAGAGATGCCCTTGCTTTTAGACACTAAATCAGTGTTCAGTTGGTGGTGGTGTTGTCAACCCCGTGGAGAGCCATATCCACCCTAAGTACAACAGCATAAAATGCTTCCCAGTTTTATACTGCCGTCACCATATTTGGCTTTATTGTAGGAGTCACTGTGTAAATTCATCTCATTAAGGATCTTCCTCTTTTTCTCTGACACCCTACTCTGCCAAACATGATGCCTTTGAAGGACTATTCTCTCCTGATAATTTGCCCAAAGCATGTGAAACTATGTGTTTCCAAGACAGATTTGTTTTTTTCCTTCTGGCTGTCAGGTTATTTTCAATATTTGTTGCCAACACTATAATTTAAAGGAAGCAACTATTCTTCAGCCTTCCTTACTCATCATTCAATTTCTCCCAGCATATCAAGCAACTGAAAAGGCTTAGGTCCTCAAAATGATACATTTGCTTTTTAACAATTTAAAGATTGTCTAATTTTTTTATTGTTGCTCCCAAAGGAAATTTACCATGATAGCACAGGGGTGGGTAAGTAATAAGCTGCCAATTGAAATGTCAGTACTTTAAACTCACCAGTTTTTCCATGAGAGAAAGAGAAGTTGTCTGCTCCCATAAAGATTTACAATCTTGGAAACACTCATCCCACCCTGCCCTGTCGTGTCACAAAGAATGAGAACCCACTTGAGGCCAACGGATTTGGGGTTTAGTTTCCCACGAGTGTTGATTACAGATTCTGTTGTGGGTTGAACACCGATGGTACAGGGCTCTTTTTTTTTCCTCTCTGAGACAAGCTAGCAATTTCCACCGGAGTTGTTTGCCAACACAACAGAAGGAGGCAACATGCAAGACAGCAAAACAAAATGGTACAATAAACAAGACAGCAATTGGAGCAATGATTTAAAAAGCAAAGTGTGTTTCAATCACAAAGTCAGTTGCCTCATGATTTCAGGAAGCCACGGAAGATGTTTACAGGTATAACATTAGATTTTATAGGGGGCAAGTGGTAGGACCTCATTGGCTCACCTCAGCCCCTATCCAGCTTTCTTATTGACCCTAGTCTTGCATCATGTTTTTTCCTTAGTCCATCATAATGGTTGGTTCCAATCCACTGCTTCTGCATCTTGTTATCATATCGGATGGTGCTAGCCAATGGGGTATCTAGACAAGACTTCTGAAATGGATTGTGTTAGACAATTTGGGATGGGTCATGAGTGAATCAGGTGTGGTGGCATTAGGATGAGGTGTGACTGGTAGAATAGTTCATGTGGGACACAGACCTGAGCTTCAGAACTCCCTAGCTGTTGCTGACCTTCTAAGGAAATGAACTCTTGTGTACATCACTATTTTCTTCATCTATCCTAATGTTGCTTATTTTCTTCAGTGGATTGTCTCAGCCAAAGGAGTGATTAATATTCATTCATCCATTCATTTCATAGATGTTTATTGAATACCTTCCATGTGTTAGATGCTAAGTAGATAAAGAAAATATAAATGAAGCTCTTGCCTATCTGTAAAGCAGAGTCATCATGGTATAGATTCCAACTATAGTCATAGCAACCCATGGCTATCAAAGTAGAACTTTGCTCCATATGGTTTTCAGAGACTGTTTTTCTTCATTAAAGAACCATGCCTTTCTTCCACAGCAATCCTATAGGACAGCACAGAACTGCCTCTTTGGATTTCCCAGGCTGTCATATTCCTCCCATAGAGCTGCTGTGGTGCTTGAATTGCTCACCTGGCAGTTAGAAGGCCAATTTGTCGCTGACTATAGCACCAGAGCTTAGCGTATAGTCTTATGAAACTTAAACTCACTGCCATCGGGTCAATTCCAATCATGATGACTCTATAGGACAGAGTAGAACTGTGGGTTTCCAAGACTGTAATCTTGATGGGAGTAGAAAGAAGACTGTAAACCTTTATGAAAGCAGGAAGGCTCATCTTTCTCTCAAAGAGAGGTTGGTGGTGTCCAACTGATGATTCTGTGGCTAGCAGCCCAACATGAATACTTAAGACTCAAACTCGTAGCCAGCAAGTCAATGCGGACTGACAGTGACCCTGTAAGACAGTGGAGAACTGCCCCCAGGAGCTCCTGAAACTGCAGCCCTTTTTGGGAGTAGAAAGCGCAGCCTTTCTCCCTGGAGAACCTGGAGGTTGGCAACCCCATTAGGAACCATAACTCTTGCAACATGTACTAATAAGGTACACTTCAAGGGAGGAAGAACTGGGCAAGTGAAGTAACAACTGCTGACCAAAGCTTGCAAGGGAAAAGCTCACAATTGCAGCAGGATGATAAATCTATGGACCAAAAGGTCAAAGAAAGAGGAAAGGGAGCTGAGATTTTCAGAATCAGTGAAAGAATTGGATCAGGGAATATGTGAGATAAAGGGAAATGAGCTGGAGAGAAGGACTGAGGCCTTTTTGAAGCGCCCCCATCACTAATGATGATTGCGGCTCAATCCATCAGAAGCTAAACAGATAAAGCTTCAAATGACCAGGACTTGTCTTCATGCAAATGTCTCTTGAAATGCAAACTAAGAAGGGAAAAGGAAGGAGAGAAAGAAACATGAAAGGCAAGAGAATGTCCTAGTCATTCTTTAAACTTAAAAAAATGCAAAAGGGGAGAGGAGTGAGAAATGTCTTTTGAGCAGGTTGCAAAACATGTTCCTTGAATACTACAATTCATCTGTAACTCTCAACAATCTTTAATTTGAAACTTTACTCTAAAACCCACCTTTTAAAATATTATTCTCCCAGACTTCTTTCCTTGATAATTTCAACAGAATTGGCACCCAAAGCCAGCCAATTAGAAGAAAATCCCCTTTACATAATGGAATGGACTGTGGAAAGAAAAATCTGTGCTAGGTCTCATCAAACCATGAAGGGTTTAGAAAGGAGCAGATTTAAAGATAGCATACTTGTCTCCAAAAATGGTGCTGCAGGACTGACTGTGTATGACTTCATTTTGGTCTGGAGGAAATGTGTTTTGTTCTGTTCTGTTTAATTCTGAGGCTAAAAGCAGTAGTCACACCATAACATCGAGGTGCACTTTGCTCTATTATATTGCAGTTCACTTATTTCTCTCCAAATATTAAACAATGCCAAAAAAACTTTTTAGTTATCTGGGATGAGAGCCATGTTCATTTTATTCTTGTCCTTTTTTGGTTGTGAGATGACAGTTTAATATTCCAGACACCAAAGCAGAGCTTGTCAAATGGGTTTAAAAAAATAAAAGTTAAATGCTATAAGGAAGAAGGTGTGCATTTAATTTTTCACTGTCTAACTGGTGCTGAAGATGACTTTGTTTATCATAAAATTTCCTGGAATATTCCAGAGCACTGTAGTATATATATAATTGTGCAAAAGTTGGTTAACCTTGACTTTATTGTGTGGAAATCTGCACTTATGGTATTCCAACTCAGTATATTTTAAAACCTAATTTTAATTATATGGAATGTAAGGTCAGGATAAAACAGTGGCTAAAAGGACAAGTTCAGAATCAGATTAGAGTTAGGATTTTAGCCATGACTCATAAATCATGTCACCTTGAGAATTTTATTAAAGCTCTCTTTCTCTGTAACTTGGGCATCTTTAAAAGTGTCAATTCTTTATTCTGTTCTAAAGATTAAGTACATATGCCATATAAAATGATTAATATATAGTCATTTTTCAATAAATCAGAGCTATTGTAATTGTTAAGTGAATGTGCCTGTTGAAATTACAGATTTAGAAAGATTTCATTGGCCAGGTATTTCTATAGTCTATCTCAATCACATTGGAATCCACCGCCAAACATAAAAATCTAACTTCTTACCTCAAAGAATAAAATGAAACTATTCACTTCATGTAAATAGTTGTATGTGTTGGAACCAATGTGATGTCAGTGAGTCTGGGTTTGGGATCCTGTGTGAGACTGAAAGTTGGCTTCTCAGATCATCCTCAGAAATCACCCATCAGAATCCTGCTTAGAAACCATGCAAAAAGGGCTTTTTTACTGAGTTGTCTCATTCAATACCAAACATGGTAGGGACACTTCTATTGGCTTCAAGGCTTTCTTTCTAATCCTAATTAAAAAGGAGAAGATAGTCTAGTAAAACTTCCATTCTGAATATGCTATGTGCTATTGATTTCATTTGTATTTAACATTTTCATATTTAAACTATGAAAAATAACTTCTTCAAGACAACTTGAGTACAAAATCATTGGAGAATACAGATTCAGTAATAATTTTTGGTTCTTTGATTCAACAACATTTGAAGACATCTCCCGTATGTTTCAGGCCTTTGGGAAACTCTAGAGCTGCAATACTATATTAGCCTGGGCGGGCTAGCAAAACAAATCCAGAGACACTTAAATGTGTTACAGAGAGCTTTATATCAAAGAATAATTATACCTTAAGAAAACATCCCTTTCCAGTCCAGGTCATGTCCACAATAACTCCAATACTAGTCTCCATTAATTTCTTTTTGACTCCCACAGCACATGTGGTGATGTCAAATGCTGGAGGATCACAGCCTGGTGGGTGGCAAGTCCCATGGATCCAATGGCGTTGGTCCATCTCCTGGGCTCTGTCTGCATTCAGGGTGGCTCCATGTGGTCTTCAACAGGAAGGTTTGACGAGAGAGAGACAGAGAGAGAGTGAGAGAGTGAGAGAGACAGAGACACAGAGAGAGAGAAAGACAGAGAGAGACAGAGACAGAGACAGAGAGACAGAGAGAGAGAGAGAGAGAGTCCAGGGTCCAGGGAGGAATAAGAGGAATTCCCAGAATCCTCATGATTAGGCCACACCCACAAGTAAACATCTTCAGACTGTGACCAAACTGACAACTTAGACTCCACCCCTCCATTCTTTCATTAAGTTGACATGAAATTGTGTAACTACCACAAATACCAATTTTGATCTTCATGCCAATTTTCAGAGTTTACTACCATGTGTTGAGGGTGGGGCACAGGGGACAGAGAAATTAAGATATAATGTCATAGAGCATATATAATAAACTCTGTACTGAGGAAGTATTCTATGAGCATAAAACTGCATTTGATTCTTGGGAAAATATTGAATAATTGGTAGGGTTCACTAACCAGTCAGTGTGCTATTGATGGCTAAAGGACTAGTTGGTCAGTGGGAAAGTAATATTTCATACCCATCCTCCACCACACACAAATCCCATAATTTCTACCAAACCTTCTCCCAAGTTACAACAAATAGATAAACTATCTAAATAGAATGATAGTCATTCTAAGCAAACAGTAACCAGAATGAGCTTCCTAGCACCACTTATTTCTCTTTCAGTTGCCTTTCTTCAGGACTTCCTGTGTAGAATTGAATGTAGCAATAATGTTGTGATACTGCTGTGAAATGAGGGGGAAAAAAGTGTTGTAACCTAGGGTGCTAGTGAAAAATATTGAAAGTATCCAGACTACCAGGGTGCTCCAGTGATGCAAAGATGAGTAACTCTGTCTCAAGTACTTTGTGCCTGTTATCAGTAAAGATCAGGACAAGGAAAAGGAGAAGGACATCATGGTTGGTAAAGTAGGGGAAAATAAAAAAGAGGAAGGCCCTCGTCAAGATGGATTGACATAGTGGTTATAAAAATGGGTTCCAACATAAGAATAATTGTAAGGAGGGTCTGTGACCAGGCAACATTTCCTTTTGCTCTACACAGGGTTGCCATAAGTTACAACAGACTCCATGGTACTTAACCACAATGGCAGAGTATCTAGATGTTGCCCTAATTTTACTTGCAGAGATTAATATAATCCCAAATAGAAATAAAAATTTCTACTTCCAGGGGAAAATGAAGATTTTTAACTAGTTAAACAGTTACCAACTCCAACAAAAGATTTCTGAGGAATATTTTCAAATCTCATTCTTATCAGTATCCTAGAACTACCTCCTTGGAAAATCATTACTATTTTTTGATCCACATTTATTTGCTAGTTTCTGATTACCCCTAACTATCTAAAGTCATTCTCATGAAAAGAGCAAACAAAATGTCTTTCTAAGATGGACCACAACAATAAATCTTCATTGTACTGTGGACCTTTGCCCTGAAGGGCTTCACAGATTTATCAAGATCTCACATAGGAGAAGACTTGCTAATGATGGTTTTATAATCCTTTCATTAAAACCAAAGGGAAGAGTTCCTTGGGGACTTCTGCTAACTCCTTGAGCCCAATCAATGGGTACAAATCTTGGCTTATTGACTAACTGTCCTTTGACACAAAGAAGGAAACCATGTATGTGTCATACATTATTTGCTTTATTTGGTATCTATTTCTGTTTCGATCTAGATTTAGTCAATGAGAGTTGATGAAAGCAATCATTGTGGGAGAAGAGTAGAAAAAATATTTTTAAAGTAGTTACTTTTTATCAAAGCTTCAATTAAGAGAAATCCTTTAGGTTTATTACTTGAAGGATAGAAATATGCAGCACAATGGTTTAAAATTGGAGAGGAACAAGTGTGTTAGTCCGGGTAGACTAGAGAAACAAGTTAATAAACACGCATTTGGATATAAGGAAAAGGTTTATATACAAGAGGAATGGAACATTGAGAAAGCATCTCAACCTAGCCCAGTACAAGGTCATAAGTCTGATATTAGCCCATATGTCTGATATCAGTCTATAAAGTCTGCTTCCGACTCATTAAGCATGTTCAATGACACCAGGACAATTACAGGCCAGTAGGTACAGATTCTTGGTTGTTTGGCGGCAGTAGAAACAGCAGAAGCATCCTGGTGCTGGCAGGGGTCTCTCCATGGCTCCTTGTTTCCAGGGTTCAGGGTCCATCAGAAGTACCCAGTGGTGTTAAAAGCATCTCAGCATTGGTAGGAGTCTCTCTGTGGCCTCTCAAGCATCTCAGTGCTGGTTTCTACGAGTCTCCATGTGGCTTCTTGGGCCCCAGAGGTTTGGTCCCATCAGTCTATGTGTCTTCTTTTCTGACAACTCCAATCTCCAGGACTCAAGGTCTATAAGATGATGCCGTGTTGTCTTGTCAGTAGACTGTCTCCCAAAAAACTGGGTCAAGTCTCTCTCCTTCAATTGGGAAATACAGTGAGACTTCTTAGAATTCTCAGGAGAAAGCCCACACAGAGGCCTCATTAGCTATCTCCAGATTGACAGGCTGAACTTCACCCCAGTGCTGAAATTTACACAGATTGGTGACTTCAAGTCTAGAAAGCATTCAATAGGATTGGGGCAGTGGCCTATGCAAGAATCAGGAGACTCTGATTTTGTTTTCTCAAAGTTCTCTCTAGAAATAACCTTTAAGACTATGATGGTGATTAAAAAATGCAATCCCCATAAAGAAAATGAGATTAAGGAGAAATAAAATGCAATTCATTTTAATGTTGAAATATTTTCCTTAGTTGTACAGTATTTAGAAGAAGAAAACTGTCATAGACTATGAGAGTATCCCTTATACTGTCACGAGTTAAAAGTAATTTTAGATCAAACAAGAACAATAGAGTATGATTGAGATAGTTGAAGACACTGATGAAATCAAATGGTTTGAATGTTACAAGCTCTGTGAAGCACCAGTGTCAGAAGTACAAGATGATTGCATGCTGTTTCAGCCTGAAGGAATCTTCTCACCAATCTCTTTAGAAAATATTCCAAAAGTCACTGACTCATTCGAAGGATAAATTCATTTATTTTTCATACTTTCTCTCAACCCACAACTTTATGACTACATTGCAATGATAAAATGCTCAAGAGGTTATCATTTTAATGAGAAAATTAATTCTTTAATAATCAGATTGCTCAAATTGTAGGCTAAAAAGCGAGAGCTGCAACTGATATTTTTTATCACTGTCATAAATTTTCTACTGAAATTTTCTTCTTATACTGGGTTAAAGGATCACATTATCAAAGATGGAAGAGATTTATAAAATCATGTAGTTTATTGGTTTTTTGAACTGTGCATCTGGAAATAACCAAGGATATGTGAAAACATTCTAGGTAAAAAAGAAATGGTGACTGGGGAATGAGGAAACAAGGCTCATGGCCCACCTCTCTGTACTGAATATAATGACGATCTTATTCCTCAGAACTCTAGCGACATTGGTGAGGTAAGACAAACCCACTGCCATGCAGCTAACATCAACTCATGGTAACCCTTTAATCTGAGTAGATCTGCCTCCAGGAGTCTCTGAGGCTGTCACTCTTTAGGGAAGGAGAAAGCACAGCTGTCTCCTGAGTTGCAACTGGTGATTTTGAACTGAGTCTCTTAAGGTGAGCAGCCAGTGGGTAACCGCTACACTAACCGGAATCATTTTTCCTGTTTTAGGAACTTTTGGGGAATAGACATATCAAAATCTGTACATCAATTTAATAAGGAAGGTGGCGGTGTCTTGGATTGTCCTGTCCATTGTTACTCATCGTGCCCCTATAATAAAGAAAAGCATGTCCTGTAGAATGCTACGGTCTCTCATCTTTGGGAAACCAGAGTGCTAGATACCTTCACCCATGAAGCAGCTGACATTTTCTAACTGGTGAACCTTTGACATGCAACCAAGTGCGTAAACATGTAAAGTCTACTGCAATAAATCGACCCATTTTAAGTAACTAAAACTAAAAAGTTTAAGTCCAGGGCATATCCTCTTAATCGATAAATTTCCATTTATAACTTGAGGTTTTTAATTTTCTAAGTTTGTAAAAAACAGCAATCTAGAACAGCAGTAGATAAATGAGAAGATAGGCCCAGGAAAAGAGGGTGACTTCGAAGACATGTAGAATTTGGATTCAGATTTATAACGGAGATTTCCATTTGTTCTTTCAGCATCCTTCCAACTTTGCTGTCTCCATGCCTTTATATAATATAAATTCTGATATATATGTAATTTCATATTTTGGTAACTACAAATCTGCATGATAATTACACTTGTAGTTTTAAAATATTGTGTCATAAATCCAAGAAGATATATTAGAGAAACAAGACTGCATTCATTATAAACATTTAAAACAGTGGTTCTCAACTTTCCTAAAGCCACAATCCTTTACTACAGTTCTTCATGTTGTGGTGACCCCTAACCATAAAATTATTGTCATTGCTACTTCATAACTGCAATGTTGCTACTGTTATGAATCATAATGTAAATATCTGATATGCAAGATATAGTTTCATTTTTACAAATTAAACATAATTAAATCATAGTGATTTATCACAAAACAATATATAATTATATATTATATATATAACCATCTTAATATAACAGCAGTAAACTACACTACTACATTTTGCCACAGTATATGTAAAAATTTAATGTCAGTGAGAAGATTGAGAAAGCTTATTTCTCACCAGATCAGAAATACTTCAGGTAGTCTTTGCAAGAGCACAACAAAGATCATCTTCCACAACAAGTCTACTTCTTTATTTAGATTTGATCAACCACAAACTGGAAAACCCTGTTTCCCAAAGATATGTTGTTGGGGATGGAAGAAGGCACAACACAGTCTGACAGAATAAGATAAAACTGCAAACACTTGATCCAGAAGTTTGTAACTGGCAATGTAGAGAAATCAGTTCTCACTGCATTGCTGTTAATAAGTTCAATGAGCTCCTCTTGTGCTGTGAAAAGGAAGACCTGCAACTTTGACTGTGAATGGGCTTCCGGGAAGTGCAAATGGGGTGTCAGGTAGATTTGGAAAGTACCATGAAATTTCGTCTCCAAGCATGTGCATGTGTTCTTTCACAGAAATGATCATCGTAATCCTTTTGTCTGGTTCAAAATCCTGTTGCTCAAAGAAAGCAGATAAAGTAGACAACATGTCAATTTTACTTTCATCCTTCCCCCCCCCCCTTTTTTTTTCTTTTTTGGCCAAAGCTGAAGTTTCATTTGGAATGATCAGATCTTTTCAGACAAATCGAGGCATGCTGTATTTGGCCCTCGCAGTGACAAATTTAACTCATTCAAGATGGCAATGATGTCAACCAAGTAAGCTATTTTCTGCAGTTCACTTTTATCGCTGAAAAGTGCTTCAAACTGCAATCTTGCTTTCTGATTAAAAATAGTTTTGAGTCCATCACGAAGCTCAAAAACATATTTTAAAACTTTCCCTCTTGACAATCATCTCACTTCAGTATGAAATTGCAAATCATTATTTGGTTCATCCAACTCGTTGCATAGTTGCAAAAATAGTCAACTGTGTAAAGTCCTCACCTTTACCAAATTGAGAGAATTTATGATACTTTTCATGACTTCTTGTAACTCTTGTGGCAGCATCTTTGTTGTTAATATTTGCTGATGAATCATACAGCAAGTTCTGATGACTTTTGGTGACTCACTCAGCATCAGACATTGAAATCTACATTGACGTCCAAGCATAGCTGGAGCACCATCTGTGTAAACAGCACAAACGTTTCCCCAAGAGATCTTATGCTCTTTCAGAAATGAGACAACTGTGTCAACTATGTCATGTGCAGTAGTTGTGATTTCAAGTGTTTTCATAAAAGAAACTCATCTTTAAAGTCGCCATTGCTAATATACCTCATATAAACCAATAACTGAGCAGTTTGCAACATTTGTAGATTCATCTGATTGGGTGCTATCTATTGGAAGTGGAGCAGATTTAACTTCCCATATTAGCTGATCAAGAATATCAGCGTACATGTCATCTATTCTTCTGTGGACATAAGAATAAAGCCATACCTCAAAAAAAACCTCACTATATTTTCTTTTCATTAGATAAAACCATACTGAAAAGCCTCACTATATTTTCTTTTCTTAATATTTTTCTCTGCACAATCCATTGTCATGGGATGGTTTGCTAATGAAAATAACAAATGACAACAACTTAATAATAAAAAATATAATACATGGCAGTAAATTAAAGTTTCCTATGATTTACTATTCTGTTGAGGTTTATTTGACATACCTGTTCCTATCACAAGAGGGCAGTATTCACATCAACCACAACTGCATATAAAAAAACCAATCAGCATCCAGATTAAGTTCCCATGGAACAGCTTCTTTTTGCAGTAGTTGATGATTTCACAGAACTTGATTATATATTTATCCAGTGATTATAATTCATGAAGTATCTTACCTCTAATATTGCTACTTTCAACACAGTAGCTGCTTTTAAGAGTAGCTGCTTTCAACACAGCAATTTCTACACAGCAATTTCTCTCTACATATGTGTGACTGGTCTGCATAAGTGCATTATGGCACCAACCCTGTCACATACACCTGTATTTGTACAAGGTGTATGTGATAAGGTTGGCATGATGATGTCATCACACTGGATAGATGGATAAAGGAGTAATGTCTTCATTCCTAAGGCCATCAAATTATGTGTTTTCCAATGGTCTTATGCAAAACCTGTGAAAGGGTTGTCCATGCTCACACCGACAGATTGAGAACTGCTGTTGTAAAAAGAAAAATAGAGTGATACAAAATTTCCTCAAAAACAGTAAATTTAGGACAATGTCAAAGCACTTATATATCAAACACCCTCCTTTAAAAACATATGTAAATAGATGATGAAACCAAAGACAGATGAAAAACATGTGCACTAAAATAGGTGATAACTTACCTCCATGAATTCCAAATATAAGTGGCTTGGAATAAATTTCTGATAACCACACGATTTCTAAAACATTATAACGTCTTTCTAGGAGAAAGCAAAGGAAGCACTGGAAATGCTGAACTTGGAAACTTAAAAACAGCCAATATATAGCTGTAGGAAAACTCAGCTGAAATTGAAAAATAACTGGTAATTGGAAGGATTTTATGTAGTCCAGTAGCAGGTGTCAGTGACCAGTGGGTGACCAATGAAAGGTAGAGACTGCAGCAGACCATGCCAGGTTAATTCTTGAAATTAATCATCAAAACTCTCTTTTAGGTTAGATAAATTGAAGACAACAGAAGCAGAGGAGCAAGGAAAGGTAAGAGGACTATAGAACCAGAAAATGTCAGGAAGCAAGACATGATTTGTAGTGAAATGAAATTACTTGTTATGGTTCTTCTCTCAATGTTGTTGTAACTTCCCCTGAGTGATTGGACAGGTCTTGCACATAGGATGTATGAAACTTTAATAGAGGTTTTGCTATTCCAGGGTATAAAGTGAGGCATTTCAGAAACAAAAACATAAAATCCCACCACCACCCCAAAAAACTGAGGAGTAAAGTACTCTCTACAGACATACACAACAGAGGGATGGCACTGAGACCATCCATGAGACATGACACAGGAGCAGTGTCCATGAATCAGAGTGCTGGGTCCCTGAAGGACAAATGAATAAAGCTAGGTATTTAGGGTAGGTTTTCAGAGTAGGATGTTCTTTGGGCATTTAATCAATACCAAAGAAGTTTTGTCTAAATAGAGCAGAGGACAAGAATCTATGACTAAGAGGTCAAAGATCAGAGAGAGGTTTGCCTCATAGCCTGAGGGAGAAGAGGTATGGTGGCCATGGGGTGGGGGGACTGTATCCTTAACTTCTCTAATGAACTTTATAGTTGTGAGTATTATCTGTGAGGGATATGTGGCCATTGCAATGAATTATTGAATTCAGAAAAATGGTAGAGTGCCCTGGGAGGATAGCTGGTGTCAGAATAGATTAAAAAAGGGTAGAAGATAGAGACATGTCTGACCTTTGGTCATAGAAATCACTCTTGGACAGACATGAAGTTGGATTCTCCTTCTTCCTAGTGTAGCCTCATGAGATCAATGTACCCCCATACATTTCTGAATAATTTAGGAAAACAGAAAAAAATAGATCTGTGAGCTTAGGAAAAGTTACCCGTAAGCTTAGCTTTTAGAAGCTCAAGAAAAATAATTTTACATAAAAATAAACAACAAAAAGAACTACGTCAAATCCTATACAAAGTTTTAAATATAAAAAGTGATCAGAGTAGCCTGTCTAGTGACAATTAAAATGGTTAAGAATTGAGAAAGGTTTTAACTTTTTTCTGTTATACACAAAATCAGTTTGGGTCAATGTTGGCCTTGATGACAACATCCAACAACAGACAAAAAATGCCCGGCAGAAAGTTGATCCCACAAGCACAAGTGACCTACTATTTCTTTCTTTTTTGTTTTTATTTTTCATGTTTGAAGTGCAGATATCTGGTCTTGGTCTATTTCTTACTTCTTCTGGGTATATGCCAAAAGGGGATTGCTGGATCATGTGGTAGTTTGATTTCCACTTTTTAAGGTATAGCCAGATCAAATTCCATCATGGCTGCACATTCCTTCAGGACTACTTGCAGTGGATGAGAGTTCCTATCTTACAGCACCCCCTCCAGCACTTCTTGCTTTCTGATTTTTTAAAATAGGGCTATCTTTGGATTGTTGGGTAGTATCTCACAGTTGTTCTAATTTGCCTTTCCCTCATGTCTAATGATCAGGAACATATTCTCACATGCTTGTTGACCATTTGGATTTCGCCCTTGTGAAATTTCTGGGCAGGTCTTTGGCCCACCTCCTCCATGAGCTACCATATATACTTGTGTAAAAAAAAGCCAAGTTTTCAGTACATATTTTATGCTGAAAAGCCCCCCTTTTGATATCTGGATGCCATCCGTTTTTTTCACCACATCCACTTATGCACTTATTTGACTTAAGTCATCTTATTGGGCTGGTGAGCATCATAGCCAGATTCATAGAAGAAAATGTTCTTGCACTGAGGGAGTGACTGGGTGGGGGCCCAAGGTCCAGCTGCTGCTTAGTACTAAGCCTATAACTATATGTTCCTGAATTTATTCCCACCTTTTCATAGATAATTATTATTACATCCATAGATGCTTGTGTTTAGACCTCTTTGCCTTCTTGTGCTTTTTGCCTTCTCTTTCCTTCTTTTATTTCCTTCTGCCTTCCTCCCATCCCTCTTTTGTGGTCAGCCTTCATTTGAGTTTCACAGCTTCCTCTCTGTTACATCACATTTACTTTGGCCTATTAAGCCTCCCCCCGTCACCTCCCCACCGTTTGCAGACCACTGGCTGTTCCCCCCATCCCTGAGTCTGTCCATGGCCCTCTCCCTCCATGGCTGTTAGGAACCCTTGGATCAGTTGTTCTCTCCTCCAGACTGTCCAGCCAGGAGTGCCCCCTTCTTGATTTGGTCCATTTTGGGGACTCATATTACCTTGCTTCCCTGCTGTGTGTCTCCCAAGATGTCCTTTGTCGCTGTCGGTCTCCATATGGATGTGGCATGTTGGTCACTTTCCACCACCTTTTCTCTGCCACGCTGACTTCCATTGAGGGAGTCAGTCTGGCTCTGGTTATGGCGGGCTGTGTAGCTCTTTCTTTTCACGTCTCCTTCCACCGCCATCCTCACGGTTGGGTGGTGCGTGGTGGGATCTGCACACCCGCTTCAGCTTCTGTGGAGACAAGACCCGTTCTCTCTGGAGGCTCAGAGCCTGAAGATAACCAGCCAACTAGCTGAGAAGTACCCAAGTCCACACGGAAGAATCAGACCAGCCAGTGTGGCTGAGAGTAGTCAAAAGGATCAGACCTCAGGCACCAAACAGGGAAAAACCAATGTTACTGTCTATGCACTTTCCTGAGATGATCAATGAGGACAAGTGGGGACAGGGGAGAAAGAGTGGTGAAGATGGCTAATGGTACCCGGCTATCAAGGCATAATGCCTGAGGCCTCAAAGGCCTGAGGATGAGGAAACAGTGCAACAAGGCCACCATAGAAGAAACACCCCAGCCTGTGCCACCATGAGGAGTGGGAAGAACCAGGCTATCAGACATCAAAGAACAAAAAACATACCGTTAAGTGCCCACCATCGTGTCATGATCACGGAGGACAAAAGGGTGCAGAGGCAGACAGAGCTGAGGAAACTGATGGCACCCAGTCCCCAAACAATAAAGTAGCTGGGATTTTAAGGCTAGAAGGTGAACAAGTGGCCACCCAGTGCAGAAACAGCAAAGCCCACAAAGAAGCGCACCAACTTGTGTGACTACGAGGGGCCAAAGGGAGCAGACATCAAACATCAAAGAACAAGGATTAAATCATTAAGAATGAGGGGGAGAGCAGGGTGGGGACCCAAAACCCACTTGTGGGCAATTGGACACTCCCTTACAGGAGAGTCATGGGGGAGAGATGGGCCTATGAGGTAGCAATGAAGCATAAAACTTTCCTCTATTTCCTGAAGGTTTCCTCCCCCAACCATCGCAGCCCCAAATCTGCCCTGCAGTTCCACTTGGACTGGAGGAGGTGCACTGGTGGAGGTGGGAACTGGAACTTGGGGTAGATGGACCCCTCAGGGTCAGTGGTGGGAGTGAAGTTGCTGAATCAGTGGAGGGATGTTGGAGTGGAGAGAGGAAGCCAGCTGTGGGGATCTGCAGACTGTCTCCTATCTGGAGGGCAGACAAAGGGAGGAGTGGGCAGGGGGAGATGTTAGGCAGTGTAAGATTTGACAAAACAATAATGATTGCAGAATAATGAGGACTTGGTGGGGGGGATGTTGGAGGGAAAAGGAAGGGGGGCCTATATCAAGGGCTCAAGTGGAGGGGCAGATGTTGGGAGAATGTTGATGAGGACAGGCAAGTGGGGGTGCTTGGCACAGTGTATGTAACCATGTATTGAACTACGTATGATGGAAAGCGATGCATGAGCGCCCAATAAAATGACAAATTTTTTAAAAAGGCCCCCTCGTGAAGGTCCCCACTTACATGTTCTCTGGTGTACTACAGGTGTTCTTCAGTCTCTCCCACCATCTGTGGACATCTGTACCCTCGGTGGGCGGTCTGATGACTGCTGATATCACCGTTCTTATTTTCTCCTGCACACTGATAATCTCTGTGTTGTCCATGCCAAACTGGTCAAGAACCTACCCACTTCAGTGTGCTGCTACCCGGAGCATACCGCATCCTTCTCAGTTGAATGTTGGATATGGCTCCTGCTCTTCTTCCGATCTTCTCCAGGGCTGTGACCAATGATGTAGCCTTTACAGTCTTACCCATGCTTGGTCATGCCCCCTTGCTCCACCCAAACTTTGCAGAATGCCAGGATATCCTTAGTCTTAGATATAATGTATGTTGATTTGCGGCACTTAGTCTGCTATACTTTAATTTTTATTTTCTTATTATCACCTTTTTAGGCTCAGTGTTGACAATACTTGCATAAAGCAGTCTATAGGGCTCATAATATACATGCCGCATTTTTTATGTACTATATTATTGCATGTCCTGAACTAACATTTCCCACACATATGCAGTAATACATATGCAGTAAGGCAGCACATAAAGCTACACAGTGTGTATATTATAGCCCTAATACAGGCTGTTCTATGCAAACATTCATATCATCACTTCTGGAATATCATCAGTTTGCATTAGGCCTCAAACTATACAAGTCTCATTGTGTGCATTAGGTAAGGCAGCACATGTAGTAACACATGCATAGTATGAACCCTAACACAGGCTGCTGCTCTATGCAAACATAATCATGTAATCACATTCTGCAATATTATCTTACTAAACTCTACAAACCCTGAGTTACTGTCAGCTCCCTTGGTGATCCAGCATGTTTTGGGTCTCGTGGTGTCTTTTCAGTGCAATTCTTTTGGGGATGGGTATCTATTTTCCTTGCTGAAGTTTATCTGTCTCACTATATTCCATCACCAATTTATTTTACTCGTTCATATGTATATCAGAACTTGCCTGGACATCACCATTTTTACTGTAAATTGACGTCTTTTAAGACCTAAAACTGGGGCTTATATTTGGAGTAGAGCTTACAGTAAATTTTGAGAATTCAATCACTATGGTACAGCATTCTTTTTCATAGTGTTTTTTTTAACCCTGTGAGAAATGGATCCCAATACTTCTAATCCTGGACCAAAAGAAAAATACAGGTCATACAAAGCTGGTTTCAAATTTAAGGTTGGGTCAGGAGGAGAAGAAAGCAATAACAGTATTGCAAGTATGGAATTTTATGTTGACAAAAAATAAGTGAGGGATTGGCAGAAAATGAAAGCTGGCTTGGAAAAGATTCCAAGGCAAAAGTTTGATATGGCTTAATGACTTCACATGTAGCCCTAGAGACTGAATTGTATAAATGGGTTATGGAGTGTCGTCAAAAATGGTTACTGTGGGGCTGAGCCCTGGTGGCGTAAGTCAGTGGCATAAGTGGTTGAGTGCGGGACTGTGGCCTGCGGGCTTGGTGGTTCAAATCAGTGGTGGCTCTCAGAAGCAGTGCTGGGTAGCTCCCACGACCACCAGAGGGCAGGGATGCCCCCCCCCAAAAAAAACAGAACAAAACAGAACAAAAAAAATTGTTACTACATAGCATGTATGGGAATTCATTTTCGTCTCCTTCAAATAACTAACGCACCAGGCATTGAAAATTTGGTTGCTTCAGCAGGATGGTGTGTTAGCCTCATGAATAGGTTTGCCCTATATTTGCAGCACATGAACAACGATTTCACAGAACTTGCCAAAAGACCTTGATGAAAAAATGATGCCATTCCATCCATTCATCATAAAACAAGATAAGGATCCATAACTGTGACTTGGGAGATTTTGGCAATATGGATGAAACACTATGACCTTTGATCTTCCAAGCAAAAAAATTGTAGCAAGTTTGAGAGACAAAACTACTATTATACTCAGAACCACAGGAAATGAAAAAAAAAAAACACAACATTTCAGTCATTCTGTCATTCTTGGTCAATGGAAGTAAGCTGCGGCCTGTCATTATTTTAAAAGAAATGCCTTACCTACAAAGATCAAATTCCCATCACAAATTACACTGTGCATACACATTAAAGGCTAGATTGATGAAGAAAGGCAAAAAAATGGCTGAAAGAAATTGTAAACACACAACCAGAAACAGACTCAAAGGAAAAACCATCATTGCTAGTTTAGGATAAGGTCAAAACCCAAATATCTGATGACATAAGAAAAATTGGCAAAGTTTTCTCAAGTTCCTTTGGCCATTAGTTCAGGTGGGTTAAATCTGTACTGCAGCTCCTAGATAAGTGTTTAAATAAACCTTTCAAAGACTATGAGTGAAAGATACTGCATGAATGGCTATCATCTGGGCAAGTCTGACTGACAAAAGTTAGAAATCTGATGAAGCCCAACAGAATTGAGAGCAAAGTGGGTTCATGATGCATGGGAAGAGATTCCAGCAGACATAGTGTAATGCGCCTTCAGAAATGTGGCATCAGTAAGGCTATGGATGGCAGTGAAGACAGCGTTTTGTATGAGAATGACAGCAGTGATTGTGATGACTATGATTTCAGTGATGACAACAATGTCTATGCTGATAACCTCACACCATTTAAATCTGAAGTTCTGTTTGGACACACAAATAATGATAATGAGGAATCTACTTTTGAAGGATTTTAACTCTTGTGTTTTAGCTTGGATGCTGACTGTATAAGGTTTTTGCAACTTTAAAGCTATTGTTGATACCATATTATTTTTGTTGACTCTTTTTTTTTCATTAACAGAACTAGTTTACTATTTTTTGAAATAAATATTCAAAAACATCTAACCTCCCAATGCCTTAATTAATGTAACTTTATTGATATGGATCATATTTTGAAAATACCAGTAGCTGCTGAATTTCCCACCATAAATTTTCCCAGTTTGGGTGGTAAAATTAGGTGCCTCGGCTTATATTCAGATTGGTTTGTACTCAAGTATATTGCAGGCTAGCAGAGAATTGAAGATTTTAGTAATAAGTCCTTTGTCTGATGTGTCATTGCTAAAGATGCTTTCCCCATCTGTGGTCTTTCTTATCATTCTCTTCAAATCTTTCAATGTATTCAGGTGTTTTATCTTCAGTATATCCCAAATGTCCATTTGTGTTCCCTCTTTGTTTCCTCCCATATTTCCAATAGACTACAAATTTCCTGTACCAGATTTCTAAGTTTTGTCACAAATTCCTTGTTGATGGTTCTAATAATTTGTGGTTTTACCTTGAGATCTGTGATCCAACCTGAGTTTAGTCTTGTGCATGGAGTGAGGTAATGGTCTTGCTTCATTTTTCTACAAGTAGATATCCATGTTTTTCTAGTACCGCTTGTTGAAGAGGGTGCCTGCTTCCTATTTGATATATTTGGGTCCCTTATCAAAATCAGTTGCCTTTATACTGATGCCTTCATTTCTGTATTTTCTGTTCTTTTCCTTTGGTCTGAGTATATGTCATTATAACATTACCACACTGTTTTATCACTGTAACTGTATAATACATATTAAATTCAGGTAAAGCAAGTCCTTCTACTTGTTCTTTTTGAGAAGTTCTCTGCTAATTCTGTGCTCCTTCCCTCCCTATATGAAGTTGGGAGTTAGTTTTACCAATTCCTTGAAGAAAGATGATGACGATATCTGTTTCTAAATAGTGTTAAATTTATACCATGCCTTGGGTAGTATTTGCATCTTTACTATACTGAATATTCTGAACTACAAACATGGGATATTCTTCAATTTGTCAAGTTAATACCTAGTTTCTTGTAATAGCATTCTGTAGTTTTCCATGTACGAATCTTTTGATTTTCTTGTTTAGGTATATCCCTAGAAATTTCAATTTGTGTTTGGATATTTTCAAGGCGACTATCATTTTGATCTCCTCTTCCATAATCTCTCCCAATGTATATAGTAATCTGATAGACTTCTATTATTTTCTTGTTTTCCCACTCATTATCTCTGTCTTGAGTTTTATTATTTGGTTTCTTTTGCTATGAGTAGAATTATTCTTTGGTCAGAAGAAGAACATTCACAGAGCACAAATAGGAAACAACCACATAGAGAAAGTCCACCCAGAGTATGGGTAGTTTAAATATTATGTGCCTTGGCGAATTCTTCCTGGGATTCAGTGTAGCTGGTGTCTTCTCTGCTTTTTGAACAGTTTGCCGACTCTCATTCACACACTGGGGAAATTTTATTCCAAGAATCCCCTCTCTAATTTTACAATTGACTTCTTCATTGTATCTTATTCTGATAACCCAATTATTTGAATGGTGTTCCTCTTCATAGCATCAGGCAATGATCTCAACCATAGGAGTGACAGGGTTTTAACACAGCCCCAGAATAACTAAAGCTGTGGTGTTGGAGCTTAGCCACTGACTCGGCTGCAATTACCCTGAGCTGACCACAACTGTGGCAGGGCAGAAACAGATCCCTGAGTTAGTAGCTACAGTAGTAAGGCAAACGCCTCCAGCTCCTTAAACTCTAGTGAACCAGAGTCTACTTATGTTTCTGCTGCTACTCCAATGACGAAGAAGAGGGTCGTATCCCTCTCAATGGCTCTCCTGTGTTGATTTCTGTGTGTGTTACTCTGTCACCATCTTGCTGCTTCTTTGCCATGATCTACTATTTCAAGGAAAGCTAAAAATAAGTAAAATAATACCATATAGAAAATAGAAAATCAACTTAAAATTTTAAAATCTTGGAAATTAGATGAGGGAAATAATGAGAATGGAAAAATTATTTCAAGAAATAAAGACTAAAAGAAAGAATACAATAGAATATAGGTATAATATGTACAACTTTTTGTTGTTCCTTTTCATTTACTTATCTATTTTTTGAAAAAATTTTATTGAGCGCTTATACAACTCTTATCAAAATCCATACATGCATTCATTGTGTCAAGTGCATTTTTGTTTGTTTTGTCTGGTTGTTTTTTCCAATGATTTTATTGGGGGGTCTTAAAGCTCCTATAACATGCCCTCATTTGTATCAAGCATATTTGTCCATATTTTACCATCTTCATTTCCAAATATTTTCTACTTGTGCCCTTGGTATAAGCTCCTCCTTCTCCCTCCTTTTTCTCGATAAATCTTTTTATTGGGGGAATATGTACAACTTTCATAGAAATTTTTTCAATCTCTTAATTTTTTGTCTTATAATGACTTGCAAGGAACACTGGTGACTGACATCTTTGCTTTTGATGTGTCATTAGGTGGTAACATTGCTGAAGGAAAATGGCAACACTGTCAAAAATCCCCAGTGAAATGGAATGCTATAATAATCCCAACAATGGACTCAGACAACCCAGGAATCATGAAAATGATACAAGTTAGCCAACATTTCATTTTCAAGAGCAGTATTCAATGATGGCATCTTTACATATATATCTATGTACATATCTATGTATGTATGAATATATATATCCATATACTTATGTCCACTCTGTTCTCCTAAATTCCATTATCTGTCTGAGAAATTTGAAATTAAATGGAGAATATGAAAATTTAAAGATGCCTTTAAAAGTAATAAATAGAATAAGACAGAAATAAGACTAATATATGGATAATAGATCCTGAATAAGATAATAGAGTAAGAGAACCAATGAAATATAAATTATATAATTCAACGAAACTTTCCTGAAATGAAACAAAAGGTTTCAAAACTGCACTTTAAAAAATATGTTTGGGGCTGAGCCCTGGTGCCATAGTGGTTGTGCGCGGAATTGCAGTCCACTGGGATGGAGGTTCATTTCCAGCAGCGGCTTCACAGGAGCAAAGACTGGGTCTCCTACTCCCACCACCAGAGGGCAGTGATGTCCAAATAAAAACAAACAAAAAAATATGTTCGGACTGAGCCCCGGTGGCATAAGTGGTTGAGTGCAGGACTGCGGCCCGCGGGCTCGGTGGTTCAAATCCAGCGGCGGCTCTCAGGAGCAGAGCTGGGTTGCTCCCACAACCACCAGAGGGCAGCGATGCCAAAAAAAAAAAACATCAAAAAACAAAAACGAAAGAAACAAAAAAATATGTTCATTACTAATTTAGATCTCTTTCAAGTGATCTAAAAGAGTGGCTGTTACTTTGAAAACTAAGGGACACCTTGTCCTAACTATATTATTTCCATTCACTTTATAAGCATGTGAAAATTGGATGTTGAATAAGGAAGACTAATTAAGAAGTGATGTATTTGATTACGATGCTAGAAAATAATTTTGGAAGTACCATAACCTGCTAAAATAGCAAATAAATTTGTCTTACAAGAAATACTGCAAGGATACTCTGATTCACAGGCCCATAACAACAACAATTTTTATCAAACCCTGCTAAAAAACCAAGAAATATTTTTAAATTGACGACAATATAAAGATAAATTCAAGAGAAATTGAATTAGAAGGAAAAGAAACTTAGATTAGAATAAAAATGCCTTACAGCAACAATGTAGAGAAAGGTCAAGGCAATAACTACTTCAAGATTATTAAGACCAAAGAAATAGGCTAATGAAATTATGCCAGCAAAGGAATTTTCAGGAATTAGGGTTAAAAAAGATTGACTGAAAACAAATGGATATTGAGGGTTGTGGAAATGCTTCAGAGAAATCCAGCCAGTGTTGTTCTTCAGTGTCACTGAGTCAGTTCCAACGCATAGTGACCTGATGTATAAGACACTGTCCAGTGCTGTGCCATCCTGACAATTTTTCTTATGCTTGAGTCCATTGTTGTAGCCATTGTGTCAATCCATTTTGCCAAGAGCCTTCTACTTTTTTGCTGCCCCTCTATGTTACCAAGCATGATGTTCTTCTTCCTCTTGATAACATGTCCAGCGTACTTGGGACAAAGTCTCACCATCCTTGCTTCCAAGGAGTATTCTGGCTGTAACTTATTCAAGACAGGATTTTGTAATTTTGGAAGACCATGGTACTTTCAATATTCTTCAGTGAACCCAGAGTTCAAATGCATCAATTCTCCCTTGGGCTTCCTGATTCAATCCAACTTTCACATGCATTTTGCTAAGTAATATTTGTATTATGTATTTTCAACAACATTTTGATAGCTAAGGGTTTGTATCAATTTATCCAGGGCAGAATTCTCAGTGAATTAGCAATTAACACTCAGCAATTTCTGTGACTGAATCTAACAATGTAATCACAATAAATTGTAAGCCTCCATAATGGCATAAGATTAAGGTGCAATGCAACATTGTAACAATTCACTTATATCACAGGAGTTGCAATTAAACGATAAGGTTTGCTTGCTTTTTTATGAATCTAGAACATGTGTTTGGTTCTTTACACTTGAATCAATGGACTTCCATATTGCCCACCAGTCTTGAGTTATCATAGACCTGTTATTTGATATGCCAAACTTGGAATCATTTGTCTTACTGCTCATAAGCCTGATCTGCTATTCTCAAATTCATTCACCTCTATAGTCACCAACCTGTGGTCTTCCTGTCAATTTGGGTTATCAACCTTTGAAGGTACATGAGTTAGAGAAGCCTCCAAATTAACATCTCACTCATGGACAAGAACTTCCTGGCCTTAGATTTCTCCACTTCTTCAACTGTATAATCCATGTTCTTATTGTAAATAACTCCTTGCATCCCTGCATATATATGTGTATGTGTGTGTGTGTATATATATATATATATATATATATATATATATATACCACTTGTCTGTCAATACTTCATACTGTGGTAGCTTCTGTACTACTTGTATACTAGACAAGATGCAGCTGGTAGTTCAAATACCAGCAGGATTACCCAAAATAAGTAGATTTCAACAGAGATTCCTGACTAAGAATGGACTACGAAATGTAATAGGCTGTCCATTTCAGAGGAATTAGCCACTGAAAACATTATGGATAGCATTGAATCATTGTCAGGTACTTCATAAGTAGCAGAAAGGCATTGTCAGGTATAGTGCTAAAAGATGAGCCTTTCAGGTTGGCAAGTACTCAAAATATGACTGAAGAAGAACTGTCATCTTAAAATTGAATCAACCATAAAGACTCAAATTAAAGGCTTGCAGTAAAATCTTTGAGAGTAGAGTCTTTGGGAATCTTCATTTGCTGATGGGTACTGACTCAAAATAGAAGAAGCAGAAGTGAAAAAACATTAAGTGTAAGAATGTGGAATGTGTGAGGTACTAGCCAAATAAAATTGCATGTCATCAAAAATGAAATGGAGCACATAAAGATGGATATTCTAGGCATTAGTGAGTTGAAATGGACTGGTAGTGGCCATGCCGCATCAGATACTCATGTGCATATGATTTATTATGCTGAGAATAACTGATCCAAGATGAATGATTTTGCATCCATTGTCAAAAAAAACATTTCAAGGTATCTGTGGTAAGATGATACCTATCCACATACATGGAAATCCAGTCAATGCATATACTATTCAAATTTGTGCATCAACCAATAAAGTCAGTGATGCAGAAGTTGAAGAATTCTACCTAGACTAAATTTTGAAACTGATTAAATATACAATCAAGATTCATTGATAATTATTGACCATTGGAATATAAAAATTAACAAGAAAAAATAGTAATTGTAAAATATGGCTTTAGTGATACAAATGATATTGCATGGCAGAATTTTGAAGGACTAACAATTTTTTTCATAAAAAATTCTTTTCCTTTCTTTTTTAAAATCATTTTATTGGGGGCTCAGACAAATCTTATCACAATCCATACGTACCTGTATGTCAAGCACATTTGTACATTCGTTGCCTTCATCATTCTCAAAACATTTGCTTTTTACCTAAGTCCTTGGTATCAGCTTTTCATTTTCGCCTTCCCTTCCTGCTCCCTCTCCCTCATAAACCCTTGATTATTTATAATTTATTTTTACTGTCATATCTTACACTGTCTGATGTCTCCCTTCATTCTCTTCCCCATTGTTCATACCCTAGGGAAGAACTTAAATGTAGATAATTGGTTACACATTTCTACCCCACCTCTTCTCCACCCTCCTGGTATTGCTATTCTCCTCACTGGTCCTGAAGGGATCATCAGTCCTGGATTCCCAGTGTTTCCAGTTTCTACCTGGACCAGTGTGCATTCTCTAGTCTAGCTGGATTTATAAGGTAGAATTGGGATCATAACAGTGGGGATGAGGAAGCATTGAAGACTCCACTGCACCCTGAGTGGATCGTCTCCTCCCCACGAGGAGACCTAAGGGGATGTCTGCTACTTTCAGATGGTTGTTGGGTGCCTAACTTGTACTAACCCTCATTTACAATGGTGCAGGAAACATCAAATGAAGATAGAAAAAATACACAGCGTCACTGTACTAAGAAGAACTGGTAGCCATGGTTTAAAATCAAAGAATGTGTGCATCAGTGTTGTATTCTATCACAATACTTTCAGTCTGTATGCTGAGCAAATAATCAAGGAAGTTGGATTATATAAAGAAGAATGTGGTATCAGGATTGGAGAAACACATTAATAACCTAGAATATGCAGATGGCACAAATTTGCTAGCTGGAAGTTAGGAGGACTTGAAGCACTTCCTGATCAATATCAAGAGTTGCAGCCCTTGAAATGGATCATAGTTCCATGGAAAGAAAACCAAAGTCCCCACCACTTGACAAATAATAGCATTATAAATAGATTAAAGATTGAAATTGTCAGGGATTGCTTCTTGCTTTGATCCACAATTAGGGCTCATGGAAAAGCAATGAAGCAATCAAAAACACCTATCATTGTTTAAATCTGCTGTACAAGAGCTCTTTAAAGTGTTGAAAAGCAAGGCTGCTAGTATGAAGTACACCTGAAGCAAATCATGGTATATTCAATCGCCTCCTGTGCATATGAAAGCTTCACAATGTAAAAGGAAGACAGATGAATTGGTGCATTTGAATTATAGACTGGTGAAGAATATTGAAAGTACTCAAAGAGCAAACAAATCCTGTCTTGGAAGAAGTACAGCCAGAATGTTTCTTGGATGAAAGAATAGCAAGACTTCATCTCATATACTTTGGACATGTTGTCAGCAAAAAGCAGTCCATGGAAAAGGGTATACTACCCAGTGAAGCAGAAGGGCAGAGAAACAGAGGAAGACTCTTGATAAGATGGACCGAGTTATGGCTGCAACAAGGGTTCAAACATCAGGACAATTATGAAGATGGTGCAGGGTTACACAGTGCTTCATTCTCTAGTAGGTTGGATTAATATCAACTGGAACTGCCTGCAACAACATATATAAATAGACATGCATTGACAGCACCCACCAGCTACTCCAAGGGAAAAAAACGAGGCTTCCTGCTCCCATAAAAATGTACTGCCACTGAAAAATCACAAGGACAGTTTGACTATGTCCTATAGGATCATTTTAGTCACAATGCACTTAATGGCAGTGAGTGAGAAATATCACTGACTTTGATTCTTCAGATAACCAGTCTAAGACAAATAAAAACAACCAAAATAAAAATCAGGAAAACATACACAAGCATACAGTGTTTACATATATATGCAAGATATCTATATAATATACATAAATGTAAGAAAAATATTCACACTAAGTCTTAGTTCATACATACACAGACTAAATCCAAACAGAGTCAGTTTAAGCATGTTTATGTTTTCAGTGGATGGCTTCAGATAAATTCCCTGATAAATCCATTTGTCTTAGTCTTGTTAGGGTGCCTTCAAAAAAAAGTTCAATCAAAATATCTCCCTTCCTTTGCCCAGATACTGAGATTTCAAAATTAAAATCAAATCTGTGACCAAAAGAAACTCGAGAGCATCCTCATGCTTCTCACACCTGTGAACAGTGATGAGGGGAATGACAACTTGGACCAGGTCGCTGTGCCCAGTGTCGCAAATACCTTTACTGTGATCACAGAAGCAGTCTTCGTGAAACCAGACACAACAGCAACTGCCGACCTCATCTTGGAAAAGAAAAGACGACAGAACATCTAAGAGTGAAACAGAAGCTCCTACTCAGTCTTTCCGTTGTCTGCATCAAGTGAGAGGCTGCCTTCTCCAGGTTTTCTCTTTCCCTTGCTTTAGTTTTACTGCTGTAACATTTGTGTGTTTGAATTTGAATAGATGTGTTCTAAGAAGAGAAGTGGTGTTCTACATGAGGGGGAACCAAGCAAAATTTTGATAGATTACATTTTTCCAATGCCCAGTCTATGCATCAAAAGACCATGTAATAAGACATTAACATATACACATAAATAGGATGAAATAAATTGCAGTTGATAGTTCAAATATGATATTCTTCCTAATTTAAAAAATCCAATTTCATATATAGTATTCCAAAAGGATTAAGTTTAAGGTAGATTTTGGGTGAAATTGGTGAATTTTTAATTAATAGCTAAGGGTCATGTGATTTTATGTGTCATCTAAAATTATCAAAATTCCTAAGTTTGTACGTTGAGACCAGAGAAAAGTTGACTGTTGGTGAAGAACTTGATTATACCAGATACTTCCAGAAGAATAAATTTGTGTTGGGAGCAGTACAATTGCATTGCTTCATGGACGTGAGAATGATAAGAGTTCATCTCTCATACTTCAGATGTGTAATCAAGAGGGAATAAGCTCTAGAAAGGGGCTTCCCATGGAGTGCTACCCTGATTGCAACAATGAGTTCCAACAATACAATTAAGTGAACAACCCAGGACCTAGCAGTGCTTCATTCTGTTGTATATAGGGGTGAAATGAGTTGGAACTGACTCAAAGATACTGAAAAACAACAATGTTAAAATAGCATAAGCTACTTCTGAGCTAGATGGCCACTTAAAGAAGCACACCAGCCTGTGTGACCACGATGTGTCAAAGGGATCATGTATCAGGAATCAAAGAACTAAAAATTATATCATTATAAATGAGGGATAGTACAGAGTGAGAACCCAAAATCCATCTGTAGGTGAAGCAATATCCCCTTACAGAAGGGTTTTGGGGAGAAGATGAGCCAGTCAAGGTACAGTATAGCAACAATGAAACATGCAACTTTCCTCTAGTCCTTAAATGCTTCCACTCCCCCACTATCATGATCCCAATTCTATCTTACAAATCCGGCTAGACCAGGGAATGTACACTGGTACAGATAGAAACCGGAAACATGGGGAACAGATGATCTATTCAGAACCAGTTGTGAGAGTGGTGATACCAGGAGGGTGGAGGGAAGGTAGAGTAGAAAGGGGGAACCAATTATAAAGATCTACATATAACTTCCACCTTGGGGTATGGACAACAGGGAAGTGGGTGAAGGGAGACATCAAACAGTGTAAGATATGACAAAATAATAATAATTTATAAATTATCAAGGGTTCATGAGTAGTGCTGAGGGAGGGGAAATATGAGGAGCTGATACCAAGGGCTTAAGTAGAAAGAAAATGTTTTGAGAATGATGATGGCAATAAATGTACAAATGTGATTTGTATACAATAGATATGTGTACTGATTGTGAGAAGAGTTGTCTGAGCCCCCAATAAAATGATTTTAAAAGTAGCATAGGTTAAAGGTAAAAACCAAAAAGGGCTTTAGTAGAATAGTGATTCTGTGTTGGACTGCTAACTGAAAGGTTATCAGTTTAAATCCACGAGGCACTCTTTGGCATAGATGGGGCTCTTAGTGGTGCTAAAATAGCTTGGTTGGGAGAGTATTAGACTGAGATAGGACTTTCTACTCCCATAAATAGTTACAGTCTAGGTCAGATAAACCCCTCAGGACCAATAATGAGAGTGGCAATACCAGGAGGGTAAGGGTAAGGTGGATAGAAAGGGGAAACTGATCACAATGATCTACATATAACCCCCTATCAGGGTTACGGAGAACAGAAAAGTGGGTGAAGGGAGACATCAGACAATGTGAGAAATGACAAAATAATAATAATTTATAAACTATCACAGGTTTGTGAGAGAAGAAGGGTGGAGGAGGAGGAGGAAAATGAGCTGATATCAACAGCTCAAGTGGAAAGAAAATGTTTTGAGAATGATGGTGGCAACAAATGTACAAATGTGCTTGACACTATGGATTGTGTTAAGAGCTGTAAGAGACCACAGTAAAATGATTTTAAAAAACTAAAAAGAACTACAGTCTGGAAAACTCACTGGGCTATTTTATCTTATCCTGTAGGGTCACTGAGCATCAGAATTGAGCATCAGAGTAGCATTGAGATTTTTAGAAGATAAAAGCCATTGTAAACCTTCAAGAATAAAAATATAAAATCTAATGAAGAAGGTCTAGCGCAAGTTAAAAGAAGCAGTAAGAAACGCTTCCCAACAGCCAATCCAATGCTAGCACTTTAATTCCAAATCATAGCTCCCATAGGACAAAATGGAGGTAAAATAGTTTCTAAGCCTGTAAGCTTTACAAGAAACAAAAGAGGTTCTAGGCATGTAAACTTTACAAAAACTTTACACATTTCTCTGAAAGAGCCACTTTTGGTTTCACACCAAGTCTTCAGTTGAGAAGTGAGCACTTAATCATAGCACTACCAAGATTCCATCACCAAGAGAGATGGGGTTGTGTCAGTCCAGGTAGGCAAGAGGAACAAATTTCATAGACATGCATATGGTTATAAGGAAAATGTTTACATACAAGAGGAATGGGACATTGAGAAAACATCCCAACCCTGTCCAGTTCAAATTCACAAGTCCAATATTAACCCCATATGCCCGATATCAGTCCATAGAGTCTCCTTCTGACTCACAAAGTCACAGGTCAATGGGTGCAGAGTCCCTGTGCTGGCAAGGGTCTCCCCATGGCTCCTTGCTTCCAGGGCTCAGGGTCCATCAACAGCATCCAGTGGTGGCAGAAGCAACTCATCACTGGCAGGGGTCCCCACATGGCCTCTCCAGCTTCAGAGGTCTGGCTCCATCAGGGCAAAGCTGTGAAGTTTCTCCTCCGGCTTCTCAGACGCTGCCATCTTGTCTTGTCCATGATTCATTGTCTCTGAGACTAACTCCCAACAACCAGGGAGATAGCTTCTCATCTCCATGAGGGAAATATCATGAGATTTCCTAGAAGTCTCAGGAGAAAGCCATGCCCTGTGGCCTCACTTGGCTACTCAATGGCTATCTCCAGAATAACAGGCCAGACTCCACCCCTACATCTCAATCATGGGGTATTAAGATCTTTAAAGACATGTAAGAATAAGATTTTAAAAAGCATACTTCTTGAGGTATTACCTAATGCCTCAAAATTACAAAACAGAGAAATCAATTCCATGGCATTTTATGGTCTAATGCAGTTGAGAATGATATATATTACAATTGCATATAAATTATAATTGCATATAAAAATTACAAAAATTTTATCCAGATAATCTTTCTTTTCTGCCTGAGGTGACCCAGCATCTCCCTACCCCACTATTCCAGCCACCTCCAAGTTTGTCGTCTCCCGAAGCCCTACACACCTTTGTTAAATTAAAGTTTGTAAATAAATGGCATTAAAGCAAAAGAGAAGAAAATTACAACAAAATGGGAATTATTTGCACTTCAAATTATTTTTAAAAACAGCAAAATTAAAAGCACTGCCAGTTTAGAGTGTCAAATTATCAATTTCATATTCCAAAGGAGAAAATTTACACATACAGACAGCTTTCAACTTTGGAAATGATACACATTTGGTAGATGATCAGCATAGAATAAAGTCCATTTTTGTTTATTTCAAATGATCTAGATTAAGGTCTGTTTTCTCTGTAGTTCTCAAGCACTCATATGCTGAGTGCTCTTCTTAAGATACTGAGATATCTTCCTCCGTGTCTTCATTTGGTGTACATTTCAGAAAAGCATGCTTACACCTGGAGGAAACACCAAAGAGCACTACAGCAAGACGGACAACAAAGGGTTTCTCTCACTTGGAGCATAAGATATACGGACTAATCATTTCCTGAATCATCCTCAGTGATGCTTCATAAAATTCTTGGCAATGGCGTCTTTTAAACTGCAACAGATGTGAAATGATGAGTAATATGCATCCGTCTTTTTCTCCCTAAAGGCAAGCTGAAATTTAAATAATCAAAGTCAAAGTGAAGGCAAACTGATGATCCTTTCAACGCCAATGCAAAACCTTAAACAATAACAACCGGAGATGTGAGCAAAGCAAATGTTGCAACAGGAAGGCAGCAGTGACTTGCTGTTCAGTGGCTTTCAAGTCAGAAGTGAGGTGGGAAACTAGTAAGAAAAACTTGCATGTTGATTATAACAAATGACTTTCAGGGAAATGTCATCTTTAGCAAACAGCGCCTTTGCTAATTGCTTATTTTAGATTTTTCCACTGAGTAGAGTTACATATTCCTCATAAATTTATTAGGAAAACATTTACTTAAACCCTTTTTGACTTTTCTGTGAAATGGCAGTAAAAGGCATCACTTCCCGGTATTTAAGTTGAGCAAAATGCTTTTTAACAAAGTCATTCTATATTTGCAGGAAAACAATTTCTCACGAGGGATCAAAGTCCTAACACAGGGAAAAATCACCACCCATTTTCAATCTGGTGTGTAACAGATGCTTTCACAAGCAACATGAAGCATATATCCCACAGATTTCAAATGGAGGACTCTGACAACCACGTGAACAGCTGGCAAACACCCTGGCTTCCCCAGAGGCTGGTTTTGAGAAGCCCATTTGATCATTTGTATAGCTCTCTTCGTCCTTTCAACACCATCTCCCACCTACAGAGAGAGAGATTGGGATCATTGAAGATTACTAGAACTTAAAACTAAGATGCAAAGTTCGGAAGAGCTGGAAAAATTTTCCTAAGTGTATATATGAACTATATTAAAAAGCAAGGCCATATTCTCCCTTTTTAAAATGTTTGGTTTTGTTCAAAGTCAAAATCAAGCAGTTAATTTCTGTTTTCTTCATTCCAGCTTCCTTCACATGTAAACAGTAACCTTGATGGTACTGTTAGGTAAGAGTTGGACAGCTGATCTCAAAGTGGATGATGAAACCAACTGCTCCCAAGGGGAAGATCATTGTGTCCACCACACAGAGTCTTAAAGTTTCAGAAACCCTATGTTGAGTCATTATAAGTGCAGATAGACAGGATGGCAGGGGTTTGACTTGGGCAACCTTGGCTATAAAGTTCTACATGCCAGTGCTTTCGATAATTTCAGGAACCAGAGAAGAAACTCTTAACATTTCCAAGGATGTTTCCTTTTTAATTTCAAAATGTCCTCATGACATTACCATTTTCACTATCAGGTGATTGATGAATTACAAGGGGGAAAAAATCAATCTTTTTTTTTTCAATGATTTTATTGGCGGTTCGTACAGCTCTGATCACATTCAATACATCATTTGTATTAAGCATATTTGTACACATGTTGTCATATTCATTTCTGAATATTTTCTACTTGAGCCCTTGGTATAAGTGTCTCTTTCCTTTGTTTGTTTTTTTTTTTTAAATCATTTTACTGGGGGCTCATACAACTCCCATCATGATCCCTACATAGATCAATTGTATGCAGGCCACATTTGCACACTTGTTGCCATTATGACTCTCAAAACATCCTCCCTCCACTTATGGCCCCAGTACCAGCTCCCCATATTTCCCATCCCTCCCCCCACCTCCTCCCCCATGAACCCTTAATAATTTACAAATTGTTACTTTTTCATATCTACACTGACCAATGTGTCAATTAATTGTATTTTTATCAGACAGCTGACCACAGGGCTAGCAGTTTGAAACCACCAACTGCTCCATGGGAGGTAAGTGATTGTAAAGAGTTACGGTCTCAGAAACATCCAGGGACAGTGCTACCCTTTCCTGTAGGGTCAAAATTAGTCAGAATCAATTTGATAGTGGTGAATTTGGCTGGAGATTATACACATTTGAGAAAATGATGCAGTATTAGTTCATAAGTAATAGTTGTTGCTATTGTTGCTACATGCTACTGAGTAGGTTCTGGCACACAGAGATCTTGTGTACCAAAGCAAACAAACAAGTAAAAAGCTTGCTCAGTTATGCATCCTGTTCACAATCATTGCCCATTATTGCAATCATCTCATCAATCTAGCTTGTTGAGCTCTTCCTTTTTTATGTGTGTGTGTACCCTCTACTCGGGAGCACTGGTGGCATAGTGAGCTACTTGGTGGGCAGCTCTGCATTTCAAAATGACCAGTCATTTCCTTGGAAAAAGACAAGACTTTCTACTTCCATAACAAATTACATACCTCTCACACTTCTATAACTTGAGGACTTAAAACTGGAATTACGTGGTGTGTGAAGAAGCAGAAGACAGCTGTACTAAGAGTAATAGACTGTCAGGAGTCAGACCAACACTGACTTAATATATTAATTCCCTACATGTTGTATTAAGATACATATTTTTCTGAGAGACCTATGATTGACACTGTCAGTGAATACTGCAAATTTTGCCAACAATGAACTTTCATGTTGGTGTAAATAGCATCCAGTCACATAAGGATTTATTCTATACAAGTAAATAATTCCGGTATTGTGATATGCACTTAACCAACACTAGTTGAATCTTCTTCTATCAACAGTTTTTAAAACTAAATAAATTTGTTGGAGGCTCTTCTAGCTCTTACAAGAATCCATACATCAATTGTATCAAGCACATTTGAACAAATGTTGGCATCATCATTGCGAAAATATTTTCTTTCTACTTAAGAATTTGGTATCAGCTCCTCTTTTTTTCCTACTTCCTCCCCCAACCTCCCACCCTAAAGAAACCTTGATAATGTGTAAATTATTTTTATTTTCATATTTTATGCCATCTTCTGTCTCCATTCACCCATGTTTCTGCTGTTTGCCCCCTTGGGGAGTGGGGGGGTGAGTTGTATGTCAATCATTGTGATTCATTCCTCCTTTTCCCCCTTCTGCTCCTATCCTCACCATACCCTCATGATATCACTACTCTCATTACTGGTCCTGAAGAGTTTAATGGTTCTGAATTCTGTGTGTAAGGAGCACTTATCTGTACCAGTGTACAGATTGTTAAGACAGGTTTGCAGTTAAACAAGCGACCATCTAGCAGGGAAGCCCGCACTGTAGGAGCACACCAAACTTGTGATCATGAGGTGTCTACAAACAAGTCTCAGGCATCAGAAGACCCAAAGCAAACAACCATTTTGATGCAAATGAGGCAGCTTGGAATGGAAACTCAAAGCCCATCTGTAGACAATTGGAAATCCCCTCACAGAAGGTTCATAAGGATGGGCTGAGTCAGTCAGTGTACAGTAAAGCACTGATGAAACACACAGCATTCCTCTAGTTCTTTAATGCTTCCTACACCCAATCCCATTAACATGACCTCAGTTCTATCTAAATAGAGAAAAATTTGAAGTTTTCAAGGATTTTGTCTTAGTTGGATCCACAAGTAATGCTCACAGAAGCAGTATTCAAGAGATCAAAAGAGTGTTGTATTAGACCTATTTAGAGTACTGAAAACCAAGAATGTTCCTTTGAGTACTAAGGCGTGCCTTATTCAAGCCAGAGTGTTTTTCAATAGCCCTATATGCATGCTGTGATAGGTTGGACATCAAATAGGGAAAACCAAAGAAAAATCAATAGTATTTGAATTGTGGTAATGGAGAAGAATATTGAAAGACTAGTTCTCTCTTGGAAGGACAACTAATTCTGTCTTGGAAGAATTATAGCCAGCATGCTCTTTAGAGGCAAGGTTGACAAGACTTCGTCTTATACATTTTCGGCATGTTGTCAGAAGAAACCAGGCTGGAGAGAGACATCATGCTTGGTACAGATGAGGGGTAGGGAAGGAGAGGAAACCCCTCAAGGAGATCAATTGATCCCTTGGCTACAACAATGGGATCTAGTATGGGAACAATTTTGAGGATAGCACAGGACTGTGCAGTGCATAAGTTTGCTATAGAGCGGTACTGACTCACCACTGGCATCTAACAAAAACAGCAACATTCCTGATATGAATTCAAAATGTTTTACTTTAGATCGTGGACACTTCTCATTTTTTTTCAGCTTCAACTTAAATTTGTATACGCGCAAATCATTGCCTAGTGCTCAATTAACCTTTGACCTTGTTCTAATGATGATATTGAACGTCTCTATAATCTCTGTCTCTTTTCACATAATTGACTGGATGCCTGTTTAATCGGTAGAACAAGGTTCAGGTGTATAGTCACTATAGGCTATTGAAAAAATGGAAATGAATAGGTCACTGGTTTTGTATATTTCTATCTAGCTCTCTTTAATATAATTTCTAACACCAAAGCAGCATTTTTCAACTACTAATTCTTTTGTTTATTAAGTCCCACTTTCACATTCCAATCATCTTGGTTGCATGTTTAATCCATTTCATACTGCAGAATTTGATATCATTTTTCATTTACTTCATCTTGGTCTAATAGTTTGTGTAGTAATCACTTTGTAGCTAAGGCAGGCCTTGAAATGTCCTATTTTGACCACGAATGTGATGCTGTCCCTCCTGTATTTGTCATTCCTAGCATAGTAGATGCTTTTTTTGGTTTGTTGTCCTAAAGATATAAATCAAATATTTCTTCAATTCAAAATGCACAATTCTACTTAATTTAAGCTCACTAGTGTCGTGGATATCAATCTTCATGTGTTTCATTTCAATTTTTGCCACTATCTATTTTCCTTGATTCATATTTTGTTCATTCTACATTCTGATTATTAATTAATGTTCAAAAATTTTTATTCTCATTTTGAGTCATGGTACACCAGAAAATGAATGTCTCAAATAGTTTACTCCATCTGCATTATTAAGGTAGACTCTAATTTGAGTAAATAGTTCTCCAATTTCTTGAATGCCCTCAAACCTGTGGGGGTCATGTTCCAGAACTATTTCCATCATTATGGTACTACGATTCAAAAAAGTTTCACTAGACACATTCTTCTTGAAAATTGATTGGCAAGTCTTTCTTCCAATATATCTTAGTCAAGGAGCTTCACAGAAAACCCTCCACCATGGTCATTGAAATGCTGGTAGCATAGTTTCCAGTGTTATAGTGATACACAAGCTAACACAGGACAACAATATGACAAATAAGTGGTAGCATAAGCATTGTAGCCATGATTACTAGCTTCATTCATGTCTCAGAAGAGGATACAATGCAAACAAAAACTTTGAGACACTCCGAGGAGTCCTGAAGTCTGGTATAAATAACACTGTTTTCTCTGACAGGTTTAATGGTTCCACCAGGCATCCTTATTTTACTCATCTAAAATAAGAATATTTGGCAAATATTTTATGGACTTCCAAATTTGTTGTTTCTTCCAATCTCCCCAGATATTGCTATACATCAATCATTTATTTCCAAGCTAAAGGACCTTGATACATCCAAGACTAGCTGACACACCCAATCCATCCCCAACTTCTCCTTGTTCCACTGAATGTCTCATATATCTCAACTGGGCAATTGGTAGAGTTGCCTAACACAGTACTGCAGCAAATTGCATTCTGAGTTGTCTTCTTAATCACACACTGGATGCATCACAAAGACTCATAGTGAACTTGGGTCCTTTCCCTTTATCCCTTCTTCAAATCTTCTATTGCAAATCTTACCTAGCTTGTAATAAGGAAAATCTCAAAGCAACTATAATTTCCACTGTGAAGTTGTCTCACTAAACTTTTATCATACAAAGTTGCCTAAATAGTGTAAGTATTCCACTGATAGTCACTTTCAAATTCTTTTGTTCAATAATAAGGGATTATCTGCTGAAAAAGTGTAAGATTATCCTCTCAAGTTGGAAGACTATCAAAACAGGGTTGAGGAAGGGTTGTAGTAATAAGCCCCAACTAAATTTAAGGAACATCTCAAGCAACTATTTGACTTACTGAACACTAATGAGAGAAGACCTGATGAGCTATGGGATGACATAAAAACATTATACATAATGAAAGCACAAAGTCATTAAAATGATAGGAAATACAAATAGATCAATATGCAAAAAACATCAATTTCAGAAAATAGTCTGAAACTTGTTTTTAATCAGAAAGTAGCTAAGGGAAATGAAAAAAAAATGAGAAAGTAAAAGACCTGTACAGAAATTTTCAAAGGACAGCTTGAGAAAACAAAGTAAAAATTATAATACAATGTGTAAAGACACAGTTAGTAATTCAAAAAGAAGGATACATTCAACATATCATAAACATAAAAAAACTAAAAGAAAATTCAAGCTTCAAGTTATCTATATTTGTACTCATTTCAAAAAAGGTGACTCAATAGAATGCAGAAATTATAGAACAAGATCATTGCTATCACATACAAGTAAAATTTTGCTGAAATCCATTCAACAACAGTTGCCCCCATACATTGACATGGGCCTGCCAGAGATTCAGAGCAGATTCAGAAAAAGACCTGGAAAAAAATGATACCATCACTGATGCCAGATGTTTCTTGACTGAAATCAGAAAATACTAGAAGAATGTGTACTTTTTGGTTTTTTTTTTTAACTATTTTAAGGCATTGACCTTTGTGAATCATAACAAACTTTGGATAACCTTCAGGAGATTTGAAAGGATTAATGAAATTTATGTAACAGGCAAACTTAAAGAAAAATGAAGAGGTGGTACAAATATCTCGAATTAGAGATGCAAAGAATGACATCACAACAGAATTAAATGAAATAAGAAAAATAACAAAATGCTACTATCAAAGACTATACTCCACTAAGCTTGAAAACCTAGAGGAAATGGACAAACTTCTAGACATATGCCATCTACCCAACTTAATACAGACTGAGGTAGAAAACCTCAACAGATTCATGAAGAAGAAGAAGAGGAAATATAAACAGTTCCAACCAAGAAATATTCAGGACAAGATGGCTTCACAGTGAGAGTTTACAAGTATTCAGAGAAGAGTTATTATGAATTCTACATAGATGATTCCAGAGTATAGAAAAGGATGGCAAACTCTCAAACTCATTTTATGAAACAAGCAAAACTCTAATACCAAAATCCAGGTGAGAACACCACAAGGATAGAAAATTACAGATCACCATCTCTTATGAACAGAGATGCCAAAATTCTCAACAAAACGCTGTCCAATAGAATCAAATGATTTATTAAAAATAACATTCTAATCAAGAGAGGTTCATATCAAGTATATAGGAATGATTCAAAAAATAATCAATGTCCTTGGTGGCGTAGTGGTTGTGTGCAGGACTGCGGCCTACTGGGATGAAGGTTCAAATCCAGCAGCAGTTCTGCAGGAGTAAGGCTGGGCCTCCTACTCTCACCACCAGAAGGCAGTGATGCCCCCCCCAAAAAAACAAAAAAAAACAATCAATGTAATCAATAACAAAAATAAAACAAAATAAGAACCACTTAATTGTATCAATGGATGCAGAAAAGTCATTCAACAATATCAATGCCCATTCCTAATTTTAAAACTTAACAAAATAAAGATAGAAGGTTTATTTTTCAACATAATAAAAACCATATACCACAACCCAATAACCAACATCTCACTCAATGTGGAAAATGAAAAGCTCTTCCCCCCAAAATGAGAACCAGATAAGAATGCACTCTATCACCACTTACATTTAACATTGTGCTTAAAATCTTAGATAGCAAAAAAAAAAAAATCAAATGAACACAAATGAGCAAAGAAGTAACACTCATTATTTGTAGATGATATGATTTTTATATGTAGAAAACCTCAAAGACTTGACAAAAAGTGATAGTTGGAAACAATAGAAAGATTGACATTTCAGGATGCAAAATTCACAAAAATGAATCAATTAGATTCTGTATTTTAAAGAAGGGAGCTCTAAAATAAACATCAAGGAAAATAATACTATTTGCAATAGCCTCATGAAAAAAATAAAATAAAACCATGTTTAGGAATATATCTACTCAGAGAAACCAAAGACCAGTAAAAATACAACTTCAGGGAACTATTAGGAAAAAAACAACGGAGCTACCCAAATAGTAGGACATCCCATGTTCATGAATTGTTGTTTGGTGCCAAATTTTTCTTATTTTTAAGACCACAGTTGTAGCTGTGTCAATCCATTTTGTCCAGGGCCTCCTTCTTTCATGCTGTCTCTCTGCTTTACCAAACATGATGTCCTTGGCCAGGGACAAATCTTTCCTGACAACATATGCAAAATACGTGAGAGTGAGTATTCCTGTCCTCACCTCTAAAGAGTACTTTGGCTACAGATCTGTTTGTTCTTTTAGCAGTGGTAGAGGACTTTCAATATTCTGTACCAGGACCACAATTCAAAGGCATCTATTCTTCTTTGGTCTTCCTTACTCTATGTCCAATGTTCATAGATTGGAAGGGTTAATATTGTAAAAATGTCAATATTACCCAAATCAATCTGTAAATATAAAACAATCTCTCCAAATGCAAACTTTATTCATAAAATAAATTGATAAAGTAATTACTAACTACATACTAAGAGGGAAGAGACCCAAAATAATTAAAGAACTCATTAGATAGAGGAATAATATAGAAGGCCTCACACTACTTGAACTCAAAACCTATTACACAGCCACAGTAGTCAAAACAGCTTGGTACTGCTACAACGATAGATACATAGACCAGCAGGACAGAATAAGAATAAATGAACTCCCCTGCAGACAAGTGATCTTCAGCAAAGAGCAGAAAAAGAAGTAAATGGGATAGAGACTCTTTCAACAAAAGGTTGAAAAGATTGAATTTCCATCTGAGGAAGACTGCAGCATGATGTGTACCTCACCCCATGCAACAAAACAAGCCCCAGATAGAGCAAAGTCCTAAATGTAAATACCACAGCTGTAAATATTGTGAATAAGAAAATAGGAACAAACATAAAATTCCCTAACAAGGCATAAACACATTATCAAATATAATGAAAGGAGAAAATGTAGAAGACAAAATAGATGATGAAAATTCATCTCTAAAGTCTATAGAATATTGCAATACCTCAATAAGAAAAAAAATAACCAGGTTAAAAAGTGGTCACGAGACATGAACAGAGAGTTTATCAAGAAATATATTCAAATGGTTAACAGTAACATGAAAAATGCTCACAGTCATGATTTATTCAGGACATACAAATACTAAGGGTGATGAAATAAAAACTTATGCTGAAAATAATAGCCTAATTAAAAAAGGAGAACAACAAATTCTGGAGGTTACAGAGAGATTGAAACTCAAACACTGCTGTTGAGTTTGTTAACATGCACACCTGTTGTGGAAAGTGATATGACAGTATCTAAAACAACTGAGAATAGCTATCCCACAGGATCCTGCAATACCTCTGCTGGGTATATACTCTGAAGGAATACAAGACCTAATGTGAACAGATGTGTGCACTCTCATGTTCATGGGAGCACTGTTCACAAAAACGAAAAGTTGAAAACAGCCCCAACACCCATCAGTAGAAACATGGTTAAGGAAACTTTTTGTAAATACACAATATGGGCTATTGTGTATAGTTTTTTTAAAAAAAATGGAACTTGAATCAGTTAACAATCTGCATCAGCCTGGACAATGTCATCCTGAGCAAAGTCAGTCAATCACAGAGGAGCAAATACGGCATCAAACTATTACTCTCAGGACAAGAACCACAACGAAAAAGGGGTTTCTGTTCTTGGGTCATGTGATCTTTATATCCAGTCTCCCAAACATCATGGTGATCCGTATCTAATGTTTATAATCCATTTACCACTCCCTCAGTTAGACATCTTAAAATCCACTTCAGAAGAGGCCTTCTCTATACCGGGGCCTTTCTTTTCTTTAGTATGAAGAGCACAGGACCACATAGTTCTTGCTTCACAGCATTGTTTCACAGGTATCACGAGTTCTTTGCTAGTTATCGGCAAGTTGGTTCTGACCCAGAGCAACATGACACGCAAAAGAATAAAACAGTCTGGTCCTGCCCCCTCCTCACAGTTCCTATGCTTGAGCCCATCATTGCTGTCTGTGTGTCGATCCATTCCATCATGGGAGTTCCTCTGGTTCACTGTGCCTCCACGTTCCCAAGTATGACGTCCTTCTCTAGGGACCGGTCTCCCCTGATTACATTTCTAAAGTAGATGAGACTAAGTCTCACCACCATTTCCTCAAAGAAACATTTTGCCAGTGCTTCTGCTAAGACAGATCTGTTTGTTGTTTTGAAAGTCTATGGTACTTCGAATATTCTTTGCCAGCACCATAATTCAAACTCATTGAATCTTCTTCCTCTGTCTTCATCATTCAGTGTCTCAAATTCACATGCATATGAGGCAATTGAAAATACCATGACTTTGGTCAGGCATAACTTAGTTTTAAGAATAACATCCTTGTTTTTCAATACTCTAAAGAATCTTTACCCAATACCACGCACTGATTGCTTGGCTGCTGCTTCCTTGAGCATTGATAGTGGATCCAAACACGACAAGATTCTTGAAAAGTTCACTGTTTAACCACTTATCATAATGTTACCAACTGCAAACCCATATCCACTTGTGAGGATTCTAGTCTTCACTTTGAGTTGTCATCTAAACGGCAGGCGGAAATCCTTGATCTTCATTAACTAGTACTTCTCAAATGGGTTCTCATTTTCGGCAAGCAAGGTTGGGTCATCTACATACCAATGGTTGTTAATGAGCCTGCATCCAGTTATGATGCAGGATTCTTCTTCTGACTATTTGCTTCTCTGATCATTTGCTCAGTGTGTAAGTTGAATACTGGGTGCGAGGGATGCAATCCTGTTGCAAACCTTTCCTGACTTAAACCATGTGTATGCTCCTGTTATATTCACACAATTGCCACTTGATCCATGAACAAGTGCCATATGAGCATAGCAAAGTGTTCTCAAATTGCCAATCTTCTCAAAGGTTTCCATGATTTGTTATGATCTACAAGATCAAATGCCTTGACATAGTCAATAAAATACAAATAGATATCTTTCTGGTTTTCACTTTGCTTTCTCTTTTCAGGAAAGTTTCATTTGTCACCAGCAATAATATCCCATATTTCAAGTTCTCTGCTGAATCTGGACTGGACTTCTGCAAGTTCCCACTAGATACACTGTTGCAATTATTGTTGGGTGGTCTTCAGCAAATTTTACTTACAGGTGTTATGTAAGATATTGTTTAGGCTGAGCCCCGGTGGCATAATGGTTGTGCGCGGGACTGTGGCCCACTGGGACAGAGGTTCAATTCCAGCAGGGGCTGGGCCTCCTACTCCCACCACCAGAGAGCAGTGATTCCCCCCCCCCCAAAAAAAGATATTGTTCTACAATTTGAGCATTCTGTTGAGTCGCCTTTCTTTTGAATAGTTACAATATAGATCTCAGTTCGCCAAGTGGATGTCTTCCCATTTCCTGACATACAAAAGTAAATGCTTAAATATAATAGTGGCCAATGAATTTTAATTGGAACTCATGACCAGGTTTGTGGTGCTATCTGCCACTTCATGTCTGTTAGTACATAAACTCCAAGGCTACCCTTGGGGAAGAGGTGCTTAATATTACTTAAGTAGATTCCCAATGGGAAAACTCACTCAGTAGTATCTTGCTAATTATTTTTCAGCCCTTGTTGACTTTGACCAAAAGTCATATGCTAGCTGTATTTTAGATTTTGTCTTTTCAAAATGCACATCATTTTAATAGAGCCTATAAGAATGATATGATTTGAAAAACTCACTAAAGGATTGGAACTTAAAGGATTGGAACTTTAAAGGTGTGCTTTAAACAAACTTGTTGCAGATTAAAGGAACTGGAATACTCTTTAACATAAAGCTGAAACACCCTTGTGTGGAAAAAAACAGAATACTACTTTCCCAAGGTCATGGATTTTTGAAGTCAATAGACCTTGCTTCAAATATTTTGCTTTTGTTTTTGCACAATAATTTGGCAAATTGAGACTAACATTTACTTGTTATTTTCATAATTTCATGACTTTTGTGACATATATTAGTTCTGAGGCATAGCTTTGCCTTAGTGTGTATTAGTGTTATTGAAATATTTGTCTTGTGTGTAGCCCTTCTAAAATTTTTAACCTGTATAAGTGAAAATTCCATGTATTTTAGTATAAAAAAAATCTTCCCATATGTATGTATACATATTCCCTCTTCTCAAGAATACATTAAGTTCCATACCATTGGTCATGTCAATGATGCTATTATTCTCACTCACTGCCACTAAATTGATGCCAACAGGATATGAGTTTCTGAGACAGTAACTCTTTACAGAGTAGAAAGAGCTGGTCATGGTCTCAAACTTCTGACCTTGCAGTTAACAGCCTAAATGTAGCCACTGTAACATCTAGACTCCTTAAGACTATCAAATGTTTCATGGCGTTTACTTAAGTCTCTCAACAAACTGATCATGCTGCCTCTAATGTAGACAAAGGCTCAACTTTATAAATAAATACTATTTAGAGATACACATGGACTTTGAACTCACATTTAAATATAAACCCTAATCTAAGAACAATTATTTTTTATGATGTGACCTGTTCAACACTTGCCCTCCTGAGATGGCCACTGAAGATATGGGTGCTAAAGCAAAGTGTTTTGAAGAAATCACATGGTACCTGACTATCAGAAAGAATAGTGTCTGATGTGTGAAAGCCTTGACTTAAAACAAGTAGCTGTTTAAGTGAGGTGTCAGTTAAGTCCAAAAGAAAGGAGCACACCATGTGATCCAAGGATTGAAATAATAAAACCCAAACTAAGAGGAGGTGGTTGTATTAAAGATTAAATGCTGAACACTCATTTTTGCATAACATTATGGAAAATGGTGAAAGACCCCAAATCATTTGAATTGTCCCCACACACAGTAAGCCTCTGCTGAAACCATCTGACCAGTGACAAGGAATTTGAACAATCTTTCCCTCAGATGCAATTCATTGGAAAGTAGATTACTCCAGATATTGTTAGGTTAAATTTAACATATTATCAATTGTTTTCCCTTTAGGGGGGTGGCATCAGTGCCCTCTGGTGGGAGTGGGAGGCCCCTGAAGAGCTGCTGCTGGATCTGAACTGCTAAGCCAGTGGGCCGCAGTCCTGCACTCAACCACTATGCCATCTGGGCTCAGCCCTGTTCTAATTTTTATAGTCTTTTCCTTTCTCTTTGACTTAGGACTTTCTCTTATATCTTGTTGACTTTAGTTGGGTTTTTTATTTTCTTTATATGAAATATGGAATAGACAAGATTAATCCATAAAGATAAGAACTTGATTAATGACTCCTTACAGTTATGACAGGGGAGGTCATAAGGGTACAGGATGTCCACGAGTAGAAACATGAAGAAAATTGTTGTAACATTGATTGCAGTGATAATTGCTCAAATCTTTTTAATATATTTAAACCACGGAATTGTATGCATGCAAATTATATGTCAATAAAATTACTCAATATTAATCATAATAAAGAAGAAATTATAGCTGCATTCTAAAGCAAACAAAGCTTAAGTAGATTGTGGAAACAATGGACCTACCATTCATAGAAAAATTTACCCTAACATTGTTAGCCCAACCAGACCAAACTCACTGCTCTTGAGTCTCTTCCAAGTCATAATGATATTATCTCTCAGAGTAGAACTGATCCTAAGTGTTTGCAAAGATGCAAATTTTGATGGAACCAGACTGTGATATCTTTCTCCTGAAGGGCACTTTGTGTGTTCAAACCACTCATCTTTTAGTTATCTGCCAAAACAATTAACCATTGCATCACCAGGGCTCCTCATCAGGGACAGAGAGTAAATAATTAACACTCAATCATATTGATTCACCTTGAATATTACAAACATCTTTCAAGAGAACCGGAAGTTGCCACCTGATGCAAAATAATGATTTTGTGATTCATTACTTAGATTGTGAAGATCTCCATACTATAGAGTATAACTATACTCTATATATAACTAAAGCAAAATTCATGAAAGAAAGGTTCAAAGAAATCACATTTATGACATGCCAAATTTGCTTAAGAAGTTTACACTGAATTTACTATAAACAGTTAATGACATAAAATGCTTCATATAATTCAATAGCCCCTTATTTTCAGATATATCCATAACAATCATATTGATGTATTAGGAATATAATGTGTCTAATGAAAGAACAAAAATTTTACTAATTAGACGAGGAGGCATTTATGTTTATACATTGAATCAAAAGGACTCCTGGTGGTACAATGTTTAAATCCTTGGTGACTAACTACAAAGCTGGAAGTTAGAACCTACCAATGGTTTTGCAGCCAGATGTGGCATTTGGCTTCCATAAAGATTTCAGCCTTGGAAACTATATGGAACAGTTCTTCCTGTCAGGTGAATCAAAATTTCCGCAAGGACAGTGCATTTTTTTGTTTACCAAATTGATCTATCTCATATTAAAGTATTATACATGTTATCATTAAAAATTAATAGACACTATGATTGTTGATAATACTTTATAGGAGAAATTGAATTTCCAATAATATTAGTGGCTCCAATTTATTGATCACTCTTCAAGCAAAAGAAAAGGCTGCCCTAAAGATTTACAGACTTGGTAACTCTATACAGGATTACTATGAGTCAGAATTGACGATTTCAATGTATAAAAGAAGTTCTCAAAGAGAGTAATGTTTCAAAAATTTGAATTCCTGTCTATCTTTTTGCTCTGCTATATTCTTTGAGTCAGTGTTTTCTCTCCTCCTTGTGTTCAGGTGACTGTAGCAATTGCAGACATCACATTTAGCAATGATCATACTGTGGTGGTTACATAATCTGCTATCAATTTGAAACTTAAGCGTGAAGGGTTTGGGTTTAGCCTGTCAGTCAGGTCACAACTTGATACCTCGTTTAGAAGTGCTAAGTAGCTCACGGTAGGCAGGACACACGCTCACTCTGGAAGGCAAGTTTGCTGACAAAACACATGGCGCTATGCTACAGCCCTATAACTGACGGAGCCATGTGCAGACCTCTTGCCAGTCTGAGAAGCTGCCACTGTCACTGGATCCACAAGACTTTCCATCCACTGGCCTGTGACCTTTCTGCATTTGGCATCACTACATGTGCTGCTTGAGTCTGAAGAGGAATTTATGGACTAGTGTGGACATATGAGGAAATAGCATACTTATGAACTTGATCTGAGTTGGGATTTTTCTTCAACATATGATTGCTCTTTTATATAAAACTCTCATATACATATGAAGTGTCAATGAATTTGTTTCTCTAATCTACCCAAACTAATAAACATACCAAGTAAAGAAAAGAAAATAAGTATCTTCGTTCATGAACATCTTTTATTGGTAAGAGAAAATTTCCCAGAAAATGCTTAATGACAATTCTATGAATCCAAGTGACCCTTGGTCTAAGTGACAATGTCTGTCCCCCACCCAGCTCCCTGTACCTCAACCCATAAGAGATGAGATAAGTGACTTTTCTTCTATAATTACTGTGCTAATTATACTTATCAAAGTGAACTCAAGTTATGCCTGTCTGTTAGTGATTGACTAACTTCATTTAACATAATTTCCTCCAGTTCCTCCCATGAAACATGTAATTATCAGTGCTTTTTAGTGATGTGCAATCCTCCATTGTGTGTAAGTGACAGCATTCTCTAATCCAATTATCTGTCGATGGAAATTTAGATTGTTTTCAACACTTTACAATTGTGAATTGTGCTGCAGTAAACATTGGAGGGTAGCTGACTGGTCATGGTCTATTTCTTATGTCTTCTGGGTATATGCCCATAAAGGGATAGCTGGGTCATAATGTAGCTCGATTTTCAATTGCTTTAAAATATTACCAGATCAGAGAGGCTGTAAATATCTACATGACCACCAGCAGTGGAGGAGAGTTTCTTTCTTACCACATGTGTTTTGCTCTCAGTATATCCTATTTGTCAATTTCAGGTTCATCCTGTGTGTTTATCCTTCCTGATTGCTGTTAGCCTGTATATTCCCTGAGTCAGGGTTGTTAGGTTTGTTCTGATCCTTCATCAATGGACCTGATAGTTTGGGGATTTACTTCTAGGTCTATGATCCACCTTGAGTTTGTTTTTGTGCATGGGGTGAGGTATTTTATTTCATTTTCTTACAGGTGGATATCCATTGTTTCCAGCACCACTTGTTAGAGGGCATCTACCTTCCACTTGATATATTTTGGGCCCTTGTTGAAGATCACTTGTGTATATGCTGATGGTTTTATTTCTGAGATTTCTGTTCTTTTCCATTGTTCTGAGTACCTGCCATTATTCCAGTACCATGCTTTTGATCACTGTATCTGTGTAATAGGTGTTAAAACCAGGTAAAATGAGTCTCCGACTTCGTCCTTCTTCTTGAGAAGTTCTTTGCTTATTGTGGGCTTCTTCCCTCTCTATATGAAATTGGTGGTCAGTTTTTCCATTTCTTTGAATAAGATTGTTGGTATTTGAATCAGGGTAACATTAAACTTATATAGCACCTTGAGTAAGATTGACATCTTTACTATATTGAGTCTTCCGATCCACAGGCATGAAGGTATGAGAAATTTTTCCATTTGTGGAGGTCAATTTGATTTCCTCTTGTAGGTTCATGCAGTTTTTTCTTCTATAGGTCTTCCGGTTTTTTTGGTTAAATATATTCCTAGATATTTCAATTTTTTCTTGGCTACCATGAAGTGTGCTGCCTTCTTAATTGCCTCTTCCATGCTTTAGTCTAATGTACATAGAAAATCAATAGACTGCTTTTTGTTGATCCTGTATTCTGTCACTCTTCTATCCAGCTGAGAGAGAAGCTAGTGAAACTATCACTATTTTCCAACAACATGATTGTATACATTGAAAATCCCAAAAGTTACACGAGATGAGTACTGACAGTGATAGAGAAATATGTTTTAATGTCCTTTTACTGCTTTATATTGTTAGCTAGGACCTCCAGTACAATGCTGAATAGAAGTGGGGACAAGGAGCATCCTTGTCTGGTTCCCTTTTTAAGTGGGATTGTTTTTGTCTTTTCTTCATTGACTATGATGTTAGATATTGGCTTTTCGGAGATAGTTTGTATTAACCTGAGGGAAAATTCCTTCCATTCCTATCTTTTTTTTGTGTCTTCATTAGGAACTGGTGTTGGAGGTTTTCAAATGCTTTTCCATGTCTATCCATGTTATCATGTTATTCTTATCCTTTTTTCTTATCAATGTGATGAATGATGTTGATTGACTTTCAGATGTTCAGCCATCTCTGCATCCCTGGAATGAATCTCACCTGATCTTGGTGAGTGATATGTTTTATATACAGTTGTATTGTATTGATCAATATTTTCTTAAGGATTTTTGTATCTATGTTCATTAGAGATATCAGTCTGTGGTTCCCTATTCCTAACAGACCTTTACCTTGTTTGGGTATCAAAGTAATCTTTACTTCTAGAATGTGTTTGGGAGTTTGCTGTCTTTTGCTATGTTCTGCAATAATTTGTGGAAGAAACCCTCTGGTCTGGGAGCTTTTTTATTGGTAGTTTCTTGATATCTATATCAATTTCTTCATTTACTATGGGTCTGTTGAAGTTCTTGACCTCTATCTTGGATAATCTAGTGAGGGATTTGTTTTCCAAGTATTTGTCCATGTCTTCAATGTTATTCATTAGAATATAGACTTTCAAGCACTTGGTGGTTATCTTTCTAATCTCATTGGGGTCCGTTGTGAGTTCCCAGTTTAATCCCTTACTTTGGCTATTGAGATTTGCACCTTCCTTTTCTTGGTTAGTCTTGCCTCTGTTCTTTCAAATTTGTTGATCCTTTCAAAACACCATCTTTTTACTTCATTGTATTTTTACATTGTTCTCTGCCTTCCCATTCCTTTAACTTTGTCCTGATTTTTATTGTTTCTCTTCTTTTGCTATTGCAGGGGTTGTTCTGTTGCCTCTCTTCTAGTTGCTGGAGGTTTTGTGTTGGTGTATCAGTCATAAGTCTCTCTCCCTTTTGCATATATGCATTTATTGCTATCAAGCTTTCTCCAATAACTGTTTGCTCTATCACAGGTTTGGGTACATTGTAATACATCATTCTCATTAGTTTATAGAAAGTTCCTTATTTCCTCTCTAATCTGGGACAGTACTCACAAGTGTCATAGAAGATCATTATTCATCCTCCAATTTTTTGCCTTGTTTTTCTGGCCATCCATTGTTGATCTCCACCTCTATGTCATGTTGGTCCAAGAGGGACATCTGAGTGAGCTCTATGCATTTGGATTTACTCAGTTTCAACTTATGTCCCAGGATATGGTCTCTTTTCAAAAATGAGCCATATGCACTTGAAAAGAAGGTGAACTTGTTAGCATTTCAATGGAAAACTCTATAAATGTCTATCAGGTCCAATTGCCTAATTGTAGTGTCTAGCTCTGTAGCCTCCTTATACAATATTCTTGATGACATCCAACAAATCATCTCGTTTCAGTTCAGTAAGTCAAATTTGTTTTTGACTCAAATAGTCTCTAAGTCCAGTGTGATAGATTCAAGCTTGTATTTTGACTTTCATGAACTTATTTTAATTTTTTTCAGCTTCAATTGGAACGTACGTATGAGTTACTGATAGTCTGCTCCACAATCAGTCCCAGACTTTTTTTTTTGTAGCTTATGTTAAACTTCTGCAAAGGTCTTTTCACAGGTGGAGTCAGTTTGATTCCTATGTATTCCATCTGATAAAGGTCATATCTGTAATCAACATTCATATTATTGAAGAAAGACATTTAAAATGAAAAATTTGTTGGCCTAGCAAAATTCTATGATGTTATCACGTTTCTTTGATATCACCAAGACAATATTTTCCTTCTACTGATGCTTCCCCACCCCTACCTTTCCCCCCCAACTTTCACATTCCAGTGAACAATATTTTTCAATTCATTTTGATTGCATGTTTGATCAGTTTCAAACTGCAGAAGTTGGTAAAAATGCCACAATATCTACATCACTGACACTAATGACTGATTAATAATATTAACTAGCTTTAATGATTGCTAAATATGTTAGCTGATCTTCCTTATAGACATAGATATTTTCCTATCCCCAACAGTGTTGTATTTCAGCATAAATCTTCAAATGTTCTTTCTGACAATGCAATGCCATATCTCTTGGTTCTGTCACCCACAGTATAGTACACACAATTGTGTTACAAAATATGATTCTACATTTTTCACTCTTAAGTCACTAAAAATGTATCCTGCAGTGTCCTAGAAAGGAACAGATTTAAGAAAACCAATGAAGGCTCAGTCAAACATTGTCTATCTATGGACTGTCATGCCCTCTAATTTTCTTTACAAAGCAAACTGCATAATATGAACATCATAAACAGTTTAAATGTTTTTATTTTTTCTATTCTGAATATAATATAGTTACATCATCAACATATCAAAGACTAGTTTTACTTCTAAACTTTTAAAAAAGTTTTATATAATTGCAATCATATTTTAGGTTTAGAAGGTTAGTATCCTTACTTTTTAGTAAACATTATATCAAAAATAATTTTGTTTGCCATATGTGCTTCAAAGTCATCATTTAAATATGCAGCATTTCATCAATTAAACACATGCACTAAATCATTTCCTAGTGTTGAACACACAAACGTTTCCATTGGTTTGTTTTTATAAGCAATATTGTGACATAGTCTATGCATAGTCACAATTACTTCCTTAGACTAGATTCCCAGAAGTGAAATGACTAAATCCAAGACTATGATGTTGCTTTAGTATCTGCCTTTTATTTTGTTTTATTTTGCGTTTAGTTCTTCCTGGCTTCTGCCAAATTAATTTAGTAAGTAAAAAAATGGGCCTTCGTTTTGTGGGAGAAGAATGCAAAAGGAAAGGAGTGACAGAGTGGGAGAAAAAGAAAGGGTGAGACAACTACAGAGTTTAGATCATATGGTAGTTATTGAGGCTATCAAGCAGTGTCAGAAGCTCAGAATTGAGTGAGGACAAAAGGAATAGAAATGTTGCTTTTGCTATGGTCAAGTAGACGCTGACTCATGGTGCCCATCTGTTCAACAGAATGAAGCATTCCTAGTTGTGCATCATTTTCCTGGTCAATCACCATGTTTGAGTTCATAAATATTCTTGTTCTATTTGCTTTTGTTGTCTTTAAAGTGAGAAAAATAATCCACAAGAAAAGGTTCATTAGAAATGATGATACGGAACCATTCAACTAGCCTTTCAATTACCGGTATGTGTTAAACTCCTACTTGTGTCAAAATTTATTCTAGGTACTGGGACTTATGAAAAAGATAGATAAGAGCATTACTTTCAAGGAGGCCATCAAGGAACCAAATAATAGCAAATAAGCAAAAAATGCCAAATTATGATAAGTACAAGGGAAAAGAATAAAAATGGTGATTTGATAAAATGTGACTCTTGCATTCCTCCACATTTTAAAACTCGGAAATTGTGTCAAAGGCAGGTGTGTTCAAAATGGTAGTATTCAATCAAGCACATTTACTTGGGAATCTATTGCTATTCCATAGCTTATATCAAAGGATACTGGATTTATTTTCCAGTTATAGACGTAGCAAAGAAAGAAAAGCAAAATGCATCAAGCATTAATGCCAGCCTATTCACCTAAAGTGCATGAAATATCATGGTGCATATTTAAAATATAAATTACTGTCTAATCATTAGACTTTGTGTCCTCGGTATGATTGAGATTACGGAGCCACAAAAGGCCAGATGATGCTGGACTCCAGCAGTATATTCAAAGGAAGAGAAATCCCAAGAAAGCTGTACCTACAAAAATGCTAACAATGATGATTGCTACTACAAGCATTAGAACTTGTCTTTACTATTCATTGAATAGAAATCCTTAATATCAGAGCCAGTGACTGAAATAGTTCTGAACAAGTGACATTAAATCACTTGAGAAATTGTCAGAAGTGTAAATTCCTGGTTCCCAATCCAGACACAATGGATCATAAAATCTGTGGGCAGGGAACAGCCATCTGTCTTCTCCCAGATCTCCCTGATGATTCTGACACTAATAAAGTTTGAGAACTGAAGCTCAGAATACTAAAATAGCTTTGGGAGACAGAGAAACCCACTTCTCATTGAAAGGTATCTACCCCAATGACTTGAAAGTACTCAAATGGATAATTGTATACCCCGGTTTATTGTAGCAGTATTCATGATAATCAAAAAGTTCAAAAACAACCTATACCCATTGACAGATGAATGGGTAAAGAAAATATGCTACTGACATACAGTGGAACTCAGCCAGTTAGAGAAATGAAGTCTTCAAAAATCCTGACCAAAAGGGAGAAAATCCAGAAGATAACATCAAATTTTCATGGAATTTTCATGGAATTTCCAGGTGACCTGGAAATATGGAGACTAGATAAATTCCTGAAACTATTATCCTAAGAAAATCTTGAAATCTGAAACCCAAAATATTCCCTGAATTCTTCTTCAAAGTAAAAAAAAATACAACTAGTATATAATGTCTCTCTATATCATTATGTTTCAAAAGATTTATCTATATGGTATCAAATTGACAATAGCAAGCTAAAAATTATATAGGAACTTTGGTGGGTGGTAGGTTTTTGTTGATATATGAAGAACAATTCAGAAAAGTGAGAATGTTTGCACAACTTGAAGAATGTAATCACTCTCACTGAGTTGTACATGTAGAAACTGTTGGGTTTGTGTACATTCTATGTATATTCTCAAATACAACAAATGTATAATATATATATTTTTAAAAATATGACATTAGCCAAAGCATCTAGGTGATACATATACGCTCTTTTCCTCTTTAACATTTCTTAGTTTACAGAAAAAAGGTTTGGACTAGAATTCTGTTCACCCCAACAAGACCAAAAAAAAAAAATCTGTCCTAGCCTATTTTACTAGCTAAGCACCAAAATGCCACACTTGCGGGCTTCTCAGGAACCACAGAAAATGGTAAAGTTAAATTTTGAAATGGATTTAATAGGAAATCAAATGCTTATATGCATTCCATAGGTCTCAGAGCTTTTCTGAGTGGAAGGGGAAATATCTTACCTCTGAGTTTCCTAAGGGAAGCAAGTATGGTGTGGGTGTTTAGATGGTTAATGCTCAGAGTAGGAAATCTGTGAGAGCATTTGGGGGAATGAAAATTAGACCCTGCACACCATGGTGCATCCTCCAGCCTATAGCTTGAAAGATTATTTATCTGAAGTAAATCTGAATATTCTATTTTTTCCATATGGGAAAGAAATCTCCCTTCCCTGGGTGCCCGGGATTTGCAAAGCCATTCATATAGAAAATCAGGAAGTCATAGAGAAAGGATACAGAGAGCTTACAATATGGTGAAAAGATGGATAAATTTTCTTGCCAAAAAAAGTCAGCTCAAGGGACCTATAAACAAGGACTCTTAGGAGATTTGACAAATTATTTTGTTTTCAAATATCTCAAAAGTTCCAACACATAAATAGGAAAAGGAACATGGAGTTTAAAAGAACATAATGAGAAGGAATTCCAGAATATTGTTAGAATCTAAATAAGCAATTTGACCATCATGTATATTTGAAGCATCTCTGTAATTTTAAATATACTACTCTTAAATGTATGCATGCTTATGATTATTTTCTCACCTAACTAATAGGTCAAGCTAAATATTTTCACATATAAATGGTCTTTACTCTTCATCATAAAGTTATTCATAGAAAGATTGAAACCAAGTGATATTAAATTACACTGTTCAATGGGTAAAGTGTTATGATTGAGCAATAAGTTCACAAGTAGCATCCAATGTCCAACTTTGAATTGGGCATTGTATAATACATTTCCAGTAATGAAGACTGTAGGAGAATAGATGTATTTGAATTGTGGTGCTGGAAAAGAATAGTGAAGGCACCATGGACTGCTATAAGAGCATACCAATCTGTATCGGAAGAAGTAAGGCCAGGGTGCTCCTTATCAGTAAGAATGGCAAGATTTGGTCTTGCATACTTTGGACATTGGTACAATGGAGAGGTAGGGTAAAAAAGATGGATTGAAAAAGTGACTGCATTAGTGGGCTCAAGTGTAGGAACAACTGTGAGGACAGCACAGAACTGTACAGTGTTCTGTTCTGTTGTGCATAGGGTTGCTGTGGATTGGAGCCACCTCAGTGTCACTTAACACCACCACCAATAGGTAGCCTAGCGGGTTACACATTGATTGGACGGCTAACCACAAGGTCTGCAGTTCAAAACTACCAGCTGCTACGTGAGAGAAAGACAATTGTTTACTCCTGTAAAGAAATGTAGTCTCAGAAACCCACAAGGGCAGTTCTACTCTGTCTGATAGCATCACGATAAAGTCAAAGTTGACTTCAGGACAGTTTGTGAGTGAGTGATATGAGATATGTGACATTGCTATCTTTCTGCAGAGGTGTCATCTATAGACTTTGTCAACTCAGTAAGCAGAATACCACAATATTTGATGCAACAACACTCTTACAATTATCAATATGGTTGTACACAGTGTTCCAGCCACAGTGACGATCCATTCTATTAAAGGTCTGCCTCTTTTCACAGACATTCCACCCTATCAAGCATCATGACCTTGTCAGGTGTGTGGCAGTACCTGATGTCATGTTCAATGTGAAAGAAAGCTTCAACATTATTTCAAGGAGCATACTGGGTATGCTTCAAGATAGATCTGTTGGTTCTTCTGGAAGTCCACAGTATTTCCAATATTCTTTGTTGGCAACATATTCAAATGCACCAATTCTTCTTTCATTTTCCTTATTAATTTTTCTGCTTTCATATTCATGTGAAGTGATTGAAAAGACTCAAGCTCAGCAATGAGTAACCTACTCATCAAAGTAACATGTATGTTTTCAAATTTCTTTTTAAAAATTTTAAGTGGTTTTTATGGCACAGATTTGCCCAATACTAAGTAACATTGGGTTTCTTGGCTGTTTTTCCCACAGACTTTGATTATTGATTATTATTTATCATTTTTCTTCATCACTGATACGTCATTGACTTTCCAACAATATGTCTTAACTTGAAAATTGTAAATATAAACACCCATTACCATTATCAGAAATGGAAAGTTCTACAACTCTCTAATCCTTATCCTCCCCATGTTTTGTGCAAAGAAATCCCCTCAAACTAATCAGCATGATATCCATGAATTGCTTATACTTTTATAAAATTTTGGGGCACTAGAAAAATCTATAAGCCTCTATTAAATAACATAACCCTTTTGTTGTGAGAGAAGCTTCATCTCTTCTAGTCACACAGTTACCTGGAAAGCTGGAATGCAACAAAAGAATGTATGGTTCATGTTTGACAAAGACAAAGTGTCTGGCTTGCTCTTAAACTTTTCCCACTTCAAGTTTTGCCACCTTCTCGCTCTGCTGCAGCTGCATCATGATGAATGGATTTCAAGAGCCAGAATCCCTTGAAGAGTCACAGAAGTTGTGTAACTTTTTGTGACTTTGCATTAAAAATTATGCATAATTGCTCCCACCATCATCACAAAACATGACCCATCTCTTGATGGTAAGAGTCAAAGTCATAATAAAAGAGTCATAACATAGGAGAGATGCTATAACCATATTTGGAAAATAAAGACTGCCACAGATTGAACACACACATCTAATTTTGTTCTCTCTTGAAACTTCACTAAGACAATAATAAATTGACCCTCCCCTTCCCTGAAGACATAAACCCAAAAATATTGGAGAATAAGAAGCAACAGAAACACAATATTAGAAGCTGGAAAGCAGATGTTCCACTGGCAAAGGACTTAACAGACCCCAGAAAATTGAATCATATGCTAGCCACAAGGAAAGCTGGATACTCACCATATTTATATATAGAATCCCCAAAAGGCCATGGATATGGTAGCATCATATACTATTATATGATATGATATCATATCATATGATATCATATACTATTATAATATAAGAAGAAGCAAACTAAAATAAATAGAATCTTAAATAAGTGGTTCCCCTCATTAGGTCCTTCGCCTAGGCAGTCATACTTGTGTAATACTGGAGGAATGTTTCTCAATGGAATGTTTAACTGGGAGATTATTGGAAAAGAAAACATAATCCAGAAGTGAAGCAGGGATACCACAGGGCAAAGACAGGGATATGTACAATAATGACCAAGACCACACCTTCTCTATTTGGAGCCTACAATGACCATGCTGGTGACCATGCTTGCAATTTCTAAGAAAAAGAATGGAAACATCACCTTTGGGGAATACAAAGTTCACCAAACTGAAAGGCCTGCTTTATCATTCTGCTGTCATGTTCACAGATGACAAGATCTACTTATGCCTAAAAGCTTCTCATAAACTGTTAATATCCTCTAAAATAACCAGGTTTCTGAAGAAATTTTACAACATAAAACAATAAAATAGAAAAAGAAACCTGGAGGAAAAAATATATGCGAAAGGGAGAGAAAATTTTAATTTATTAATTATTAAGATCCCCTGAGATATAAAAGAAGAAATTGTAACTGTGGGTTTGGAGGCTAGTGGGAAAAAAACAGGACATTACAATAAAAGGAACATTCAAAAAAACAAAAAAAAATCTTAAATAGTAAAAATATAAAACATGATAATATTACAGTGATTAAAAAAATGAAAAGACTGAAGGTGTCAAAGCAATGGCACGAGCTTCACAGTAAGATGATTTCAGAAGGTGCGATGCATCTGAATAAGGAGTCTTATGGCACGATGGTCAAATATTCGGCTACTAAACTAAAGGTTGGTGGCTAAGACCCACCTAGCTGCTTCCAAACAGAAGAGATCCCTTGAACTGCTCTCATAACAGTACAGTTTAGGGAGACCTATGGGAAGAATTGGAGCTGACGCAATGATACACAAATGTAAAAAGCAATTGCATTTGTGTTCATAAATTGAGAAATTTCAAAATGAATGGAAGAATATCAAATTATAAACATAATAATATAAAAATAAAATCTTATGCAATAATTATCACCAGAAAACAGAAAAAATTGTATTTACTTTATGGTAGTGGTTCTCAACCTGTGGGTCGTGACCCCTTTGGAGGGTCAAATGACCTTATCATAGGGGTCACCTGATTCATAACAGCAGCAAATTTACAATTATGAAGTAGTAACAAAAATAATTTTATGAATTAGGGGTTCAGCACAACATGAGGATCTGTATTAAAGGGTGATGGCATTAGGAAGGTTGAGGACCACTTTTTTATGGGATATAGAGAAAACAAAAAGAGTAGCCATAAGTAATTCTAAGAAAGAAAAAATACGAAGAAAAAGATGAATTAGAAAACTAATGCTGAAAATAATAATGCTTCAAAAATAGAAAAAGAAACAATGCAATGGAAAGTAAAAATAAATGGAGGAAACTTTCCAAAACTCATATAATATCCTTTTTTTGTAGTGTTTCCTATTTTAAAAAATCATTTTTACTAGAGGCTTACACAATTCTTAACACAAGACACACATATCAAGCACAATGGGTGGCACATTTTTTTACCAACATCATTTTCAAAACAATTTCATTCTACTTGAGCCCTTGGTACCAGCTCCTCATCTCCCCCCTTCCTCCCCACTGTTCCTCCCTCACAAACACTTGATAATTTATAAATTATTGTTTTTTTCATAATTTTTTTTGTTGAAAGACCCTTGAAACCCAGGATAATACCTTTCAACAGATGTGGATCACAGCACATCATTTTGATACATTACAATGCTGATGACAAAGAAAAAATGCAACAAGTTTCCAAAGAAGAAGAAACATAAAGGTAATTTCTTAAAAGGAAATAAGGTAAATCAGAATAGCTTCAAATTTCTTGAATATTGGAAACATTAAAAAGGCATAAAACAATGCCTTCATATTTCTTTTGGAAAATAAAAAAGAATTTAATACTAAAGGCAGCTATCAATCAGGTAGAATTTTTTAAAAGTATATTTTCAAATAAGGCACAATCTCAAGACTTTTATAATATATACCTCATACACTTGAGTATAGGCTGAGTTCTTCAGCACATTTTTTTATGCAGTTTCTGTTGTAAAATTAGGTTTCTCAGTTGTTAATCAGGCCTGCTTATACTTGAGAATATATGGTAGCCTTTCTAAACAAAATAGGATAATATTCAACTATAAAGAGAAATGAAGTCCTGCATTTCACAACACGGATGAACCTTGAAAAACTCACATCATGTTAAAGAACTCAAAAGTAAAACTCTGGTAAGATCTCACTTATATTGAGTAAGTACATATACAGAAACCTCCTAGAAAAGCAATGCTTCACAAACAAAATGGACACCAGAGGGGGAAAAACATTACATAGAGAGAATAAAAAATAAACAGAAAGTAAAGTACTAGGAAGAAAAGATGGGAATACTCTGGATGGTGATGAGTGAAGTTTCCAGAAGAACAGTTAAATGGCAAGCAGTGTCGATTGGAGCAAGTCAAAAGACTGAAGGAAGATTGATTTTTCTCCTACCAAAAAGGTGCTGGGTTCAGCCAACCATCGTGCTTAGCACATCAACACTTAATTTATTGCGTCGCCAGGCTCTCACCTGACAAAAAGGCAGGGTTGTTATTGGCATAGATCATTGTTGTTTAGTGCCTTCAAGATGATTCCAAACCATAGTGACCCTGTGTACCACAGGATAAAACCCTTCCCTATCCTGTGTCATCTTCAGAATTCTTCCTATGTCTGAGCCCATGCAGTCATCCTGTCAAGCTGTCTTGTAGAAGGCTTTCATTATTTCGCAGCTTTGCTATTTTTACCAAGCATGGTGTTCTTCTCCAGGATTGGTTTCTTTGACAATATGTCCAGAATACGTGAGACAGAGCCTCTGCATCCTTGCTTCTAAGGAGTATTCTGGCTATCCTTCTTCCAAGACAGATTTCTTTATTCTTTTGGCATCCCATAGAATTTTGATATTCTGCATCAGTACAATAATCAAATGCAGATACTTCTTCAGCCTTCCTTATTCAATAACCAACTTTCACACATATAGGAACCAATTGAAGATACAATGGCTTAGGTCACGTGTCCTATCTTGCTCAAAGTAATATCCTGGCTTTTCAATATTTTAAAGGGGCTTTCTACAGCAAATTTGCTTAATGCAATGCATCATTTGTTCTCTTGATTGCTGTTTCCATGAGCATTGATTGTGAAAGCAAGGCTGAATCCTGGAGAACTGCAATTATTTTTGTCATGCTTTTTGTTATCCATTCAGTTCTGAGGATTTTAGACTATTTTACACTGAGTCGCAATCCACATTGAAGGCTAAAGTCCATCATCTTCATCAGCAAGTGATCCAAGTCTTCCTTATTTTGAGAAAGCAAAGTTCTATAATTTTCACATAACTGGTAGCTGATACGCCTTCAGCTATTCCTAATGCCACACTATTCATCATAGAAGACAGCTTTTTTGATTATTTGTTCAGATACTGATTAAATAAGTATGATGAAGAATATGCAATTCTGATGCACATCTTCTTGATTTTAAACCATGCATCACTCCCTTAGTCTGTTCGCTCATCTGCCCATTGCTCCATATACAATTTTCTCATTAGGACTACGTTAGTCCAGGTTGATCACAGAAACAAATATGGAGACACTCATATGCATAAAAGAAAGAACTCAATATAGAAAGTAATTGCATATTGGAAAAACATCCTAACCCAATCTAACTCATTTGTCTGATGCTAGTCCATACCTTCCTCTTTAGACTCACATAACACATTCAGTGATGCTGAGTGCAGGAAGATCAGAGGCCATGGGGTAGAAAGTCTTGTGGATCCAGTAGCAGTAGAGCATCTCAGTGCTGGCAGGGCTCTCCATGTGGCTCTTCCGGCTCCAGGGCTCTAGCTCCATCAACATAGATCAAGGAAGATGTTACAGAGAAAGTGACCTCCAGGGAATTATTTAATTTCATTGCCCCTCCAAATGAGGTCATCAAGCTGTGCCCTGATTGGCAAACTAAATTCCACCCCTTCATCAAGTTGACAGTAGATTATATAACTGCCCTAAACACAATCTGGAATTCCTTTTGTTTTCAAGGTGATGCATAACTTACTATGCTTCAGTCAAATGCCCTTTCACAGTCAAATATAAGCAAACATCTTTCTGACATTGTCTGCTTTGAGGCAAGAACTATCTGAGACTATCAATGACATCCCTTGTCCCATATTCTCTTTTGAAACTGATCTGAACCACTGGCAGCTCCCTGTCAAGGTAATGCTGCAATCATTGAATGATCTGCAGCATGTTTTTCTTGCATGTAATATTAATTATTGTGTCCTATAGTTTGAGCATTTTGTTGGGTTACCTTTCTTTGGGATGAATAAAACTATGAGCTCCTTCCAGACAGAGGCCAAATAGCTGTCTTCCAAATTTCCTGGCCTAGATGAGTAAGTGCTTTTCTCATGAGAGACAAGTCCTTGAAGAAGTGGAAAAGAGGAAAACATCGAACAAGATTGATTGATGCGGTGGCTGCAACAATGGGCTCAAATATCAGAATAATTCTGAGGATGGAGCATGACTGAGTCATGTTTCCTTTTGTTGCACACAGGTTCACTATGAGTCAGAATAGACTCAACGGCCCCTAACAACAAAATACCTGCATGCTCTCTTTTCATATTAGGATTCTGAGTGAGTTAAACTTAGTCGTATATGAGGAGGTATTTCCCTACCTCAAAATGGAGAGAATGCTTGGTACAAATTTTTTCCCCACGAGGTAAGCTTTCAGCAACTCACTCTGATTTAGTACACACAGTGGCATCTTCTAGGAAGGTTTTTTCTGCTCTCAGTGAACTTTTTCCATAAAATCAGTTTCACTCACACCTCATGTTTTGTAATGGCCAATTTAAGAAAACAGCATGCAGTTCTGAATTTTATTTTTTGCTTCAGAAAATGGATCAGAAACTTTTGTCATATTGAATATAGCTCACAAGACAATGCTATAGGAAAAATTCAAGTGTATGAGTAATTTTCTCATTACAAAAGAGGTGAAATGTCAATTTATGACACACATCATTCTGGTCATCTGTCAATCTCCTGAATAGACAAAAACATAGTGCACATGGAGTTCATTCCACAAGTTCAGACTGTTAATCAAACTTTTTACTTAGAGGTTCTGAAAAGATAGCATAACAGTGTTCAGTAAAAAAGGCCTGATTTCAGTGATGATGCATACAAGTTTCCTCTGGTTCCTGAAACCTTCCTCCCTGTCCCCCAAACATCATGGTCCCAACTCTACCTTGCAAAGCCAGATGGACTGGAGAAGTCACACTGGCATAGAATGGAGCTGGAGATATGGGGAAACCAGGATGGATGGGCCCCTTCGGGCCAATGGTTAGATTGGAATTACTGGAAGGGTGGACAGAAGGGGGGGCGGAACCAATAACAAGGATATATACACAAGTTCTTATTTGAAGGACTGGCATCAAAGGAGTGGGTTGGGGGAGATATGACAAAACAATGTATAAAGTATTGAGGGTTGGAGGGGAGGAGAGAGCAGGGGAAGAGGAGAAGGAATGCAAAAGCCGATACTAGGGCCTTAAGGGAAAAAAGTGGACGATTGGAGAACAATAATAGAAGTGGACGTGTGAGGGTGCTTGACGAGTATGCTTATTTATATATTGTGAAAAACGATGTATGAGGCCCTAATAAAATGATTGGGAAAAAAGGCCTGATTTGTGGCAGACAGGTGCATTGCCAACACAAGAATACACCGGCTAACACAACCATTCTAGTGCACCAGTTTTTACAAAAAGGTCACATGCCTCTTTCCCCATGTATCTGATTCACCTGATCTCATTCCACGGAATTTCTTTTTGTTTCCAGGAATAAGGAGGGACATGAAAGGACAGTGATTTGACAATGTAGAAGAGATGAAGAAACAATGCAGATGTTTGACTGTTTTCTGCCATCCAAACAAATGAGTTTGAAAAATGTTTCCAAGAACAGAATCACAGAATTTTGGAGAGGGGGTATCCACTTTTATTCTCTTGAAACACTAAATCAATGTGTCAGGCTGAGCTGACTAGAGAAATCCAAAGCCATTCATATATCTGTAAGAAAGAGCTTTATATCAAGAAATAATTATATCAAGAAATAATTTATATCAAGAAATCTCAGACAATCCAGCTCAAGTTCACAAGGCCAATACTAGTCCAAAAGTCCCTCTTCAGACTCAGGCATTCACAAGCAATGATGAAGAATTCAGGAAAGATCACAGGTGGATACAAAGTTGTGTGAGTCCAAAGGTGGTGATAAAAACTCAGAGCCTGGCATCACCAAGGGTCAACTAATAGGCAGATGATGGTAGAGATGAGGGGAATCTCTGACACCTCCTTCTCAGAAGCCCCCACCACAGAAGGCACCATCAGGCTGTGACCTGATTGACTGGTTGGATATCACCCTAAACTTTGATATATCACAGTCAATAACTATTCAGTTTATAACCATGAGTATAGTCCCTGAGTGTTTACTGCCCTACTTTCAAAACTGCAGAAAAGATAATAAACACAGCCTGAATAAAGAACTATCATTTGTCTGTCAATTATCATACTGTAGTGTTTTGTGTGTTGCTGTGATGCTTGAAACTATGCCACTGGTATTTCCGATGCCAGCAGGGTTGCCCAGTGTGAAAAGGTTTCAGCAGAGCTTCCTTACTAAGAATAGAAAATGAAGAAGAACTTGGCTCCCCACTTTGATGGAAGAAGACTGTGAAAACCTTATGCATAGCTTTGACACATTGTCAGATACTAAAAGCCTAAGAAATGAAAGGAAAATATAGTCGGAGATTGTGCCAGTGAATGGTCATCTCAGTTATGACAGTGTGGTGGTTATAAAATCTATTGTCAATTTGAGACTAGTGAGTGAATGGGGTGGAGTTTTAGCCTGTCAATCAGATCACAGTTTGATCTGGAAACTCTAAGGCAGGGTACTCAAGAGGTTAATCCCAATTGACTTAACTCTTAAGTCTAATCTTCATAGTAACCCTAAAACTAACCCTAACCCTAAGTCTAACACCAGCCCTCACCCTCACCCTAACCCGTCCATTTTTTTAACGCCATGCAATCCACGCACACTACATTTGCAATCGACTAGTCGATTGCGATCCATGTATTGAGCACCCCTGCTTTAAGGATCTAACTTGCTCACTAGAGGCAGGACACACGTTCATTCCCTGGGAAACATTGCAACTGACAAGACACCTGGAGCTGCGCTAGTGCCCTAAGCCGGTGGAGCCACATGGAGATCCCTGACAGCACTGAGATGCTTCCACTGTCCCTGGATCTACAAGACTTTCCAGCCAATGACCTGTGATCTTCCTGCAATAGGTCCCATCATATGTGTTGTGTGAGTCTGAAGAGGAATGCATAGATTAGTGACAAACTTATGGGCAAACATCAGATTTCTGGACTTGATCTGGACTAGCCTGGGATGTTTACTCAATATCCACTTGCTCTTGTATATGATGCTCTTTCTTAGACATATATGAATGTTTATGCTTTTTTTGCAGACTAAAGCAAAGGGTACTCCAAACGTGACTGAGAAGGATCTGATTTTTCAAAAAGTTGACCGTGATGATGTGAGTCAGATAAAGCTTGTGAGAGTAGATCTTCATTTGCTGATGGGGCATAGCTCAAAGTTAAGTGAAACAACTGCAAAATATCCACTGATTGGAAATTAGAATGTGCAAAGAATAAATGTAAGAAAATTTAAAGGCATAAAATGAATGGGAATGCATGAATATTGAAATTCTAAGCATTGATGACCTGAATTGGGCATTTTGAATCAGAAAAGCATATGACATCCTATGGTGGGAATAACACAACCAAAAGGAATGACAACATCTGATTGTCAATAAGGACATTCCAAAACCAATCACGATGTACATTGCTGTTTATCATAGTCTCATATCTATTCACCTTCAAGGAAATACAATAAATACAACTCTCATTCAAATTTATCCACCAACCACAAAAGCTAGTGTTGTGAGTTGCCATCCTGTCAGCTCCGACTCATAGTGACCCTATGGACAACAGAATGAAATGTGTGATCCTGGGTAAAGCTCACAAATGTTCCCATGCCTGCGCCAATTGATGCAGCCACTGTGTCCACCCATATCATTGAGAGTCTTCTTTTTTCCACCCCTCCACCCTTGCCTCTAAGGAGCACTCAGGCCTTACTTCTTCAAGACAAATTCATTTATCCTTTTAGCAGTTCATAGTATTTTCAATCATCTTTTCCAGGACATATTTAAAAAGCATCAATTCTTCTACAGTCTTTCTTATTCAATGTCAAACTTTCATATGATGCACTGGAGAGTACCATGACTTCAGTCAAGTGCATCTTAATCCTCAAAGATATTGAAGAAACATCCGCTTCTTCAATATTCTAAAGATGCATCAGATTTACCAAATGTAATATGTCTTTTGATCTCTTGAGTGCTGATTTCAAAAGCATTGATTGTGGATCCAAGTAAGACAAAATCCTTGACAACTTTGACATCTCCATTTATCCTGATGTTATCTATTGATCCAGTTGTGAGGATTTTGGTCTTCTTTAAATTGAATCATAATCTATACTGAAGCCTGCAATCAACAAATTGGTCTTCATCAGCAAATAATTCAAATCCTCCTCACTCTCAGTCAGCAAGATTGCGTCATCTGCACACTTGAGGTTGTTAATAGGCCTTCTTATAATCTTTATGCCACACTATTCTTCTCTTTGATGATTTGCTCACCATACAGAGCAAACAAATATATTGAAAGGATAAAACCCTGATGCACATCTTTCCTCACTTTAGTCCATGCTGTATTTACTTGTTCTCTTACCACAACAGTCACTTGGTCCAAAGGATAATGTAATGATGAGGAAATTGAAGAATTGACTGAAGAAATGACTTCAGTCTGAGATTTATAAAACATACAATCAAGATGCATTTACAATTTATTAGCAATTGAATGAAAAATTAGCAACAAAGAGGAAGGAACAGTAGTAGGATAATTTGGACTTGGTAATAGAAACAAAGCAGGTGATCAAATGGTAGAATTTTGTAAAACCAACTGCTTTTTCATAGCAAATAGGAAATAGCTTTTTTGAACAATACAAAGGTTTCTGTACCCAATGGACTTCCCCAGATGGAATGCACAGATATCAGATTGACTACATCTGTGGGAAGAGACACTGAGAAGCTCAGTATCAATGGCAAAAAGAAGATCAGGGATGAGTGTGACACAGACCATGAATTACTCATATATCAGTTCAAGAAAAAGCTGCAGAAAATGAAAACAAGCCTACCAGAGCCAAAATATGACTTGAGTCTATCTCACCTGAATTTTGAGAACATCTCAAGAATAGATTTGCTATATTGAATATTGATGCCATAAGACCCCTGAATTATAAGAGGACATCAAGAACATTATTCATGAAAAAAATCAAAAGATTATTAAAAAGACAAGAAAAAATATTTTTAAATGGATGTTAGAAGAGACTGTGAAACTTGCTCTTAATTGTACAGGGGCTAAAGCAAATTGGAATAAGTGATGAAGTCAAAGAACTCCATAGAAAATTTCAATGGAAAGCTCATGAAGACAAAGTAAATTACCATAATGAAACGTGCAAAGACCTATAATGAGTAAGCTAAAAAATAAAATGCTCAGCTTATCTTTTGTTTTGTTTTTGTTTTTTGGGTATCACTGGCTCAATGTTTCTTAAAGTGAAAAAAAACTCGAGAGAAAATCAAGCCTCAAGTTGAAATATTCAAGTATTTTTATAGGAAAAATATGGAATGATGCAGGAAACATCAAAGATGGAAAGACTATACAGTCATGGTACCAAAAAGAACTAATTGACATTCCACCATTTCAGAAGATAATGTAAACAGGAACCAATGGTACTGAAGGAAGAATTTTGAGCTGCACTGGATGCATTAACCAAAAACAAACCTTCATAAATTAATGGAATATCAATTAAAATGACTCAACATGCTGATGGAAAGCACTGGAAGCACTCATTCATCTATGGAATGTAATTTGGAAGACAGATACATAGCCAAGTGATTTTAAGAGAGCCATATTTGTACCCATTCCAAAGAAAGACGACCCAACCCAATTTTCCAACTTTAGAACAATATCATTGAAATCTCATCCAAGTAACGTTTTGCTGAAGATCATCTAACAATAACTGCTGTATTTCATTGACCAGGAACTGTTGGAAATTCAGTCTGCATTCAGAAAAGTACATGAAACGATAGATATCGTTGTTAATGTCAGATGGATTTTGGCTCAAAGCAGACAATATTAGAAAGGTGTTTATGTGTGTTTTATTGACAGTGAAAAGGCATTCAACTTCGTGGGCCATAATAAACTACGGGTAATGATGAGACAAATGAGAATTCCTACATTTCATTGTGTTCATGAGAGATTTATACATGAATCTAGAGGCAGTTGTGTGAAAAGGACAAAGAAATACTGTACTGTCTAAAATCAAGAAAGTTGTGTGTCAGGATTGTATCCTTTCACCATACATTTTCAATCAGTATGCAGAGTAAATCATCAAAGAATGTGGCTGATGTGAAGAATGTGGCATCAAGATTGGGAGAAGGCTTATTAATAGCATGTGGTATGCAGATGACAGGACTTTGCTTGCTCAAAGTGAGGAAGACTTGAAACATTTGCTGAGAAAGATGAAGGATTGCAGCTTTTAGTGTAGATTATGACCTAATGTAAATATCAGATTCCTCACAATTTGACCAATAGGCAACATCATGATAAATGGAGAAAAATTTGAAATTGTCAAAAATTTCACCTTGCTTGGATCTATAATCAATGCTCATGGGAGCAGCCATCACAAGTTCAAAGTACATGTTGAATTAGGTAAATCAGCTGCAAAAGGTATCCTTAGAATATTGAACAGCAAGGATGCTATTTTTAGCATTAAGGGATTCCTGACCTAACTATTTTCCATTACTTCATACACGTGCAAAAGTTGGATGTAGAATTAGGAAGACCAAAACAGAATTGATGATGGATTGTGGTGCTGGAGAAGAATACCATGGTTTGATACAACGAGAAACCCATCTGTTTTAGAATCATTTGAATTGTGACACTGGAAAAGAATATTGAAAGTACCATGGATTACTGAAAGGACAAACTGATTTATCTTTGAAGAAGTATGGCCAAAGTGTTCTTTAAAGGTGGCATTTTGCCTCGTGTACTTTGAATATGTCAGGAAAGACTAGTACCTGGAAAAGAACATCATGATTTGTAAAGTTAAGGGACAGCAAAAAAGACAAAAGGCCTCAAGGAGGGATGTACAATGTGGCTGTAACAATGGGTTCAAGCATAGCAACATTTATAACGATGGTGCAAGATCATGCCGTGTTTCATTTTGTTGTGCACATGGTCACTATGGGTTGGAACTAGATTTATGGTTTACCTAGAGATAATAAGAATCCTGTATCAAATAAATATTATTCTTTCCCAAAGCAAATTTCATGCTTACCATCACATGCTATGCATTTCTGAAAGCTGGAAACCTATTTCATTTTAATACAACCCAGAAATGGTCATCACTGAATTCCATCCTAAACCTAAATTTACTGTTGTCACTGAGATATTCCACAATCTTGTTCATTTGAATGATATACAGGTGAATGATAACAGACACATTACTTATTACACCACATTAAACTTAGCTCCCTATGCATACTCAGACCTTATACTAGATTCTATACTAGAATCATAACCTTACATATTTTGTGATTTACTTTGTGATTATATTTGTGAGCTCCTAAAAGAAAGCATTCAGCTACTTCTGAAGGCCCATTGGGGTTGAAAGATTAATGAATACTGAATCATCAGTATTGGGGGGGAAATTCAGGCACAAAGATGCTAGAAACATTTGGCAGGAAAGCGCTGCCAAAGTCTCAGTGATTTCCTATAAATTAATGCTTAATAATGAAAGGCCATCATCCCAGCATCCTCTCTTCTGAAGGATTTGATCATAAGCCAGTGGGTTTCCTTCAACCTGTAAATTATTAACTATAGCAAGAAGGATATTTAGGAAATGTCATAGTGACTCTAAGGCACTCCTGATAATTAATATTTGCATAAATAATCTCCTGGAGACTTAAATGTCATCTTTTCTTTATGAAGCAGGAGATACTTTTTTGACCTAAATAATTCTATTTCAGGATGTCAAGTAAAGACAGCTTGGATCTGAAATTTGTTTAATGTAAAGGAAGGGGGAGAAAAATTCTATCTTCTTGGGTAAATACATATAGGAGTATTTAGGAGAGCATACTAAGAAGGAAGGGGAAGAGTGGGGGGGGCATTTCCTGACCCACCAAGCTCTGAGGACTATATTCCTTCTTACAGCAGCCAATGAATAGAGAGGACCATAGGGCCGGATCCACCACAAGTCACAGTGTCCCCTCACTGACCCATAGTGTTATGGGGAGACAACACTGGAGATGCAGTGCAGAAATTGTGCCTGTTCTGACTCCACTCCCCCAGTTGTGGTGAGACACAAAAGGATTGCAACAGAGCATCAAAAAGAGCAAAACAACTAAGTCCCTGAAGATTCCAAAAATAGACTTCAGGGGCAGGGTTTGACACCTTATCAGACTCAGTTGGAAAGTATTCATAAAGGTCAACAGACAGCCCTGTTTATAGGCTTTTAAAAAAAAAAGCTATCTACATTAGATAAGCAGGACAAATATAATCCAGATGGGGGTGGGAATAGGAACAATGGTTCTGGAGGGACATGAGGGAGGCGGAGTAATGATAAGGAGAGTAGGCAGGAAACAAACCCAGAAATGAGGGAACAACGAGTGATCTAAAATCAAGGGCAAGGAGGGCATAGAATGCTTGGTGGGGGTTGGCTAAATACAATGTAGCCAAGAGGAATTACTGAAAGCAGAATGAAGGTCAAGCATGATAGTGGAACAAGAGGAAAGGAAAAGGAAAGAACTAGGAGGCAAAGAACCTTTATAGAGTCATAAATACAGCCCCATCCATGTCCACAGGTAAATATATTTTTATATAATGATAAGGATATAGATCTCTGTACATATATTTATATGTTAAGTATTAAGATAGCAGCTGGTCCTCCCTTAATGCAAGATCACTTTGTTCTAATAAACTTCTGTGATGCTCAAGTTCTTGACACAATAACTGAAGGCAAAATGGATGTATAAGCATGTGGTTCAGAAAGTTGACGGTGCATGGCTACTAAAAATAATAACATCTGAGATCTTCAAGGCTTGGAAGCAACAAAGCCCACATGGGAGAAGCACATCAACCTGTGTGATCATGAGGTATCAACAGGATCAGGTATCGGGCATCAGAAGACCCAAAACAAGCAATCATATCAATCTTTACAAGAGTTGGCAGAGTGGAGACCCCAAACCTATGAGTAGACAATTAGAAATCCCCTCACAGAAGGGTCATGAGGACGGGGCAAGCCATACAGGGTGTATTATAGCAACAATGAAACATATAACATTCCTCTGTTTCTTTAAATCTTTCACCACCACTATCATGACCCCAGTTATACCTTACAAATCCATCTAGACCAGAGCAAGTACACTGGTACAGATAAGAGCTTTTGACACACAAAATCCAGTCAAGTATATCCCTCAGGAACAATAATAGGAGTAAGGGTACCATGAGGGCAGTGGGGCAGTGGGGGAAGAAGATGAAAACCAATCACAATAAGCAATTTATAACCACCACCATGAGTTCACAGGTGATGAACAACAAAAAGATGAGTGAAGGGAGAAAGCGAATGGTGTAAGATATAAAAATAATATTAATTTATAATTTAATGAGTGTTTATAAGGGTGGGAGAATAGGGAAGGGAGGGGGGAAATTAGCTGATACCAAGGGTTCAAGTAGAAAAAATTTTTTTGAAAAGGATGATGGAAAAAAATGTACAAATGTGCTTGGAACAATTAATGTTTAATTTTATAAAAGCTGTAAGAGCTCCCAATAAAGTTATTAAAATAATAACAAAAAAACAAAATAATAAAGAATTTGGAAAGTCAGATCTAAAACTGAATGAGCAAAAATTTGAACAAAAATGAGAGCAAAATGCAAAAACCATGCAGGTCATGGTATAACCCCGAAAGTCCAGGCATACTTGTTACCTCCATTTCTGTTGCTGTGGCATGCCTCTGTAATAGCTGGTGCTGTGCTGTGCTAAGAGAAACCCTGGTGTTGCGATGCTTATGCAGTGGGCTGCTAACCATGAGTTTAGCAGTTTGAAAGCACCAGCCATTCCTCTGGAGCAAGATGAGACATTGTACTCCTGTAAAGAGTTAAATCCATTGCCATCAAATCATTGCTGCCTCATGACATTTTTTGTGGGTTTCTGAGACTGTAACTGTTTCCTGGGGTAGATTTCCCAATCTTTCTCCCATGTCTTTCCCTGGTGATTTCAAACTGTTGACCTTGTGAGTCACAGTCCAATTTGTAACCACTACTCCATACCTTGGGTCTACTTAACGTAGTGTTAGTCTTGGAAACTACATGGGTGGTTCTTCCCTGTGCTTAAGGATGATATAAATCAGTGTCCATACAATGGTAGCGAATGTGAGTAAGCATTATATTGAAGAAGATCCCAAGGCTCTGTTGGGTTGGACTCCTAACCCAAAGGACTGTATTTTTTTAATTAAATTATCTTATTGGGTGTTCACACAACTCTTATCACAATTAATACGTACATCAGTTAAATGCAGACCACATTTGCACATTTTTTGCCATCATCATTCTCGAAACATATTCTTTCTACTTAGGCCCCCGGTATCAGCTACCCGTATTCCCCCTGTGTATGTCCAGGTAGACTAGAGGAACAAATTCATAGACATGCATATGGATATAAGGCAAAGGTTTGTATACAAGAGGAATGGGACATTGAGAAAGCATCCCAGCCCAGTCCAGTTCAGTTCAAAGTCATAAGTCCGATATTAACCCATATGCCCGATATCAGTCTATAAAGTCTCCTTCCAACTTACAAAGTCACAGGCCAGTGGGTGCACAGTCCTGGCACTGGCAGGGGTCCCCTCATGGCTCCTCATTTCCAGGGCTCAGGGTCCTTCAACAGCATCCAGTGGTGGTAGAAGCAACTCAGCACTGGCAGGGGTCTCCCCATGGTTTCTCCAGCTTCAGCGGTGTGGCTCCATCAGGGCAAAGCCATGTGGCTTCATCTATGGCTCCTGCAGCAGCTCAGACACTGCCATCTTTTTTTTTTATTATTGGGCATCACTGCCTCGGGTGGTTGTGGGCGCTACCCAGTGACGCACCTGAGAGCCGCCGCTGGATTTGAACCGCCAAGCCCGCAGGCTGCAGTCCCGCACTCAACCACTTACGCCACGGGGGCTCAGCCCTCGGACACTGCCATCTTGTCTTGTCCGTAATTCCTTGTCTCTGAGACTAACTCCCAACAACTAGGGAGATAGCTTCTCATCTCCACGAGGGAAATATTGCGAGATTTCCCAGACATCTCAAGAGAAAGCCATGCCCACACGGAGGCCTCAGTGGCCACTCAATGGCTATATCCAGATTAACAGGCTAGACTCCATCCCTACATCTCAATCATGAAATTAACATAAACACATGACTGCCAAACACACCCCTCCCCCATGAACCCTTAATAATTTACGAACTATCATTATTTCCCATATCGTACACTGTCCGATGTGTCCTGTCACACACTTCCCTGTTGTCCACACCCCAGGGAGGAGTTTATATGTAGATCCAAAGGACTCTATTTAAAATACACCAGCCGCTGCACAGGAGAAAGATTTTCCCAAAAGAGTTACAAAACATAGAAACTTTATGTTGGGTCTCTGTCAAGCAGAACTCACTCAAGAGCAGTGGGTTTATTTTTGGTTTAGTGCTATGCTGGTTCCAGTTTATGCACTAAAGTAAAAGTGTGTGTGTGTGTACAAAGTAGATCTCTGTGAAGTTTAGAAGGCTCTATCCTTTTGGAAGCAGGCTGCCAAATTTATCTTCCAAAGAACAAAATATTTTAATAGTTGATCTTTTAGGTAGTAATCTGTTTAATCTATTTATATCAGTAAACATTTGCACAACCCTAGTGATTATATATATATATATATATATATATATCACTAAACACGCTAGTTTCTTCAGTATACTTGTACCTGGAGATGTTTCTAAGCTCATAATAAATGCAGCAATTTAAAAAATTCTTCTTATAGTCTTCATCTGAAATCTTACATTAGCTAAGGCTATGTCAGTAACGATAACAAAGAAACTCCTTTTTGAATAATTGGTATTCTTATAGTTAATTTATTCCTTAATACAATATGGGAAGCTCTGGTGAGTAGGCTATGTTCCTGTACACGTAAGTTAAAGATTGAAATCCTATCCTTCTCAGGAATAAGTCATCTCCAAGGGCCATGTCATTCTCTATATTCCACTCACAGAAAAAAATTGATACCCATTATTTCTGCTCCAACTCATTGGCACAAGTCACACCTTGATGCTATGGGGAACTGGGAAATACAGCCTCTAGCTAAACAGTAACTTCTACCCTGGACAGGACATAGGGTTTGTGGGCATCTTCCTGCTTCTGCTGTAAAACTACAAATTGATGTCACTTAAGGAATCCCAATGGTGCTGTAGGCTAGGTATTGGTCTACTTACCGCAAGTGTGGTTTGTTCTAGCCCACTAACTGCTCTACAAAAAAAAAAACTGAGGATCCTGTAAAGATTTACAGTCTTTGGAAACATATAGGTTCACTGTAAGTCAATTCAATGGCAAGGTTTTGGTCGGGGGATCTGGGGTAGGGAGAAAACCTTTCCTAAGTGGCAGAGAGAGATTAGAGATATTAAAAAATAATAACAAGTAAAAGGAGACAAGAACCAGAACAAGAAAATGATATCTTGTGATTTAGTGACAAATTAAAAGTATATAGCCAAAGTTCAACCAAATGATGTACCCAAAGTCTAACTATTCAAATCCCTTAGCATGAAAGAAGGAGATTTGCCCAGACTATGAATATATTGAAATTTCAATCCCCAGTATTGTTGAGTGTGGTGCTGTTTGGAAATGTGACCTCTAAAATGGTATTAGTTGGCATGGAATCACTCTGGAGTAAGACAGGTCATGATCCAATTTGAATGGCGTCTTTATAAAAGAAGAGACGAGAAATAGAGGGGACTCAGCCAGTGGATGAGAAAGGTGAAGATTTAAAGAGGCAGAGTTACAGACCAAAGAATCCCAAGCATCACCGGGAGCCAACAGAAGTTAAGAAAGGGGCAATGAACAGAGTTTCCCTCAAGCCCTCAAAAGGAATCAATATGGTTAACATCTCAACCTCTAGAACTATGAGAAAACAACTGTCTATTCTCATTATCCACCCAGTTTGAAGTACTTTTTACTGCATTTTAATACACTTAATGAGGAACTTTGGTGATACTTTAACGTAAGCACTGGATTGTCAACTACAAAGTCAGGGTTTCAGACCCTCTAGCTGCTCTGTGAGAGAAAGACAAGGTTTTCTGCTTCCAAAGTGATTGAAAATCTCCAAAATGTTATAAAGTTGGTAAGAATTAGAATTGGCACAATGACAGTGGGCATTACCTCTCATACACAAATAGGTAGTAACTGTATTGCCAGTGTGCAGAAGAACCTAGAATACGTTTGAAAGTTGCCCTGTGAGGCAAACCACCACACTACATATCAAGGATGGCGCAGAAAGAGAAATGGTGTTCAACTTTACTAGCAATACTAGCCTGCACTCAATTGATCAACTGTCTTCCAGAGCATCTAGAACAGCAGGCAGAGTCTCATTAAATGTCCTTGGCCTCCCTGAGGCTTAAGGATGAATTGCTGCCTTTCTAATGACCCCTAGTGCCATCAGAAAAGTCTGAAATCACGAGTCTCTTTTCACCTGCAATGTTTTTATTTGTATACCATGACCCTGTGAATTCCTCCTTTGAGAAGTGAGATATACTTCACAGCCTCTCCAGACTTCATTTTCCCGTTTAGTCTCCCGGATAAAGAAATGCAAGGGTCAACACAATGTAGATATCTGATACTGTCTAATGAAGCTGGTTTTTGGCACCATTGAGTGGGTTCTGATTCATAGTGACACTGTGCAACAGAACACAACAGTGCCCAGCCCTGATGCCTCCTTATAAGTCATTGCTGAGTTCAAGCCCTTTGTTACTCTCATGGTATCAATCCATCTTCCTCTCTTCCTCTGCTTCTGCACTTTTTCAAGCATGATCTTGTTTTCCAGGGACTGTCTCTCCTGAGAATGTATCCAACGTGTGTGAGATGAAGTCTTGCCAGTCTTGCTTCTAACGAGCATTCTGTCTGTGCTTCCTTTAAGACAGATGTCTTTGTTCTTTCAGTATTCTCCACCAGCACCGTATCATTTCTTCTTCCATTTTCCTTATTCAGCATGCAAATTTCACATGTACTTGAAGGAACTGGAAATACTATGGTGCACTAGGTCAGATATATCTTGGTACTCAATGTACTGTCCTTGCTTTTCAACACTTTAAAGAAGTCTAGTGCTGCAGATTTACCCCAAACAATACATTATTTGATCTCTCCCTTGCTGTTTCCATGAACAATGATTATGGTTCCGAGCAAGATGAAATCCTTAACAACTGTAATCTTTTCCCTGCTTACCTATTGGTCCAGTTAGGAGGATTTTTATTTTCTTTGTGTCTCAATCTCTGATATCCATCAACAAGAGATAAAGTCTTCTACAGCAAGCAGGAAGGTTGTGCCATTTATCTGAATATCAAAAGCTGTTAATAAGCCTTCCCATGGGGAGTTTCAGAACCCTGTCCCATAGGGTTGCTGTGAGTCAGAATTTATGAGACTCAATGAGAGTGAGTTTGGTTTTTTGGCTCAGTCCTTCTCCTGTTAAGGCATCCTTGGAGCCCTGATTCTTACTACACACAGGCAATTACATGCATGGCCATTCAGGGTGTGAAGCATCAGCAGTTAGGGTGGACACTTTTGCACGGAAAGTGAACTTACACTGTGAGCTGGTTTGGCCTAGGCTAGAAAGAGGATCTGGTCGTTTCTGACTTGGTTTAAATTTGAGTCTATGATTTAGGTTCAGACTGTGGAACATTCTGGGGTAGATGTACAGAATATCCCTCCTAGCCAACGGCTTCATTTATTTTGTTTTTATTTTTGCACAAGCTAAACTTAATTTTCTAGTAAGTTTAGGTATTTGGGAATCATGAATCATTTACTTAAATCAAACTCAATCCCATTACCTTTGCATAATCTAAATACATAATTGTGCCAGTTTATTTTTAACTTATAAGGAAACTCACAAGGGCAAGTTTGGCACCTCTTCACTTGTTCTGAGTTGTTTATGTAGTCTGATTTGTTATTAAGGCTTAGAAGCAGTTTACGCGCATAGCTCTCGCCTGAGGCACTTTTCTGTCCCATTGCAGAGCTCGATGGGGGCATGAAGAGAGGTATTATAATCATGTGATATGGTGCAAACCACTGAGCTCATCTGCAGTGTCAAACTTGAGAACGGATCCCTGTTTTCTCCTTCCCCGTGTGTAAAATAAACACCCTCATCTCCGGCCACTCTGATTGCACCAGTCACAAGCTGTCAGACAACTCCTTTGTTCCTGAGCATTTTTAATGACTGGAAGAAGAAGGAGAAGAAAAATAATCCTCGTCTCATCTTCAAAAGGCCGTCTGTTTTATCTAAATGATGTCTAACAATTCCAATTCAAAAGATATGGTTTTAAGTTTCTGACTGACAGGAAATAAACTAAACTTCCTTTTTAATGGCGAATGTAAGAAAAAAAATCCTCATCTTTCTTTGTCATATTTTAGCCTTTTGTAGGAAAATTACATAAGAAACTTGGGGTGTTATAAATATCACATATTGTGATTGCTTAAATACTCAGGATTATTTTATTGATCAGCTTTACTGTTCTAGTTATAATGGAAACTGTAAGGCATCATTCAATTCCTAGTCAAGGTTTAAGGTCTAAAGGGATGATCAAGTCAAGTCTGACTCATACGGACCCTAGAGGATGGACTCAAGCTTCCCCTGGTGGGTTTTGGAGGCTGCCTTGCTTCACAGGATTAGAAAGCTTCATCTGTGGAGGTGCTGGTGGTTTCGAACTGCTGGCCTAATGGTGCGCAGCCCAGCGTGTAACCCCCTATGTAACCAGGATCTTTGAGGTCTAATAGGATAGATACAAGCAATAGTCATGAAGTATCGGTGGCGCAATGGAGGGCCAACAGTTCAGATGGTGACTTTCCGTGCAACAGGTGTTTATAGCAGAAGTAAGGCAGATGTAATAAAACAAAGTTTTATGGAGGAAGTTGTGTTTGAACTGAGGCTTATGGGATAAGGAAGGGGGGAAAGCAGCACAGCAAAGTGCTTAGGAACAATAATTCTAGAATTAGAGGAACCTTATCCGCTGGAGAACTGAGGGGCTCAGAGAAATAAGAGAGCTTAGCTTTCCAGCCTTGGTTATTTGGGGTGTTGGGATATTTTGTCATCCTTAAAGTGATATTAATAACTATATCTACATCATACTTTTTTTTCTTTTTTAGAGAACAATATAACATGCCTCAAAACTTTAGTCATAGTGGTCAGTGTAAGATATGAAAATAATAATAATTTATAATTTATCAAGGAGTTATAAGGGCTGGAGGGGGAGGGGAAAAGAGGAGCTGATACCAAGGTTCAATAGAAAGTAAAAGTCTTGAAAATAATGATGCCAACATATTTACAAATATGCTTGATACAATTCAAATGACCTTTTAATAAAAGTAAATGAATTGATTAACATTTAAATTTCAACAACAAATGCCTTTTGTCATAAAAGTCAACAATTAGTATTAGGAGACTTTGTGGCTCAAAGGGTTAAGCATATGTTTGCTAACCCAAAGCTTAGCACTTCTAATACAAAGATGGAAGAAAGATCTGGTGATCTAATTTTACAAAGATTACAGCCACGAAAGCACATGAGGAGGAAATAGAATCAGTCAATGGGCAAAATGAACAGAGTTTATCTGCAGACCTGCTTGGCTGGTGTGAAGAGTGTGTTGTAGGTTTACCAGAAAAGAAGATGAATAGGTAAGTTAGCAGGTGGTCAAATCCCGACCCAACCCACCACCATCAAGTCGCCTGTGGTTGATGGTGATCATCTCTACATGTGTGTATGGGACCAGAGAGCCTTTCTTTCTTTCTTTCACAGAGCAGCTGATAGGTTTGAATTGTCAACCCTGTGATTAGCAGTTCATGGCTTCCCAGAGAGTACCAGTTTACTTTAGCACGTGGTGAAAGGGGCGTTGAAAAGCTTGCCACACTTATTCATATATGACTCTGGATGACATGAGCATTTATTGTGTTCAAAGTACTTGGCTTGAACTAGCGATTCTGAGATGAAAAAGATGTGTACTGTCCCAGGCCACATGGTGCTTTTGCTTTCCTTCTTGTAAGGGATGTGAAGGTGAAGCAGTTACACGTGATAAAGCTTGGTGGCTTGTTCTATGGTGAAGCAGTTACACGTGATAAAGAGGAAATGCATGGTGGCTTGTTCTATGAACTATGTCCAATGTTTTTATATTTTTCTGGAGTTTTAAAAATTTGAAAGCTAAAAAAGAAAACTTTACTGACCATGAAAAAATGACTATTAACCTGTATAAGATATATGGTGTTTCAATTGATGAATAATTATGCTCTGAGGGGGAGAAAATCAGTTTTTCTATTTAGGCTCATAAACCAATTTGATTAAAACAAGTTACTCAGGACTGTAAAACAGATATGGAATTTGATCGAAACTTTTGATATAATAAAGCCACAGTCTCAGCTCTTCAGCCCTTTGAAGCCCGCGCAATCGTTTCATCTTTCCTTACACTGTTAGCTGGAATAATCAGTGGATTATCAGTGAAGCTTGTACAGTTCCTGGACCTGTGGATGTTTTTATTTATCCCCTGTGATTTTGTCAATTCTTTTATCCCTCTTTTAATGTGCTGTGTGGCCCAAACCACTTCCTGTGCATGTTTTTTTTTTCATCTAATATTCATTTCAAGCAACATTTTCTGAGAACCTGCTAGGTCACTGTCAATAAAATAGACATTTTATTGGGATGCATACTGTTACAGTTATGAAGGTTGCACACAGGATCGTCTTAATAAAGATAATCCCCTACTAAGTCAACTCCTCTACAAATACATCCTGAATGATTGCACTATCTCAAAGCCCAAGTGGCATGTACCCATAACAGTACCTTTCAAAACAGACACTGTGTCCATCAGGATTTACCAGCTTAACTGTAATAACAAAAAGCACAGAAGATTTGGTGGCTTAAGAAATAAGTGTTCATTTCCATGTACAATACGTTTGATTCCTCAACCAGGGAACTCAGTGCATTGTGTCCCCTCAGAGGCACAGGAGATCAAAGGTTCTATGTTCCTAGGCAACTCCTATCTCAAAAGAGCCTTCAGACTCTGGCAGAGTGGCAGAAAGACAAAGGGACAGGCCACCTGCTCTTCTGTTTTAGCCCAGAGGTGACATAAATCATTTCACTCTCATTTTCTGAGTCAGAGCGCGTGGTGTGCTTGTCTAGCTTTAGTGGGGGCAAAAGTGTGTAGTTCTCACATGTTCCTAAAAGGAGGAGAAGACCGGAAGGAATGGTCATCAGCAAGGCCTACCATATCATATGAGACATGTCTATCTGCCCTTTTAGGAGACATGTGCCCCAGAACGCCTTTCATTCACAGCAGTGATATGTGGACTGCCTGCAATGTTGAACAATTCTCAGATCCATTCATTTCAAATTCTCAGATGCATAGCAAGCGATTCTCTGTTCACTTCATCACCTCAGGGTCCTCACTTCATAAACAAAACCCAGGGTAATCTATAATTAGCTACCAAATATGGAATATGAACACAGTTCTCCAAAAACTTTTTTGTATTGTTCTGCTTTGGGGGTATCACTGCCCTCTGGTGGTGGGAGTAGAAGGCCCAGTCTTGCTGCTGGATTTGAGCCTCCAACCCACTGGGCCACAGTCCCGAGCACAACCGCTTTGCCACCAGGGCTCAGCCTCTCCAACAACTTTTAAGAGGAACTGGCAACTACACAACATTTACAGATTCTGCCACAATATTATAGCAGGAACATTTCTCCTCTGCTAATGTACGTCAAAGAGCTTCAAAAACTATGACTTTGACCCCATTCTAGTCCCTACAACAGTAGAAATCTTGGGGCTGAGGCCCAGTGGCGTAGTGGTTTTGTGCGGGACTGCTGCCCACTTGGTTGGCTGTTCAAATCTAACAGCAGCTCTCCAGGAGTGGGGCTGGGCCTCCTATTCCCATCAGAGGGTAGTGGTGCCCTTCCCCCCCCCCCAAAAAAAAGGAGTAGAAATCTCAAGACAGTAATTTTTTTAACCACTTGAATTTTGCTCTAATATTGTCTTCATATCCTGGCATACACAGAGAAATATGAAGTTATTTCTAGGAAGTCTGTTTAAGCCCAGGGAAATCTAAAATATACTAAACTCAGATCTGACATACCACAAGAGCTGAAAAATGGAGTCTTAGCCATGAAATGACATTCTTTAGCTCACCAAATGTAACTCAGACCTGAAATAGAAATGTGTTGACCAGGGGTCCTCAGACTATGGCTGCGGGCCACATGCAACCCACTGAGGACATTTATCCAGCCATTGGGTGTTTTTGCTGCCACAGTCTGTCCTGCTTAGCAATTGACTCATCCCAGGCCCACAGTGAATTTGTTCACAATTTGGTTTGTTGTTGTTGTTGTTGTTGTTGTTTTTAAGTATAGTCCAGCCCTCCAATGGTCTGAGGAACAGTGAACTGGGCCCCTGTTTAAAAAAATTTGAGGACCCCTGGTTGACTGTACATGCTCAAGTCTGGGGATAAAAACGTCCCGAGACCAGTCTTCAGAAAGGGTCCTGGAATTTTACAATTCTTTTCATTTAGAGCAGGTGTATTTGCTGTACTTTTAACTCCTGTCTTTCACATTCATTTGGGGAATATACTTGCCCGTCTGTGCCTCATGGTGTAAACACCTTTGATGGTGATACTCATTGAAGTCTTTTTATGATGATTATAAAATGATAAGAGTGATACTTTGCACTGTGTGCTTTCCTTCTAATCAGCTCCAACCTTATGTTACAAAGTGATAGCTCTTATATTGCTATTGCAGGCTATAATTGACATTCTGACACAAGCAGTTGTCATAAACCAGTGTAAGAAGAATTGGTCCATTATATTGGTCTTATTGGTTTATACAAAGTGAAAGTGGCCTATGTGTTTTTAAGTCCTTTACACACAACTTCAGTTATGACTTAAAATAGTCTATTGAGAAGAAATATATTAGTTGCAATGTTTTCTTCTCATGTATTTAAAATATACTGTTTGTGTATTAGACAAAAGTACAATCCAGAACCTCTCTCACAAGCATAGAATCTTTTAAAGCACCTTTCTATTTTTTTTTTGTATCACTGCCCTGTGGTGGGAGTGGGAAGCCCAGCCTTGCTCCTAGAGAGCTGCTGCTGGATTTGAACTGCCAAGCCAGTGAGTCGCAGTCCCGCACTCAGCCATTACGCCACCGGATCTCATTCCTAAAGCACCTTTCATACAAGTTGTACTGCTTTAAATGAAATCTTCTTAGAACGGAAGTTATCTATCCTGCAATCCTCTCTCTGATGCTAATAGGTCTTGATGCAGATTTTCTTGATAACTTCAAAGTCATATTCTCACTTATTGAGTGGATCACTCATACTTCTTCATTTACCCATTTTCCTTTATTCTATTTACTTGAATTATTTGAAATTAAAAATCCATCATGGTGTTGAGATGTCTAAGTTTGAGTCCCTCAAGATCAAGTCTAAGAAAAGACCTCAGGTACAGGCTATTTATTTTGAAGGAGTTAATCTACAACAAGAGGGAAGAAGCACAGAAATTAAAACAGAAAATAAGGTGGAAAATATGTATATGTGTGTGTTAAGTATATGGAAACAGAATTGAGTCAGACTTATGAGGGCACTGGATAATGCATCCAGCAACTGTTCATCAGAACAGTGAGAAAGAAGAGACACCCATGAGTTTCTCTAGGGCATTAAACTCCAGTATCTTCCTAGAATGACCCTGTCCCTCAGCTGCGTAGGACTTGTGACTTTATCAGAGGATTCAGGGAAGAAATTGAAAGATGCATTTCAGAGAGAAAATGTAAAACAAACAAATATTTAATTCATGTGGCGTACTGTCAATCAGAACTATGGTTGCATAAAATTTCATTTTGCAACTATAGCTAAAAACAGAGATGGGCAAAGATATGGTACATGAGATGACAGAGGGCCTACCACAATAAACACTTTATTTTAATCTTAAATATTGAGAAAAAAATTTTGGAGGTCATGGCTGAACTCCTATGGCTTCTCTGGAGAGCAGATGAGTTCAACACCAATGCCTTCTCTAGAATTACTCCTCTAAGTCAGAAACCAGACATGAGTTCAGTATTCCATTGCACTGGCCATACAGAATTCTAGACTAGGGGGATTTATTAAGAAAGTTAACAGGTTATCACAAGTGAGGATCAGCAACCATGTAAGTAGGTCCCCTTGATCACAAAAGCATCTTTTCTCAGCTATACTGGCAGGCATGTCTCTCTCGAGTTCTCAGTCTCTCAGCCCTTGACTTTGGCCCTTCTCACGAGAGTATTACAAAACTCCTTTACCATTGATAAATACAGAAAGGGCACCCAGCTCTGCAAGCCAGAGCTCTGCTGCCCAAAGGCACTCAGCTTTACTTCTGCCGCAGATCAGAAAGCCTGGCCCTGTGTGTCACACTGATGCCACCACGGCTGCTGCTGCTTCTCACAATAATCTAAGATATGCTCTCTTCTCATGGTTCTCGATGCTTCATGGCCATAGAATTCTCCCTTCCTGCTCCTGAAATTGACAACTTTATACTCAGCAGAGTGCCAGTCCTTTACAGCTTATTGCATGCTCCCACCCAAGAGCTTGCTGAGAGATCCTGGACAGAAGGAACCTGTGGGTTACAGCTTGGACTGCTAACCATGATCTCAACAGTTCAAAATCAGTACTGCTCCCTGGAGGCAAGAAAGGCCTTTCTACTCTTGTGAAGATTTGCAGTACCTGGAACAAAGAGGCCGTTCTCTTCCATCTGGTAGAGTTGGAATTGACTTCAAAGGCAGGGAGTTGAAGGAAAAGAGGCAACAGAAGCTACAAAGGCAAATGGGCCTTAATCAATGCTATAATGTAACACAATGTCTCCCTTGACCCCTTTTTTTCTCTCTTCTATTGGTTTTACCTTTACCACTCTTGAATATAATACACCTCAATCCTCTGCCTGCCTCTTTTCCTAACCAGCAACTACATCAAATCAGTAAATTTATGCAAATCTAGGATCAAGAACACTAACTTTTTTCTTTTTAATTTTTTTAACTTCAAAACTTTTTAAATGCAATTTTATAGTCATTTCAAATTCTGATGTTCCTCTGCCACATTTTTTTGTGGATTTCTTTTTTACCAGGTTAGCACTAACACTGTTATTTCCCATTCTCTTCAAATGGGCATATGGTTTCCAGGTCTATAACAAAGACACAATGTCACAGTTGCAATGCTCAGATTGCTAATATGATCAGGGCCTTTCCTTCCCCAGGAGCCTAACTTAGTATTGAGTATCCTGGATTTCAGTCCAAGTGCATGAGCATAAATGCTGGTTCTGACCTTGACCCAGGTGTTTTAATCTCCTCGGGGCTCAATCTTCTCATCTGTAAAATGGAGATAATAATAGAATCTACTTGATCAGGTTATTCTGGGCATTCCATTAGTAATAAATTGTCCCCCTTAGAGAGTGGCAGCTCACACAGAAAGATACATTTTTAAAAAGCCTTCCTGTGGTGGTGCTTCCGACGCAGAGTGGCCCATCCTGTAGGACAGAGTGGAACTGCTACTGTCCTATTCCTCAGACCACAATCTTTATGGGAACAGATGGTCACATTTTCCTCCCCTCCAGCTGCTGGTGCCTTCAAACCACGGGTCTTTTGATTAACAAGTGAGCACTTAAGCTGCATCGCCAGGATTCTATGTCTGGCACAGAGTGAATGCATTAGAATAGCCTGATAAATAATAAATAAAACCACATGAAGGGATTTGGGGACCTTTTGTTTATCTGAGTGCAATATCATCCAAAATTCTCTTGAATAGATAGTTATCAGTCAGTCAGTAGCAGATGCTACAAGCACATACCCACAGGTACAACGTGTCATTCTTCATGTGTGACTCTTAGAGGATAGACCATTTTTAGGATTGCTTCCCACCTTCAATGTTCTCCTTTATCACCACCAACATCATCCGTTAATTTCTTGACAAGTTTTTCCTGGAAAAGGCTTAAGACAAAGGCCATATTAATTGAGAAGGGGCCAATATCAATCAATCTGATCTAGAGAGTTTATTTGTTGTTTGGATGTTTTCCTACTTCCTAGGCACACTGTCAAGGAAGGCAGAACTGGTGCTCTGTTATCTTTTTCCCCTTGACATTGATTGCCCTCAACTGTGACAAGAGTACTTTGAAAGATTAATAATTAATTTTTAAAAGTCATTTCCAATGCTTCAAAAGCCAACAAACCAATTGCCATAGAGTCTAGAAGGAGCCTAGAAGCCAGAGCAGTTCTAGAGACCCAAGTTGAATTGTCCCATAAGGTTTCCAAAATTGTGACCTTTACTGAATTAAGCTTCCCCATTTCCCCCCACCAGTCAGCTGGCCAGTTTGGACCATTGACTTCTCAGATAGCACTGAGAACACTGCTCTACCTGCCCTCGCTAGAAGACAGGGAATACCCCAGTCGCTGATGACGTAGTCACACTTAGTGTTAGTGTGTCTTGATCATTTTATTGCTCTTTTACCATCTTGAGAAAAAAAAAAGAACAATACTGTATACCTTTATGATGTCTGAGATATATGAAAGTAAGTAAAAAAGTACTTCTACACCAAATAAGAGAAACATTCTATAAACAAAATATCAAAATGTGATGCTGTTTTTCCTAATACATCTTCTATCTATGTACATGCAATTCTAAAGCTTTAGTCATTATCTGAATAAATTCTGTATTCTTTGATTTAGACCACATTAAAATAGCAGTTTCAGCAAGTATTATTAACAGACTCACATTGTTTATGTATAAAAAGGTTTTGATAGTTTGGGGAACAAAAAGAGGTCCAAAGGGCCAAAATCAGGTGTGTAGGGTGGATGGGACAAGATTTACTGACATTTAATGAAATTCTCATAGGACAACACTTACTACCCTTAGACCTGCACAGGTGCACTGTTCTGACGGAAAAAGATTATGGCTCTTTTCTGATGTCGATTGCTATTTTCTCACAATGACCCTCCTGACACTCCCCTCTCCCTGGTGCTCTCCCCCAGTCCTCTATCCCTGGTTCCCTCTCTCCTTGCCACTCCTCCTTGCCTGCCCTAGCCCTTGCTATACATGGACCTGGTTAGTAAGATCATGGCTATCCAGAATGTGAGCATCCTACCATAAAATGTGTGTGACTATTTTACTCTCTTCTATTATTCTGCAGAATAATTATATTTTTGTTTGTTTTGTTTGTTTTGTTTTGGGGGGGCATCACTGCCCTCTGGCGGTCGTGGGAGCTACCCAGTGGTGCTCCTGAGAGTCGCCACTGGATTTGAACCACCAAGCCTGTGGGCCGCAGTCCCACACTCAACCACTTATGCCACCGGGGTTCAGCCAGAGAATAATTATATTATAATCTATATTATAATATTTATCATAATCTATATATATCTTAACCATACAATTGAGCCCATCAAACCATCAATTAGTTGTGGGGGTGCTGGCCTTTCCCTCACACAAACTTATGAAATATATAGGATTAAATAGAATCATTATTGAGTCATTTTGCTCTCAAAATGTGAGGGGGTACTAAAAATAAAAACCCAAAATTTTTCCCCAAAGCCAAGTATCTACCTATCTATTTTTAAACAAAACTACCTGATCACCTTTGAAGTACTCTCCATTACGCTTTACACATTTGTAATAAAAAAATCTGTCATTCCATTCTTAGAAAGATTTTTTTCAAACTCATCTGCTTGAATGACTGACAGCCCCTCCCTTGTTTTTTCTTCCCCTTGTCTATGTTGTCAAATCACTGTCCTTTCTTGTCCCTCTGCATTTGCAGAAACAAAAAGAAGTCAGAAGGGGGAATTTCCCATGAGAAAATTCCAATGCTAGAGATGTCTGCTGCATTTTGCCCCAAAACTGGTACATTGATTTGGCTGCATGAACACATTCATTGTTGTGGTGGCAAAACCAATCCCCCATTTGCCAAAATTGGACTTTTTTGTTGCACACTGTTATATAATCTTTTCAGTATCTCTAAATGCTAAGCTTGATTAACAGTGTGACCTGGTGGAATGAACTCCAAATTCACTATCCTACTCACATCATGAAAACAAATGAGCATCATCTTGATATTTGATTTATTTAATTGGATGAGCTTTTTGGGGGGGAAGGGGCACAAGGTGATGATGGTGTCTTCCACTGGCTTGACTGATGTTTGGTTTCGGAGTCATAAGAATAGCACCACATCTACTCACCAGTAATGACCTCGGAAGAAAAGTTTGGGTCAGTTCAGAGTTCTTTCAAAGCAGGGCACATTTCTAGTCAATAGTCTTTTTCCTGGTCAGTTAGAACCCGAGGGACAAATTTTGCAGCGACTTTTCTCATTCCCAAATCTTCTGTCGACATTTACTGAACTGAGCACTATGATTGTCCAGATAACTTCCCCATCACTTCAATGGTCCGTTGGTCTTAGAGCACAAGTGCATGAATTTTGCCAACATTTTCATCCATTGGGGAATTTGATGGACATCTAGATCAAGGTTTGCCATCATTCGACATCTCACCTTTTTTGAAATAAGAAAACCACTCATACACTTGAGTTTTCTTCCTAGCACATTGCATCTGTTTCTGCAGCATTTTTCCTAAGCAGAAAACATTTCCCAGCCATATGCCCATTCAAGGTTTGAGTGAAATTGCTTTCACAAAAAATTCACTTTCCTAGGTGACACCACTGAATACACTAACTGAGAGCGAGTTGATCAATGCTTATCTAGCAGGAAAAATGCATACTACAAAAATTTCAACCAGTAAAACTTTATTCTGGATTTGTTTGCTTGGTTTGGGGGCTGAGGGTGTGTACCCATTCATACAGCATTTTCATTGTTTAGTTTCTTGCCACATATTTGCTCCACGGTAAAAAAAATTTCAATGGCTTCTGGATATTCCACTTTTCTTTTTAAAATGTCTGTAGCGTCAACTACACAATGAATCATTGTGACTGACAATTTGGGCATGTCATAGAAGTACATTTCAAACACTGATGATGGGATAAAAGAATTTTTGACACAAGATACCAAACCTGTCAGAAATGATATTTCTTTTTATTTTTCAAAAAAAATAAAAAGAACTACATCATTTTCCCCCTATGCTACTTCAATTTTTGTAAAACTGACTTGAAGATGATCAGCGGTCAAATATTTATGATTTGGATACTTGGAATAGTACCAAGCTCCAATGAATTTGATACAGTCCATAGATAGTTTAAGTGTCTCAAACGCGCAAGATACTGCTCTAGGCCCCATCAAGCTCCAGCAAGTTAACAATTGCCAACACTCCCCAGGTGCTCACCACTTGCCAGAGCACTACGAGAAAGTTATCTTAAGGAATGACGCAGTCAATCTATCTCGCAACCCTATGGAGAATGTGGTCGTGGTTTTTTTTCTCCATTAAAGAGGTAAGAAAACAAAGCTCACAGGGACAGATAATCCAGCAAAAGTCACACAGTGAGCAAGAGGAAGCACTAAGGTCGGAAACTAGGCAGCCTGTCTCTCTGGTGTAGCTGCTGTTGTTGTTGTCAAGTGCCATCAAGTTGATTCCAATTCATAGCAACTGTGTTAGACAGGGTTGTCTGGAGATACAAAGCCAGGACACTAGTAATTCTCTCTATATTTATATAGATAGAAAGATATTTAACATAAGAAAGAGTTAACTAATCTATAAAGCAGTACAAATGGCTCAATGCAACTCACTTGCTTGAGACAGCTTGCACACTGGCAGTGCTGGGAGTCTTGAGGGTCATCAAGTAGTCCTCTGCAGAGCAACTCAGGCTATCTGGCCACAAGCAGCAAACAGCAAAGCAGGTCACCAACAGTCAGATGCAGAGTCCAACAATCCCTCACTCAAGAGCTGTATATTCCAGGAGCGTGGCTAAGCAGGACTTGAAGGAACCTCAACTCACAGCAACACAGTCCACAGATTAGGTGTCCCACGGGTAGTGTAGCTTGGAGATCGAGGCACAGGACAAACAAGGCAACCGGCTGGTATGAAGATCCAAGAGCAAGAGAGAAAGGACGGAGTTCGATGAGCCATTTATATCTCCGCCCTTCAATTGATCTGACATGTTCATTGGCCATGCTATCACAAGAAACCTACCTATCTATCTTCTTCAGCCATGCTGGCACAACAAATTTACGTATCACAGCAACCCTACACAATAGAATGAAACAACCCCTGGTCTTGGGTCATTCTCACAATTGTCCTTATGCTTGAAACCATTGTTGTAGCCACTGTATCAACTAATCTCATAGAGGACTTTCTTCTTTTTCTGCCACTCTACTTTATCTGAGATCTTTCTGAAGGGTCAAGTCTCTCCTGAAAACATGTTCAAAGTATACAAGATGAAGCCTTGCCAACCATGCCTCTGAGGAGCCTTCTGACTGTACCTCGCTAAAACAAGAGTTCTATGTCCTTTTGCCAGCCCACAGTACTTTCAATAGTATTTGCCAGCACCAGTATTCAAATTCAAATGCATTGATTCTTCTTCAGTATTCCTTATTTGATGCCCAACTTTCACATGCACATGAAGCCATTGAAAATGTCATGTCAGTAACCACCTTCAAAATTTATGTTGATCAAGGGGAGTTTGCAGTAGTGTGAAGAGGAGAGTAGCAAACAAAATGCATGATGACAAAAATCTATAAGACACAGAGGAATGTTAAGAGATGGAAATAATGAAGATATTATGGCCATTTTCATAAAATCTACAAAGTCTTACTTAAGAAATTGGCATTTGGGCTGCCATGTTACCAAGTGTTGCTGTTAAGTTAATTTTGACTAATGGCAGCTCCACCTAGGTCAAAATAAACCTATGCTCCATAGGGCTTTCAGGGGCTGGGTTCAGAGAAGCGAATCACCAGTGCTTTCTTCGCAGGTGCATCAGATTGACGACAATCTTCCAGTGAACTTGTTCACTGTTGGAACCATTCAGGCAGGGCCAGCAGTGGTATGTTAGGGATGGTTTCCACTTCAATCATTGCAGCTGACTCAGGCAGTCTCAGTAGAGAACAACTAATGAGTTATAGGCATATAGTCGGTGGGGTACTAGGCAAGTTTTCTGTTGTTGCTCTTTTGTTTAGGAGAGTAATTGTTGTTAGATGCCGTTGAGCCAGTTCCACGCCACACTGACCTTCTGCACAAGAGAAAATGAAGCACTCTCCAGTCCTGGGCTGTCTGCACAATTGTCCCTGTGCCTAAGCTCCTTATTGAAGGCATAGTGACAATCAAGCTCCTTGAGATCCTTCCTCTTTTTCACTGCCTACTCCTTTATGAAACTTAATGTCCTCCAGGGACTGGTCTCTCCCTACAAGAGGTCCAAAATAAGTAAGACAAACTCTTGTCACCCTTCCTCCGAAGGAGCATATTTGTCCTATATTTTCCAAGACAGGTCTGTTTGAACTTTTAGCAATTCATGGTTCTTTCAATATTCTTCTCCAGCTCCACAACTCAAATGCATTGATTTATCTTCAGTCTTCTTTATTCAATGTCCAATTTTCACATGCAAAAGATGCAATTGAAAATTCCATGACTTGAGCCAGTGCACTTTAGTCCTCAGAGTAACATCCTTGGATTTCAATACTCTGAAGAGGTCTTATGCAGAAATTAGATCTTTTCCAGATCAATTAGATCAGTAAAGTATGAGTATAGAAAGATCATTGTGGTAGATAAGCATGCAAACTGTTAAATACATCTCCAACACCACAACTCAAACTGTTATATGTGAAGTAAAAGGAATATTGTGAGATCAGAGGGTTTGGAATTAGCCATTCAAATGCCAACCAGGCCACCAATACATTAAAATAAAACAAAACAAAAACCCAAGTCCAGCTCCACTGCTATATAGTTGGTTCAAACTCATAATGAACCTGTAAGACAGAGTAGAACACATGCTGTGGGGTTCATACATTGTGAGTCTTAATGGGAAGAGAAAGCTTCATATTCCTTAGTTGGAGTGGCTGGTGGTTTTGAACTGCTGGCCTGTGGTTAGCAGACCAACATGTTACCCACTATACTACTTGTTAAATGAAATTGCAGCATTCTTGTGACAAAAAAAATTCCAACTTAGACATTAATCTTATTCTATCCCACTAGGATGATAAACCTATCTTCGCCATTGCATAGTGTCAACCTTGAAACACTTTTTTGAAAATTTTGGTGTTTCCACAAGTTGAAATCCAATTCTAGATCTATTGATCATATTCATTGTGCTTCCAATGGAATTGACTTTTGAGACAATTAAATAACAATAAAAACAAAAGTTGAACAGTTCAGTAGTTATATTGTTTTAGCATTGGTTACTTTTAATTGAATGAGTAAGCAAGTTGGCAACAGTCAAAGGTTTTTATTCTTTTTTCCCCTTTGTCCTGTTACTTTTTCCTTTGTTTAATGTAACACCCATGACTGTCTATAAAATGAAGCAAGAGCATTTATTCTAGCCTTTGAACACTAAGAATTGAGTTGTAATATTGAAAATTAGATGAACAAAATATTAAGTGGTGCAGGAAGCATCAAAAGAAGATGGGAAGAATACACAGTCACTGTAACAAAAAGGGCTAGTCAACATTCAGACATCTCAAGAGATAGCAAGAATCATTAGTCATGATGGAAGATGTCCAAGCTGCATTGAAGGCATTAACCAAAAATAAGGTTGGAGGAATTGATAGAATACTAATTGAAATACTTCAACAAGCTGATGAAGCATGGCAAGCACTTAGCTACCCATCAGCACAAAGAGAGCTTCTTGGCCATGCCAAAGGAAAGTGCACCAATAGAATGTTCAAATGATGGAACGAGGGCATTAAAATGACATTCAAGTAAAATTTTACTGAAGACCATCCAACAACAGTTACAGTAGTACATTGACAGGGAGCTGGCAGGGGTTCAGGCTATATTCAGAAGAGGACATGAAACAAGGAATGTCATTGCTGATGTCAGATGGATCTTGGCTCAAAAAAGAAAGTACCAGGGAGATATTTACTTGTTCTTTATTGACTATGTCAAAGAATTTGACTGTGTGGATCACAACAAACTATGGATGCCTTGAGAAGAATAGGAATTCCAGAACACTTCCTTGTATCGTGAGGAAGTTGTACTTGGCTCAAGAGGCAGTTGTGCAAACAAATAAGAGCAGCTTTAGACCAGAAAAGGTGTGCATCAGAATTGTATCCTCTCACCACACTTATGCAATCTGTATGTTGAGCAAATAATCAGAAAAACTGAATTATGTGGAGTAGAATGTGGTAACAGGATTTGGAGGAATGCTTCTTAACAACCCTCTCCAAAATGCATGTGGCACAGCCTTGCTCGCTGTTAGAGGACTTGAAGCATTTGTTGATAAAGATTAAAGATTGCAGCCTTCAGAATGGATTACAACTCAATTTAAAGAAGACCAAGATCCTCACAACTGAATCAATAGGTAGCATCATGATAAATGGAGAAAAGATTGAAGTTGGTCAGGACTCCATTTGGTTTGGATCTATAATCAGTCCCTGTGGGACTAGTAGTCAGGATAGCAAAGGACAGATGACATTGGGTGATTTGCAAAAGAACTTCTTGAGAATGATGAAAGTCAAGGTCGGCTACTTTGAGGACTAAGGTGCACCTGACCCAAGCCATGGTATTTCCAGTGACTTCATAGGTATGTAAAAGTTGGGCAGTGACTAAAGAAGATCAAAATAGAATAGATGTAGGTGAATAATGGTGCTGGCAAGGAATATTGAAAATGGACTGCCAAAAGAATAAACAAATCTGTTCTGGAAGAAGCACACACAAGCAACACAGCAACAGGCAAACCACCAGAGTAAGACAAACTGGCAGCAAAAAGACACAAAACCCTCAACAAGATGAATTGACACAGCAGATACTATAATCGACTCAGGCATAGGAATAATCATGAGGATGATATAGGACAGGGCAGAGTTTCTTTCTGTTGTGCATCGAGTCACGGGGGTCATGATGTATTCAATGACACCTAACAACAACGTGGCTCTTAGAATTAACTTCAAATAAATTCCAAGATGCTGTAAAACTTTTGTAAAACTGTAAAAACAGTTTTCTGTTACAGCTTTACCAGTATGCCTGGGGAAGAGATCAGAAATGGGGCAAAACGATTTTGAGCTACTCTCGTTTCATGTACAATAAATTAGCATCTTACCTCACACTATAGCCCTGCACAATTCTATCCAGCATAAAATTTATAAATCTTAATTGTCTTTTCACTATTTTATGTACCAAAATGTTTTGTAATCACATATATTAAATCCTCATAAAAACCTTATCCTCCCACTAATATTCTCCTTCCATAACATAGCTAGAAGTTAAAAAAAGTTAATTTACTTCTAAGTAATTGAGCAAGCCAGTTGACGAAGGAGGTTCAGCCAGGAGATTGATAGTCTCTGTAGCCCCTCTTCTTTCTGCACTTCATGACCCTCTCTCAGAAATGTTTATCGTAAAGCTCTCTGCTCAAGAATCCTAGTGGCAGGCTGATAACTCAAAGGTTAGAGTTTCAAACCCATGAGCAGCTTCTTGGAAGAAAGATGAGGCTTTCTGCTCACATAAAGATGTACAATTTTGGAAACCCACAGGGCAGTTCTACCCTCTCCTGTAGGGTCTCAACTGTGAGTTGAATTCTACTTACTGGCAGAGAAAGCATTCTGCTACATAGGTTTTCTTTCCCATAGGTCCAAGTTACTATGGATCCCCTCAGTCATTGAAGTAAGATTTACTGAAAGGTTATTCGGGTTCTCTGCAATTCCAGCATCTCTGTAAAAGTACTAATCTTGAAAACTGAGAAACTGGATCTAAGATAATTTCTGTATTAAACACTATTTCCCATTGTTGGTGTGGTACGGCTCATACAGCCAAGTTCAGGCCAAGGAAAATGATATAGATGGTATGAGTGAAATTAGTGTTCTCTGCTCTGCCCTACTTTCCTGTTTCTTCCCTCCCAACTGTATCAGTGTTTAACAAATAAGACCTATTCAACATACTGTTCCTAAAAGTCTATTATGGGGTAGGTACTTCATAAAATGTTGGAAATATGCAGTACAAATACAGTACTCCTGTCCCTGCGTTCATAGCTCAGCAGGGGAGATAAATACATAATCAAACAGCTCCCACTATCATGTGTTACCTTACTGACCCTGCTTAGGAGCAAAGTGTAGAGAAACAAAGAACGTGCCAATTAATTCAGATTGGAGGAAGCAGAGAATGTCTGCAGTGGAAGCCCTCTCTCAAGTAGGTCCTAAAATGCCATGAAGGAATATATATATATATATATATATATATATATATATATATATATATGCCTCATGACATAACGGTTAAATGTTGAGCTGCTAACTGCAGTCAGCAGTTGAAACCACCATCTTCTCAGGGGAAGAAAGACACAGTTCTATACAACTGTCAAGAGGTATAGTCTCAGACCCTCCCAGCTCCAGTTCTCCCCAGTCCTATCAGGTTGTTGTGAGTTGAAATTGGCTCAATAGCAGTGGATAGATGATAGATAGATAGATAGATAGATAGATAGATAGATAGATAGATAGATAGATAGATAGATATAGATATACTCTTTCTAAGAATGCTTACATTCTAAAAAATTCCAAATAATAGCCTGAAATAGTAGTAATTCTCTGTGCTGGAGCCTTCTCAGCCACTGCTCTCAATTGCAATCCATATTCAGTAGCTATGATATACCTTCTCTTTCACAATCCCTGACTCATGACCATGGAATGGTTGTAAATGACTCTGCTCAGAAACTACATAAAGGTGAAACCCACATGAAGAAACCCTAAATTTAAGGTCACTATTGAGAGGATTGAGACACAAATGAGAGAGAGAGAGAGAGAGAGAGAGAGAGAGAGAGAGATTCATTTAGTATTTACAGAAAGGTTCCCTTGGATGTGACCACAGTTTGAGGTGATTGTATGAAGTGAACGACTGATTGTGAAAATGCTTTGTAAAGTGAAGAAACATAATGAATAAATGCCTGTATTATGGATCTCCATCCTGTAATGGAGATGGGGTGCATTCCTGCCAGGTCCAAATGCAGCTGTGCTCCCGAGCTGCCCAGCCTGAAGAGAAGATGGAGATGAGAAAAGCTCTGGGAAGATCGGAAAGAATATGTGTGCACGGGGGTGTGACCTCCTCCAGCTCTGTTGCATTGCAGAGAGAATTTCCTGTGTCAGCTCAACCCTAGCCTGCCTTTCCTGCAGGATATCAAGCTCCAAGTTTACAGTTCCTATCTGGGAGCCTCTTTGTGTGAACAAAGCCTCATTTGTTAAGAAGTGTCACAGATCAGTGTGTATCAGATGCAAGATTGAATGTCCCTCAAGCACAAAGGCATGCAAAGTTATGCCAGGATACCAGCAATGGGGCTTTTCACCATGAGAAAACAGATGGTCAGAGTAAAAAAGACCAGTCTGTATGGAAAAGAAATTCTTCCAGCCACCCCCTCTTCCATGCCCCTGCTCCTCCCCCACCCTCTTCTTTCACTCCATTGCACTGACAGGGAAGGATTCAATATGCAGCAATATCATCTCATGTTTGTGTCCTTTTAATTAAGCTGGGAGACCTGGAATAGGGACAGCCTTGTCTTTGCAGAGAAATGATTTCAAAAAGAAGATAATAAGACCCTCTTTTTCTTCAGGCTTGCAAGAGTCTTGTGTATAATTTGTCCTTTGCAAGAGCAATCAAAGATAACGGGTGCGCAATTGATTACGGGCTTTGTGTTCTTTTAATTACTTGTTTCTACACACTGGTTTAGTTACATGCTGAAAGCAAATCCGTCTGAGTTCCCTCTAAGCCATAGTGCTTTCTTTTGCTTACATGCTTTAATAATAAAGCTATTAGTGTGCCACCACCACATCGAACAATCCTATCAGACCCAGAGAGAGCTTGAATTTTGCCTTGTTTTATTCTTCCATGGGCTATTAGATGTTTTCTTTGTCTTTTTTTATTTTCTTAATGAAAAACAAGGTTCAAGAGCACTACATCCTAGCCTTGCTTTAGGAAAATTTCAACTTCAAGAAGATAAAGTTTCTTATTCTCCAAATCGAGTTTTTATATACAGAAAACTTAGACTGTATACACCAAAATGTTTCTAGTTTTCCTTTGATTGCTTGATGAAAATAGGAGCAAAGGTCTTATTTTTACAGAACACTAATTTCTGGACCTCTATAACTGAATTTTGACAAAAATTTGGAAGTTTTTGGAAAAATTAGGAAAAAATTTAAGAACGGACCTTGTAGATCAGATATTTCATTATTTCCATCCCAGGCTCTGAAATCTTATCAGATTGCCCAATCAGTCAATGCCAAGTGAAAAGGTGGCAATAATTTCATTATTTTTTTAAATGCTGCCTATAAAGTATGAGACAAGGAGCCTAAGAAAAGAGCCTAAACACAATAGAAAATTGACATTCTTTTCCACAGTGCTACTTCCTTCTAGTAATTTAGGCCCAAGAGAAGACACTGAACACTATAACCACATAAGAGAAACCCAGCTAATTAAAATATTTAGACTATGTTAATCCAGCTGCTCAAAGTGGAAATGAGTGGAAAGCTCAGTTGGGATCACACACGAGGACCCTGAGAGTCAGTGGCGTACCCTGCTGCTTAATCAAATCTCCACAGATGTGAGCTCCCTGCAAATGGTGAAATGCCATCAAATTCTTGAACAGCTTCTTCCTGTAGATCCCCAAGGTGTCAGACCCTTTCTCCTTCCCAAGAATTCTCCCCACCTTACAGGAACTACCAGCTGCTCCGCCTGTGAGAAAGGAGGCTTTCTACTACTGAAAGGTTGATTTCCTGCCTGGGGGACTCACAGGGGCACTTTATTCTACAGGCTCACTCTGAGTGGGCATTGACTTGCTGGCAGTGAGTTGAGAGAAGTGCCCAAAGTGTGCTTGGCAACATGGGAAATAGAGAGAGGTGCCTTCCTTGATACCTGGTCTAATGAACAGTTTCTAGTGGAAGTGAGAAAAGCAGTCTCAAGCAATTGAGAAGGCAACAACTGAGCATGCTGAGGCCTAACTTTTGCAGTGGAGAAGGAAAGCAGTTCACAAAGAGCATACAGATACGACTTCCTGGAGGTTAGAGGACTTAAACCGTGCTGACGCCTCAATAAGACACAGCAGACTGGGCAAAGCGCAGAGTGGAAAAGACACCAGTCTGTGTCATGGTGATGGGAGCAGGGAGAGGTAAGCAAAGGGAGAAGAGGAAAACGAGGAATAGTGAACTATTGGATAGCATCAAGTTGATGACCAGTGTCCAAAATTCCCATGTTTTAGTGCGGTGGCTTCTGAGTCAAGCAATAAAGGCTACAAACGAGATAAAATAATCTTGAGCCCTATGAAACACTAGCAGTCAAAACAAGCAAACAAACCGGATGCACTGACTACCCAAAGCACAATGTAGTTACATGCCAGTATAGCTCAGCTTTACGCCAAGGGATATAGCAGTGTTTTTCTGAGATGTTTATCTTTCACGCGGTAAAATATATTGCTGAGCATAACAGCAATTTATGTTACTGTATTATACTTTTCTGTGTAGATTGCTAGTTTCATTTGGTGAATCTAGCTGATCCTGGATGTTTCTTTCTTCTTCCTCTTTACAGCTGCTTCTTTCTTCAGTGCGTTTTGCTTCCATCATCATAGAATTTCATTCAGCTCTTCTTGGATCTCTACTCCAATGTTTCATGTTCTAAGAGTGTTCAGCCATGTTTACATTTCTTAAAATATTTTAAAATGAACATATACATATGGAATTGTATACATGTACATATAGACTGTTGGGGTTTTGATGTGAAAAACAGCAATCGCATTTTTTTTAAATCATACCTAAGCATTTTAAATAAACTACTCAATGACATACGCGTTTGCACTCTAGAGTTGAGTTCTAAGCAAAGTACTATGAGAGTACAGATAGAGGGGCGATGAACACAGCTATGGTGGTGAACTTGATCTGGATCTAGTACATGTTACAGGAAGGACCCCTGGGATGCAGTGGTCAATGATCTGGCTGCATGCTGACCGATCTGTAGTTAGAACCCACTCGCTGCTCTGAAGTGAAGGATGAAGTCGTCCCTTGGCTCAGGGATTTCAGCCTTGGGCCCTCTATAGGGCAGTTCTGGTCTATCTCAGAGGGTTGACAGTGAGTACAAATGATTCAAGAACAATGGGTTTAAAGGTTAAGTGTAAATTCTCCTCTAGTATTCTATGTCAAACAACCTCAAAACGGATATTTCAACCTAAATGGGATATTATGAAATCACTCTCTCGCTGTTCCTCTTACTGAATCCCCTTCAAATGTATGGTAATTTAGAAATGCAACATAGCTGGCGCCTCCTCTTACAAATGCCCTCCCTACTGAGTGCTCCTTGTCAACGGGCTCTGAGGCAAATCGCCTCACAGCAGAAGCCACTCTGCCATTATACCCTCATTTGCAGCCAAGCTGGCTTTCCTCTGGTGTCTTGTCCTTGGGCTATCGTTCACTGTCGGGGGCTCTCCAGGGTGTGCCGGCTGTTCCCCTCCCAACAAGAGGAGGGGAAACAGTCATGTGTCACCAATTCAGGAAAGACTGCCTTGGCTGCCATTATGGTGCCATGGTTCTGGAACCAATAATCATGTCGCCGTGACTAGGGCAGCTCCTGGGCAAACTCGTGAAGTATTTAATTTTTTCCTGAGCTAATCTTCCGTTTCCTGGTGCCCCCACCCTTACCCCATCCAGAGGTTAATCCTAGTCCTTTCAGAAGATATTCAGGCTGTCTTCTCTGAAAAAGGATTCAATCTAGAGATCAATAGTTCATAACTGAAGGGATAATACCTCTTCCAAATAATGCATCCTATTTATGCACTTGCACACATAAATGCACACAGTACACAAATACAAAATTTTGCATATAACTGCAAGTAATTCACAAAATTCTCCCTCGACCAGCTTACCAATTCAAATCTCTGTCTCAGCCGTCTTTGCCATCCCCATCCTCTCTCCCTTTTCCTCTTAGGTTAGGTTAACACATTATAACTAGTTCATAAAAGGGTGTTCACAAAGCTTTTAAAATGTATATTTTCACTTTTATTTAATTGTTACACAAAGGGTGAATAAAATAACTGTCTGGAGAGGTGGTTAAAGACTAACTAAAAGGAACCATGTGTTTATTTCTGCACTGCTGCTCTCTCAGCACAGCTACAGTCAAGACAACCGCAATAAATCTGTTTTGTGAAACTTTGAGTATGACGCAGAAGAAATTGAGAAAAGAAATTTTGTACCTTTCTTCTTCTTGTGGGTAATTAGCTATCAAGTTGGAGAGACAAATGGTTAAAAATTCCTTTCCTTTGGACACTGAACAATAGTTTTTCAGCTCCAACAGCTGCCAACCACCTCCCGATGATGATGCTCTCAAGAAGGACCATTTGTCTCCTACCACAGCTGCAAGTGGGGCTTGCTCATCTGGAGGCAGGATTGAGAGACAGCTTTGTAGTCTCATCCCTCCTGGTGACTTTCAAAATGATCTCGGCCTTTTCCAGAAATGGAGGGAGCAGAGGTGAGAAACATTAGTGGACCCGTTAGGAGCGCTCCATCCAGTTTCTTGTCATAATGGACCTATGTACCCCTGCCCCATCCGGCGCAATCTTCAGAACGTTTGCTCGATTGGCATGCAGTATTGCAGCCCCTGTGTCAGTCCGTCTCAAGGAGAGGCTTCCTTTTTTACGTCAACCCTCTGCTTTACCACTCATGAGGTCCTTCTCCCAAAACCGACCCCTAATGACAGCATGTCCTAAGGCATCCTGACTTTTAAGGAACATTCTGGCAACATCTCTCCCAAGATAAAATGTCTTGTATACAATCCATTGTATACGTAATATTTTTTACCAGCATCATAATTCAAAGGCTTCAATTCTACTTTTATCGTCTTTATTCATGGTCTGGCTTTCACACTTAATGGAATAAGCATAGTTAAATATATGTGCAAAATCAATACAGTTAAAAGAAAAAATGTTTTAATAGAATGCATTATGTTACCATGTGATTCCTGCAAACTAAAAAGTAATAAAAGCCTACAGATGGGCTTTGGATCCCCAGTCTGCATGCCCCCTCATTCACGGTGATAGGACATGTTCGTTGATGCTTGATATTGATCCCTTCAACACCTCCTGATCCCACAAGATGCTGCTTCCATGTGGGCTTTATTGTTTTTCAGTCATATGGCCATTTGTTTATCTTCAAGACTTTAAGTTTCCAGACTCTATATATTTTGATAACTGGGTACCATCAACTTCCTTCCCCCACATTTGCTTATGCACCACTTTGACTTCAGCGATAGTGTCAGGGCAGGCTGCTGTGCTTCTTCCACGTGGGTTTTGTTGTTTCTCAGCTAGATAACCACTTGTGGTGACAATGAAACATACAACATTCCTCTGGTTCTTCAATGTTTCCTCACCACCCTATCCTACCACCCGCCACACACACACACACACACACACACACACACACACACTATCAGGATCCCAATTCTATCTTACAAATCCTGCTGGACCGGAAGATGTACACTGGTACAGACAGGAACTGGAAACACAGGGAATCCAGGACAGAAGAATTCCTCAATACCAGCATTACCAATGGTAATACTGAGAGGATAGAGACAAGGTCAGGAGAAAGGAGAACAAACTACAAGGATCTACATATAACCCCTTCCCTAGGGGACAGACAAAAGAGAAGAGGGTAAAGCAGACATCAGATAGTGTGAGATATGACAAAATAATAATAATTTAGAAATTATCAAGGGTTCATTTGGGAGTGGGGATTGGAGATGGAGGGGGGGAATGAGGAGCTGATAACGGGGACTCAAGTACAAAGCAAGTGTTTTGAGAATGTTGAGGGAAATAAATGTACAAAAGTGCTTGACACAATGGATGTATGTGTGAATTGTGATGAGTTGTATGAGGCCCCAGTAAAATGGTGTAATAAAAAATCTCATCTAAGTATTTGATTTAAAAGATTAGCTCTTAAATCCTTATTAATTTCACCTGTTGAAATCTGTAGGCTCTAAACTTAAAAATAGGAAAACACAAAACTGAACACTTATGTTGCTTGAGAGCAACATCCACTTCCCCATCCAGTACATCTGATTTGTAGTTCTCTTCTCAGACAGAGTAAAATTGCCCTTTTAGGTTTGCTGTTCTGTAAATTTTCTTAGGACCAGACAGCCTCATAATTCTCCCTCAAAGTAAATGATGGGTTTCAACTGTTGACCTTGCATAACAAATTATCTAACTCCTGCTATGGCCTGGGATTCTGTGTTAAAACTACTTCTATTGAGTTAACTTTAACTCATGATGGCACTATATAGAATTTCTTAGAGGATGCAAATCTCTTCAAAAACACACAGCCTCATCTTCCTCCCAAGAAACGACTCTTGGAATTAAGCCACAGGACTTTGCTTAACCACTCCCTGGATAGCTACATGAGGGCAGAGCTTGTTTCTTTCTAGAAAAATCTTTTATAACAACCCTACAGTGAAACTATCTCAATGGTGAAGGAAGGTAAGTCCAGATATCTTACATTCTGCAGCAGGACTGGATAAAACATGCAGTATGTGCAACTTTGCTTGTGCCTATTTTGACTATTGCCAATGTCATACGACATTTCTCTAGAATCCTTCTAGCACAGTTAAACAGTTATCCTCCACCACATAATTGTTTATGCATGATAGATATGATATGGTTTATTTGTAATTTCTTCACCAGATCATTAAGAGAGTCTGGCTGCCATTGCAAATACAGCAGAATAAATCTACCTGAGTTTATAGGAAAAAGAGAAAAGTCCAAACCTTGGTGGCAGAGTAGATTATGGGGTGGGCTACTAGCCTCAAGGTCAGCAGTTCGAACCCACCAGCTTCTCTGTAGGAGAACGATGGGGCTTTCTATTCCTGTAAAGCTTTGAACTCTCAGGAAACTGAAGAGGCAGGTCTGTAAGGCTGCTGTGAGCCAGAGCCGACAGGCCGGCAGTGGGTTTGGGTGGGGGAGACAAGGGTCCAGTGCAACCACATCTTCTGCCAGGTGACCAAAGCAGGGGTCCTGGGGTTGCAAACGGTGATCAAGTCTTATCCTCCAACTGGTTTTGCCAATATGAGTAAAATTGTATTGGAATACCAGCCATGTTCATTTGCTTCTGTAGTGTCTATGCCATCCTGCGTGGTACGACTACAGACCCACAATTCAACACACTAGCTAGTTGGAGGTTAGGTTTGGGTTTCACTTTCATTTGTGAATATACACATAATTCCGAAGTATGAGTATTGACTTATTCTCCACGGAGATCTTTATCTCTCGAAAGAACTCTCCAACTTTTGTTAACATCAGAAAGAACAAAACAAGAACTGGTTTATGGAAGTCAGTGATGTGTGTTTTGAGAGCAACAAAAGCACAGCTCCATGACGGAAACTGCCATGAAAGTGATACAAAGCCTGGAATTCTTTGCTCTCCCTCCAGCACTGAGACTCAGATGGAGCTTTTACGTGTCCTCCAGAACTTTTTGGAGACAGAGAAAATTCCTCTCTGCAAAGATATTGGTCAGACACTATACTATAAACCTGTTTGCCATTCCTGCAAACAGCTTGGCGGAGAGCTCTGTCAGACCCTGTCAAGAGGGTATGTCAGTTAATAGCAACCTGACACTGTCATTTTTAGTTTGGATTTGTAGTTTGCTGCATCTGTATATTCATAAAGCCCTCATGTAGTGGGTTAAGAGACAGGATGATAAACACAAAGTTGGTATTTCAAACCTACTAGCTGCTCCAAGGGAAAAAGAGGAGGCTGTGCTCCAGGCAAGATTTAGAGAACATTAAGGATTAGCCCTATTTGGTCCTGCAGGGTCACAACATGGTAGCTTCTACTCCCTAGCAGTGGATGAGTATATGTCTCGGCTAATCCCAGCACTAGTAAACTCCCTAATTTGAAAGCATTACATTTGGAGTAGCATTTGGATCTCATCTAGTATTTTATTATCATCATAGGAGTTTTACAGATACAAAATGGAGACCAGAAGAAGGGAGCTAGGTTTTAATAATTCCTGAACACACTCCTTCTGGGGAACCCAATTGAACAATTCAGAGGGCCACAATGAATCAAAATAAACTCAGTGGAAGCAGATCCAATGTTTGGTTTCCTCAGAGCAGGCATGAGCTTTCGCTTTCACATGCGTGATTTCAATTCTTCATAGAATTCTGTGCCACAGAAATCATTCTGTTTGTGTGACTGAAAGAATCCCGACAAGAATGGACTCAATAGACAATTGGTTACAATTCTGATGAACAGGCTCACTAATGAAACTTCATTTCCATCCTCAAGTACTTTTTCTATATGAAAATTGTAATAGCATAGATTGTTTTCCCTAATTTCCAAAGTCTGCTGAAATAAAAGGAAAGGATGGGGGCGGGAGTAGAAAAGAAATAGAAAAACAAAGAACCGGAAAAGGAGGTATCAGATAAATATCTGGTCAAGGGAAGTGGTTGCTGCTGTCACGTCAATTCTACCTCCTGGAAAAACACGTGCGCCCAGAAGAAGGGTGCACAAAGCAGCTCGTTAGGCCTGTCCTCTGAGATAGATGCCTCTGGGTGCGTTCCAAAAGCTCTCCTTTTCTGACTCATAGTTGAGCAATTAGCCATTTGTGCCACATAGGGACTCTGGGAAAGAGAAGAAAGGGGTATTGTTTCTCATCTTAGAAATTGCTGATGAAGCAGCCCCCCCCCCCCCCCCCCCCCCACCGAAGACTCCTAACCAGACAAACCCACCCGGCAAACCCACACGGTGCCAGATAGGAGCAGGAGGAGAGTCTACCATCTCTTCCGTGCTTTTTCTGGGAGAATAATAGGCCCGGTCGTGGGGACTTCAGCAATGAATACTTTGGGAGCTTGGCATGAATTAATCGTGCCATATATGGTCCAACAGGACAGATTTCTGAGAGGCCTTGCTATGGTTAGAATCAAAGAATTCCAAACAGGAGCCTCCTGCTCAGGCTCTGTCTTGGGGCTTCCTATGAAGACTGCAAAGTCAGCTTAGCGCAGCAATGCCCAATGGCTAAATGCTCACTCACTACCTCGACCTCTTTGCCTTGGTTCCAACCATGGATGAACTAGCAGAGAGGTCTGGGGAGTAAAAGACAAGAACAAGTAGACCATCGTAGCTGAGCAAACACATGAAGACTCGATAGCGGCCCACGGAAGGACACAAGAGGCCAGTGGCAGCGCTCTGTCTCTTTAAGAAGTGTTTTCTAAGTGACTGGCCTTTTCCTCCCTGTTTAACAAGGAAAGGATATGAACGGCAACCATATTCCGCTGAGCTTTAACAGCAGGCAGACTTGGCAGATATTATTCAGCTTTATTCAGCTTTATTCAGCACATTCTCTGCCAACTAAGCTTTAAAGCAACATTGCTGACAAAACCCGCAGAGTTACCATGCAAATAACTCGCCTGCTCTTGCTTTTTCCCAGCACCACACTTGCGGACGGGCCAAGGGCGGATTTAACCATGGTGTGATAGGGACTTTGCCTTGTACCAACATGAAACAGAATTCCCTATGGGAGGACTCCAGATCCTCTTAAGGTTGCTGCTGTCGGTAGAAGCCCTTGAGTCAATTTCAAGTGACAGTGACCAGATGTAAAAGAGAAAGACACACTGCCAGCCCTGCACCCTCTTCAGAACGCCTGAGCCTATGGAGAGAGCCCATCCTGACATGGAAAGGCTCCCTCTATTTTGCTCCCCTCCTACCCTCCCAGGTTTTCCAGCCCTTAGTGAGCGCACTACTTGTAGCTCAATTAAAAGCAACAGTGGGGCACGTTGACCCTTGAACTCAGAGTACTTGAACTTCACGTTCTGAATCCTCAGTTTGCAGGTCTGTAACGTGGGTGGTAAGGGAGCACTGATTGGGCACATTTTTGTGAAGTTGCTATTTCCTTGCATTCTGCAATGACGTATCCATCCCTCCTGCTCTAGTAGTGGAAAAAACTAACACCAGGGGGTACAATTAGATGCTTTAAAAAAAGAGAAGAAAGAAAGAAAGTTAACTGCTCTCGGGCTGCCCTGACAAAAGATGGTCTGACTTCTTCTCAGTAGCTCATGCTGAGGCGAGGGATTGACACTCACTTGCACTGAGAGACAGCAAAGGAGGAAGAAGCTGAGGAGGGAATAGAAGAAACAGGGAGAAGACTAGAGGAAGTAGAAAGAGGAAAAATTAAGGAACTATGATTCTTAGACCTTACAATCCTCTTTAAGTTAGCTACTCTGTCTTATAGAGAGTAGTTAGTAAACCTGAAATTGCTTGGTGGTTTTAATCTTAATACTAGGGAAACACTGAACTATATATACTCAAGTATAAACCGACACAAATATCTACTGAAGCAACTAATTTTACCACAAAAAAACTGCATTAAAAATGTGTAGGAAAAACTCAGCTTATACTCGAGTATATACCGTAGTCTGATTTAATTATTTTTTAATTTAAAATAAAAAAATTCATTGGATTCACTCCAGCAAACAAGTAGCTTCGCCAGCTTCTTCCAACCCACTATAAAAGTGAAAAGCATTTGGAGACAGGGATTTTAATTAGATGAGTTTTGCTTATTGTTATTCAATATCCCAACAATTCTGAAACATAAAACAGAAGAAGAAGAACTGCAAAAAAAGTTTAAGTAAAGAGGAAAAAAGGAAGAAAACACAAAGGTAGAAGGATGACTGTGATGGGCCAAAGTCTTCAGTGTGAAATTCTTTTAATGAATGAGCAAGTGAATGAGCAAGTGGCACATGAGATATGTTGGAGTTGGATTAGCAGTGCAAGCTGCAGAGATGGGCCCATCTGGCGTGCAGGTGTGTGCACTGATGTTTCCCAGCCAAACATACAGGGAGGTGGCATATTTTTGGCGGGAGAGAGCTGGCACGATGCTGGTACGAGGAAGGAAAGAAAAGGTAGACCACCCACTAATAAATGATCTACCTCTATGTTGGCAACACACTCTCAGAAAGTAGTTCTGAAATTCCATATGCATCAGAATCACTTGAGCAATGTGATAAAAATACAGAATCCTGATTTCCTCCCCCAAGATATTTGGATTCAATAGAACTCAGGGATTTGCCAGAACTTGGTCTTCCACAAACTTTGCAGGTGAACCCACAGCTTGAGAAATAGTCACTTTAACATACAGAATAAAGTGGGTAAAAGGACGTCAATATGTTAAGAAACATTAATGTCTTGTAAAGTTTTCAGTCCTCAGTAGGTGAATACTTGCGATTCTAATTACCTAGTGCGGCCATTGTAGAAAAACCACACCAGATAGCCGGAACCAACATAAATTCATTCTCTCAATGTACTGAGGCCAGAAGGCCCAATTTAGGATGCTAATGTGAGAAAGGGGTTTCTTTCTCTATTAGCTCTGGGTAAAGATCCTCAGTATCCACTTGCCCCTGGGTCTAAGAGTTTCCTCGCATAAGCACCCTGGGCCCAGAGGCTGCACTCTGATCCCAGGTCTTCTTCGGGGAGGTGGGTAGTCCCTCTGATCTCTGTTCACTTGTTTAATCTCCTACATTTTAAAAGACCAGCTTAAAATATAGCCTAGTCCTATAGATTGAATCCTCCTTCAGCAAAATAGCTGCCATTAATCCTGGGAAAATCTGCTACAAAAGTCCCCTTTAAAGTATTCAAAAGCAAAAATATCACCTTGAAAGCTAAGGTGCACCTGACTGAACCCAAGCATATATATATATATTTGTAAGCCTAACAGTAAATAAAGAAGACTAGAGAAGAAATTATGTATTTGAATTATGGTATTGATGGCGAATATTAGGTATACCATGGACTGTCGGGACAAATACATCAATCTTTGAAGAAGTAGAGCCAAAATGCTCCTTGGAAACAATGACGAGACTCCACCTAAGGTACTGTGGGCATGCTGCAAGAAGAGACCAATCCCTGGAAAAGGATGACATGCTTAGTAAACTCAAGGATCAACAATAACGAGGAAGACCCTCAATGAACTGGACTGACCCAGTGGCTACAACAATAGGCTCAAATGCAACAATGGTGAGAATGGCTTACCATGGGGCAGCATTTTGCTCTGTTACGTATAGGGTCCATTTGAATCAAAACCAACTCAAAAGCACCTAGTAGCAAGTTAACATTCCCATTTTACAACACATGAATACTTACATAACATGGAAAAAGTGAATATAATTTCATAATACTGTGAATTATGGGCTAGCCAAATGGACACTTATTGAGGGAAACACCTTGCAATTCATAGCACTAAATATTGCATTTTTAAAGATAACAGAATATTTAACACTGTGTGGAAAATAGCATTTTGTGGGTTTTGACCAAGAAAACGTTGGGAATTAATGAACCTAATAAAAATAATTTTTATCTTTGTATATTAGATCCTATGTTGTCACGAAGGAGTCCTGCAGGTGTGCTGGGATATGCATTGGACAGATAACCACAAACTCAGCAGTTCAAAACCATCTTCAAGGGAGAACGTGTTTCTACTTCCATCAAGACTTATAGTCTAAGACACCAAAGGGGTAGTTCTGTTCAAGCCTTTAAGGTTCCTATAAATCAGAATCCACTTCATGGCAGTTGAGCTTGTTTGGGAGTCCGGATGCTGTCATCTTGGGGAAAGCTGAAGCTGTCTGCTCTGGCAAAGCTTTACAGTCTCACAAACCCTAAGGAGCAGTTCTTCTGTTTTATAGGATCTTGGTATGTCCATATAGACTTAATGGTAGTCCCTTAGTGGCACTGTGGGTTAGATTTTGAAATAAAGGCAACAGTTCAAACCCATCAAGCACTCCTCAGAAAAAACACAGGACCGTCTTCTCCCATAAAGATGTACAGTTTGGGAAGCAGTATATAGAGTTGCTTTGACTCAGCGTTTGTTTCTACATTACCATAAAAATAGCCCTAATGGTACAGTGGTTGAGCACTCGGCTGCTCACCAAAATGTTAGTGGGTTTACCCCCCAGGGACTCCGCAGCAGAAAGATTTGTCACTCTGTTTCCAGGAGGATGACAGCCTTGGAAACTCTATTCTGTCTTGGAAATTCTATTCTGTCCTCTTAGTTCACAATGAAGCAGAATGTACTTGCTGGCCACAGATATGAGTTTTTCCTGTCATGTCTCCTAAGGGAAACAAACTGCAACCCAAGTTTGAGATTCAAGGACACATGATTCAGGCTCATAGACTTAAACCAGACCAAAAACCTTTATCCAACTTTATTTGATTTTTTTGACATTTCCTATGTATTGGTCCTCAGTGTCTTTCTGAGACCACTATGTGGTTGAATTGTGAATGAATATCTTCTAGGAATTCTCTGAAAACAAAAAACCTCTTAGATTTGAGGAAATAGTCCCAGTCACACCGTGCAAATCTTTCTAGGCCATTTTGGACTCAGACTTAGCTGGTAGACAATGGAAGTTATTGAAGTCGCTTGATTAAAGGAATTCAAGTTGTGTTATGCTCTTTGCTTTGTTCTGAAGAGCAAAACAAGACAGGTGTCCCCCTTCAAGTGCTTACTACATTTGTCAGATCATAAGATCCACTTTTCCCAAAAAAGTGTTGGGGAAAACGAGGATGTTTCTTATGGTCCGAAGGTGTGGGACCCCAGAATATTTGTTTATGACCTACTACATCCACTGGCTGTCCGCTGCTGTTTATATGCTGTGGATTCCTGTGTGTTGTGTGTGGGTGGGAGAGGAGAGGGAGGAAGTCACGCTTCCTGGAGTCTCAATGTCAGTCAGGTCTCATGATGGGCACACACTCTCCAGCGTGTGTCTGACATTGACAGACCGCCAGGATGAGAACACTGAGACAGGAGGCGACTAGGTACATTATCAGGTCACGTCCTGTGAGCATGTCCCTACAGACAGGCAAAGAGCCCGATATGACAGAAAAGAGACATATAGTCTTTCCTGCCATGAAATGTCCTGCCTTTCAGGGTGTTTGGTGTCCTTTAATAGTAATACCGAGCGATGTTAGTTGTCATTAATTATAATATTGATGTATGTTGTAATCTGTCTCTCATAACAACTGACAGTTCTCTCACTGTTCTATTTTCCTCAGAAAAACACCATTTCACTAATGGTACAAAATGTCAGAGATGAAAAGACTGGCATATAAAATTCTATCAAAACTTGAGGTAGTATACTATGCAAAAGAATATGGAAGCAGAGCAGCAGCGAGACATTGTGGACCACCTCCAAATGATAAGATGATAAGAGAGTGAAGAAAACAGGAGGATCAGCTGCAAAAACTTGCAAGACTAAGCAAAATTTTTGTGGGCACACTGAAAAATAGTCACAGTTAGAAGTGGGCATGAAAGAATGCATCAGATGTCATTGGAATATGGGTTTCTCAGTTTCTACAAAAATGATCATCTATGAAGCTAAATGCCGAGCTGTAGAAAAAGACATAAAGGATTTTCCTGACTCACCATCATGATGCTACAGATTGATGAGAAGTAGCCTTGCTATACCCACCAAAACTAGAATTGCACAAACAAAAAATGCCACCAGAATATGAATCAAATAAGTGATGGTGAGCAACAGAGTGTCATAAATTCTGACACTGGTGATGATGAGTTTTTAGGTTTCCAGAAAACTAGAAAAGTGCTTGAGACGCTAAGTCTTTCCATCATTTGTTAATGAAAATGATTTTTAATACCACTGTCGATTTTGCACTGTTAAATATTATGGTATTTTGCTTTATTTTAATAGATATTTTAGTATACTGGTACTATTTGGTTCAGAATACTTTTTTTCTATTTTCCTGATCTAAAAATTGGGTGCATTTTATAGTCAAGTGCATCTTATGGTCCTAAAAACATGGTACTTTCTCCTAAAACAACAGGCATTGAACAAATAAAGAAACCTGCTTTCTACAAATGATATATTTTAATTTAACATATAATTAATTTCCCTAGCCTACCATTCTTTAAGGGACCCAAAGCACTCATTAGCAGCTCAAGTCAGCTACCTACAGACCTACTTTGTTTGGTCCTACAAAATACTGAGGCTTTTTTTTAATTGGTTGCTAGGATAGGGTCCTCTCATGATGCTTGGTTAATCTGTATGCTGTGTAAATCATCAGAGAAGCTGGATTATATGAAGCAGAGTGTCGTATCAAGATTGGAGGAAGGCTTATGATACAACCTTGCTTGCTAAAAGTGAGGAGGTCTTGAAATATTGTTTATAAAATCAAGGATTGAAGCCTTCAATATGGACTGCAATTTAATGGGAAGAAGGCCAAATCCTGAGAACAGGATTAACAAGTAGCACGATGATAGGTGGAATAAAGTTTGAAGTAGTCAAGGAATTTGTCTTGCTTGGCTCCACCTTCAATGCTCATGGAAGCAGCAGTCAAGAGAACAAAGGAAGCATTGTGCTGAGTAAATCTGCTCTTCACAGGCCTTTTAGCATATTTGAAAACAGATATGTTACTTAGAGGACCAATATGTGCCTGACCCCAAACCTGGTATGTTCAATTGGCTCATATGCATGTGAAGTTGGACATTTTATAAGGAAAACCGAAGAAGAATTACTGCCATTAAAAGGTGGTGCTGGTAAAGAATATTGAAAGTAACATGAGATATCAAAAGAAAACCAAATCTATCTTGGAAGAAATACAGCCTGAGTGATCCTTAGAAGCAAGAGTGGCGTGGTGTCATCTCAAATACTTTGGGTAGGTTATCAAGAGAGTCTAGTCCCTTGAGAAAGACATCATGCTTGACACAGCAGAGGGGCAGCGAAAGAGAGGAAGGCCCTCAACTAAATGGTTTCGTATTGTGTCTGCAACAATGCTCTTGAGCACAGGAACAACCCAGAGGACGGCACAGACTGGGTAGCATTTCATTCTGTGTTGCAAAGAGCTGCTCTGGCTTATAATTGACTTCATGGCCTCTAAAAAGAACAGCAGCCTAGAATATGAACATACAGTCTCACTATAATACTTTGTCACATCAGGCCTGAATCTCAAGGCAAAAAGTGGCTGTCTGCTCCCATAAAGATTTACATCCTTTGAAATTCTATGTAGCGTGGCTATGAGTTGAAACTGAGTCACTGTGTGATGTTGATGAGAAGGATGCTGAGAGGTAAGCCGGTGCTCGAGAACCCTGTAGCTAGTATCACCAGGTAGTCTGTAAGAGAAAGCAAGGCAGTCAGCGATCACATCTACGAAACGCTCCAGGCAAGTTGTATTTCTGTCCTGTAGGCTGAGTGAGTCAGAATTCACTTAAAGGTGATGTAGAAATTAAAGTACAGATGCCGATGAAAATTTCTTGAGGGGTATCATGAATTAATGCTACACTGCTAACTGAAAACTTCTGGTTCCCCCAGGAGCACCTTGGATAAAAGGCCTGCGGATCTATTTCTGAAAAATCAGCCATAAAATATGCTGTGGAACAACATTCTACTCTGACATGCATGCGATTACCATGGGCAAGAATGGACTTTATGACAACTTATTTGGTTGTTTATATTTGCTTTATCTTGTTTCTGGGTTTTGGTGACTTTGCTTGCTGGCTTGTTTGTTTATTTTATTACTTTTTATTTTTCTGCTGGCTTGTTTTTTAAGGAAACTGATACTTGCTTTCAAATCTTAATCCACTAAGATGTAAATTATTTTGTGTAGGGATAGTTATTTTGTGTTTTCTTAACTCACGATCTCCTGCATTTCCTGATCCTATTCATATCATCGAGAATATATACATTCTTTCCATGTGTTTTGCCATTCCATACTTAGTTATCCTGGAAAAGAGATCTTTCTCTTTCCTCTCATTCAACACAACTTCAACTCTCTCTTCTAGATGCTATACTTGGCCAACATTTGGGATTGTCATTAAGTGTCAAGAAAGTAAAGCCACAATATCCAATATTCCTGCCTAATGCGGAAGAGGCACTCAGAGGCACTGAGACAAGAGCAAAGCAGTGGACGGCTTTCTGACCCATGGATAAAGTCACACTTAGTGCCTTTGGCTGGAAGGCTAGCCTATGGACCGGGTGGCCTTTGGACATTTATCAATGCCAAAGGTGATTTGCAACACTCGCTTACATAGGACAGAAGCCAAGGGATGGTAGGGCTGAGAGGCCAAGTATCAGAGACAGATAGACATGCCTGCCAGCCTGAGAAAAGGGCCTTCATATAGAAGGACTGTGTCCTTAATGCTTCTCTGATCCTGATCTCTGGCAACCTGTTAACTTCCCTAATAAAACCCCATAATCATCAGTTTTAGCTGAAAATTCCACATGGCCATTTGCAGTGGATTGCCACACCCAGCAAAGAAGTAGAGTGCTGTGGAAGAAATGGCAGGAGCCCAACAAGGTAGGGAAGGTTGGAGGCTGGAGACAGGCTTCACCTCTGCCTCATGGAATTGGATACCCCTTCTTCCTACTGAAGCGGCAGGTTAGACGGGTCTCCATACCGCTTCCTCAGGGATCGTTCTAGTTTGGATCCAATTGCAAGCCCTTCCAGGCAAAAGATCTTACTTATCAAGCTTCTAATTAGTCAGAAAACACTTTATTTGCAAGTGCTTTTCCTTTGAAATTCAGATCTATTTGTGCATTGAATATTAAGCTTGAATATAACCTTGAGGCTTTGGTGCTTATTAATTTCCACCCATGGTAAAAGGATCCTTGTGGTATAATAAGTTTAAATTTGGGCTGCTAACCAAAAACTGGCTGGTCCAACCCCACCAGCCTCTCTGCTGAAGAAAATCACAGTGGTGAGCTTGGGTTTATTTTGTTTTTTCATCCATTGTAAAGGTCAAAAATATACTTTTCTCTAAAAGGAGGGGGAAATGGTATTTAGAGAGAACTTCTTTTTTAAGTTCACACTACCAGTTACTGAAACCATCTTGGCTACTTAAGCGGTGAATGGAAGAAGCCCAAAATATAAGTGAACGCTGAAAACAAAACAAAACAAAAACAAACATATTCTCACACCATGCTTCCAGGTCAGCATGTCCCAAACACATCAGCATCCACTCAGCTCTTCCAGTAGAACTTTGGGGGAGTTGTGTGCTCAATCACCGGAGGTCCCAATTGCCACCTTTCCCTGCTCACTGCTCACCCAATTCATTTCCAAGGTCAAAGGATTTTTCCCCCTTTTGATAGGTTAACCTTTCTCATACAGCCTTGTTTCCCACAATCTTGCCTCCACAATAAAGTCCCATACTGCTTAGAGTAAGTTAGCCATTTTAGAATGAAAATAAAGTAAAATTAAAACACAGCATTTCTCTGTTAGGGGGAGGAAGAGTTCAGGACCCAAAACCCATCCAGAGACTGCTTATAAGCACACAGTTTAGCCAGAGTCCAGCTTGGAAAATTATAATGCAGACGGCTGGTTTTTTGGTTTCAATCTGTTTGACACTCAAGCTCGCTGAGCTGTTTGCCTGTTTTCAGGATGCCAGATCCCTTGTGGCTGCATCCCAGGCACAACGCCCTTCCTCAGGGCCCAGCTTCATTTCTGGCATACACCTGACACCCCAAAGCTAGTGCCTTCTCCTTTCCTCCTCACTGCATCCAGACCCTTCTGAATGCCTGTCTTAGGCACCCAGCCTGTGTCTGTTTCTGTAAAATCTTGTCCCCTTCTGTTCTTAATTCAAATATCATTTCCTCTCTCTTTACCATTTTCTGGCAGATTCATTAGTTCCTGTTGCTGCCTGGCCTGGCCAATCCCATTGTGTCCTGGTCTTGTTGCATTCCCCATGTCAGTCAGCTCCTCTGTTAATATTCTGGTGTGTGGCAGTGTGGATGGAGGTTGTTATGGTGGACAAGCTCTTCTTTTTCTCATTCCAGAGATAAAAAGGTGAACAAAACTTATTTTATTTTTCCCCTTGTTAACAGACTTTGGGTGAGGAAGTGAGCGCTATGGACAGAATATTAGTTATTCAGTAACATAGAAATGAAAGGTAGATTCAAAGGCAGTGTTCCCTAAGGTGGGATTCAATGTATGGTCTACTCAGACTCCTTTGGACAGAGATGAGGTGGGGGAAGCAGAGGGCAGGAAACAGGGCTGGTTCTTTAAATGTCTATTCCTGGGTTCGACTCTGGAATGACTTTCAAGCACACAACCTAAATTCAAGACACTGAACCAGCACTCTTATGAAGGATTGACTCAAATCTAATTTTTAAAAAATAAACTCCTCATTCTCTTTGTAAGGCAGTTTCAAGTTTAAGAGCCTCTGTAACAATGACTCTATTGTCTTTTAAGTGCAATTATTCTCCTCCCATGCTGCCATTGATCAAGAAGAGCAGCACCTCTTGGATGTGGACAGGTGGCCCCTGACTGATAGAGTCAGTTCTGAATAGTTTTTTCCAGTTTTTCAGAAAACCCAGCTTTCTCCCCATTCTCACTGCAGCATATAACATATGCTCTTTTAGGTACAAAATAGACAAGCATGGAACACATGGACAAGCTCCTTCCTCATGAATATTACATCCCATTTGGGCAGATAGAGACTCGCAGTCATCATAACATGAAAATCCATGAAAATTCCCGCCTGTGTACTGGGAAACAAAGACGGCATATATACAGGTATATTTATACATATATATCTTCGTGGGGTTCCCCCCCATGTTTATATAAAGCCCAAAGAGAAATAATAAAATGAGAAGTTACAAAATTCAGAATGCTTACTTATTTAGTTCCAGAAAATTCTTACTTTAAAGGCTTGTGCACGGGCTACAGAAATATGTTTATTATTAATAAGAAAATTTTTAACATTGAGCAATGAGAGGCAACCTCTTTGTGAAAAGAATGAATCTCAGTTCACACACACTCCCAACACACCCCCACCCCAGGGAAAAGACGCATCAAAAGAGAGCACGTCAGGTGCCAAGAGTGTGCAGGGACTGGGTATGTGTGCCTTTCTGCTTCACCGCTGTGGTTCTTATGTAATATGGTGTCTATCAATATGGTGTCTAATATGGAGACTATTAAGAATGACCAGGCAGAATTTAGTCTGTCATTCATGTCGCAGCTTGATGACTATATTTCGAGGTACTACAGAGACAAATAGCATGCCGAAAGCTGGACACGTACACTCTCTGAGAGACATTCATGTTGACAAGCCACATGCAGCCACTGTGATAGAGCTGCAGGAACTACATGGAAACCTCTGCCAGCACTGAGAGGCTTCTACCGCCACTAGATCCACAAGACTTTCCACTCGCTGGCTTATAATCTTCCTGCATTTGGCCACATTGCATATGTTGTGTGAGTCTGAGGAGGAAGTTTTAGACTGGTACCGGACATCTGGACTAGGCTGGGATGCTTTCATAATATTTACTCTTCTATGTAAGGCTTTCTTATACACATATGTGTCTCCCTGGATTTGTTTCCCTAGTCAACCCTGACTAACATACCAGCCTTCAAGCATTTTACCACCAAGTCATTCTCAGACCCACTTAAACATGCTGGGCCTACGTTTCAGCCTTTCACTGCTAATACGGAGAGAGTCACAAATGAATGCCTTGCTAGGTTTAAATAGAAATTAGTGGGGGGGGTGGAGTGGGAGGATGAAAAGCATCTGTGAGCTAAGCTGCCAGCTTCACTCACCTTCTTTGCTCTGCACAAAGGCATATTTCATCTGGGAGTGTGGATGCATGTGTGCCCAACACAGCAGAGCTGAGGATCTTAAACTCAGCCAGCAATCCCCAGGCTGGTTCACTTGTGTTTCTACTTCAGAGTCTCACAGGGACTGCTGAGAGCAGGTGTGAAGTTCCAGTTTATTAACAAGTTGGTATTGCTGTGCATTTGGTGGCTCAGGGACTGGTGGATCTCAATGAATATCATTGAGTGGCACTGGACTGGGAAATCACATAAAAAGGAATAATCCTGCCATTATCGCTACTAAGAACAGCACCTATTGGATGGGTACAGGTAAATCCTGCCTTGGGATGGGGATTCCTTTTAGGTCAATTTTGATGTAAAGTGAATACATCTTTTTTCAGCTTTTGATATTATTGCCTCTTACCATCAGTATCTATAAATCTGGTTTCTAATTCTTTTTAGGGATTGGAAATGTTGCACAGAAATCCACAGATAAATTTTAATATATACATAATAAAGTATATATAAACCATACTTTCAAGGATGGTCATAAGTGCAGTTTATCCTAACTTGAATGCATCATCATAACTTGAATAAGTCATGAACGACATATTTGTCTCAGGCATTATGCTAAGTGATTTAGATTCAGTAGGCACAGTAAATTGTTCATAGGAATCAGTACATACTTTCTGTCTAGATAAACCAAAAGCCAAACCTCCTGCTATCGACTCAATTCTAACATGCGGCAACCCTATGACACAGAGTAAAAATGCCCCTAGGGGTTTCCAAGACTGTCAATCTTTCTGGAAGTAGAAGGCCTCTTCTCTCACCTGAGACCAACAGGTGGTTTCGAACTGCAGATCTTGTGGCTAGCAGCAGCAACGTGAAGCTCACCAGGTCCCCTGTCCTGGATAAGGAACATTGAAATTATAACAGACTCTCGAGATCCACCCTCTGTCAAAAGAAAGCACTCTTTAGGTAGTCTTCTCCACCTATCGACTTTAAAGCCTCACTTCCTTTTGCCAACAGAGCTTAAAATGTGGGGCATGCCTGTGCATTAAGTACAGTGAGACCCGTGAGGTTTGATTAGCCATAGAAACGTTTTTTTTTTTTAATGCAATCTTCACCACAGTAGGTGGAAAATTCGTGTTTATTTTTACTCCAGCACCACAAAGGATGAAATGGAATGTGCAATGCTGGTCCGAGGAGCGGGTATGTGTCGGATTGTGATCTGCATGGTCAACAGGGGAAGGCTGGCCTTTCTCTTTCCATAAAGAGTTACAGCCTTGGAATCCCACCGTGAGTCTCTAGGAGTCAGCGTTCACTCAATAGCAGTTCAAAACAGAACACTAAGGATTCCTGATGGTGCAGGTGCTAATGCACTTATCTGCAGATTAAGCCCACTATCTCTTCATGGTAGTATGCCGTGCCCTTCTGTTTGCAGCCTCAGAGACGCGATTGGCCAGTTATATTCTCCCTCTATATTATATATTATAAAGCATAGTGTCACTATATGTTGCTGGAACCAGCACGAGGGCAATAAGAGAGACAGAAATTTAAGAAACTGTTTAGCCTAAACCCCTAACATGTAAATTAACAACAAAAATAAAAGATCTTAAATAGGGTCGGATTTTGTGTATCCCTTGCTTTCAATTTTGCAGCAAGACTTTTGTTTCAATAATTATGGCTTTTAATACATAATTCTCACTCCAAATGTTCATCAACTATTTCTAGAACTTTTTCCTACATAGCCAACTCATACGATTGGGATGTCAGTAACACCAGATCAGCCCTCGGCAGTTTTGAAACTGAATGCCATCAGGAACCTTACCAGCATCTCACAATAAGTAATTCTGCTAACTCGCATGTATTTTATAACTTTGAAGTGTTAAAGTTTGTTCCACTAGCATTGCATTATGGTACTGGGAAATGATGAAAGAGCGCTCTTATCCTGACTCACATTTGTGTCATATCCATATGACCACCTCAGAAATGAAACTCCTCCATTCACCATTATCAATGCTGTGTTCTGGGAGGTAAGGAATCAGGAAATTGGACCATCCACACATGGATTGCTAGCAATTGGAGCATGTACAAAATCATTTTTGAAGCCTGCCACATTCCTTTTAAAACTCTTTAAGGGCCCTCAGTCACAGACACACTGAGGAGATCAGAGAAGCAAGTCAACCTCCATAAAGAGAAAGTACAGAAATATTTTTAAAATATAGATTTTATTGTGGGCTCTTATAGCTCTTATAGCATTCAATACATCACTTGTATTAAGCATATTTGTACACATGTTACCATATTCACTTCCAAATATTTTCTACTTGAGCCCTTGGTATAAGCTCCTCTTTCCCCCATTACTCTAGTTCTTTTTTTTTTTTAATTTCAGCTCCCCATATTTTCCCTCCCCTCTCTCCTTCTTCATGAACCCCTAATAATTTACAAATTGTTATAACCTTTTCATATTATTCACCCACTCCTCTGTTGTCTGCACCCCAGAGAGGAGTAATATGTAGATCCCTGAAATTAGTTCCCCCTTTCTACTCCTCCATCCCTCCATCCTCCCAGTATCACCACTTCCCTCACTAGTCCCGAGGGGTCATCTATCCTAAATTCCCCGTGTTTCTAACTCCAGTGTACATCCCCTGCTCTAGCTGAATGCACCTGGTAGAATTGGGATCACAATAGTGGATGGGAGGAAGCATTTGAGAACCAAAGGAAAGTTGCGTATTTCATTGTTACTACACTGTACCTTGACTGGCTCCTCTCCTCCCTGCAACCCCTCTGTAAGAGAATGTCGCTTCACTTAGTGAAGGGGTTTGGGTCCCCAATGTGCACTCCCCCTCATTTATAATGATATAATTTTTAATTCTTTGATGCTTGATACCAGATCCCTTGGACACCTCGTGGTCGCACAATCTGGTGTGCTTCTTCCATGTGGGCTTTGTTGCTTCTGAGCTGGATGGCCGCTTGTTTACTTTCAAGCCTTTATGTCACCAGATGCTACATCTTTTGATAACCAGGCACCGTCATCTTTCTTCACCACCTTTGCTTATGTACATATTTGTCATCAGTGATCATATCAGCAAAGTGACCATGCAATGTTAAGATATTTAGTTCTTGGAGACTGATAATGGATCCCTTTGACACCTCATGGTCCCACAAGTTGGTGTGCTTCTTCAATGTGGGCTTCGTTGCATCTGAGCTGGTTGGCTGCTTGTTTACTTTCAAAACTTTAAGACCCAAGATGCTATATCTTTTGGTAGCCAGAGACCATCAGCTTTCTTCACCACATTTGCTTATGTACATATTTGTCATCAGTGATCATATCAGGAAAGTGAGCATATAATGTTCTGATTATTAGTTCTTGAAACCTGATAATTGATCCCTTTGATACTTTTTTGGTCCTACAAGCTGGTGTGCTTCTTCCTTGTGGGCTTTGTTGTTTCTAAGCTGGATGGCTGCTTGTTTACTTTCAAGCCTTTAAGACCCCAGATGCTATATCTTTCTATAGCCGGACACCATCAGCTTTCTTTACCACATTTGTTCTTTGCCACAAATGCACACATTTGTTTACAATGATTATGTCAGAGAGGGGCACATCATGGAATGCCAATTTCATAGAAATCTTATTGAGAGACGAGGAGGAAATGTGACCCTTCTTGAAATACTCGAGGATCTGTTTATGAAGGGTAGCAAAGACTTGCTCTTTTTTTTTTCAAGGGATGGTAATGTTAAGAATTTTCCTTTGCCAATTATTATTATCAACTAATATCAGACACCGTGCAATGGTTCTATCACTCTTGTTCATATATCACCAACACAGTAGGTAGGATCATCCCACCTTGTAGGTGGAAATAAATCGATGGAACTACAAACTAGTTAAGCAGCCTATCCAAAGTTATGGTCTTCATAGCTGATCAGCAGAATTACAAAGCAGGTGTACTTGCACCTCTCCAAGTGATGTTCCATTTTTCTGTGGCACAGGACAGAAAACTTAAAGTCACCTTTCACTCACCTTTTGTCTCATGTGTCACATCTAATTCTTCAGAAGATTTATTCTCTGCTCCACCTTCAAAATAAACTTAGAACCTGGAGACTTCTCATGATTTCTTCCATAGTCAATATGCTCTGAACCAGTGGTTCTCAACTTTTCCTAATGCTGAGACCCTTTAATATGGTTCCTCATATTGTGGTGACCCCCAATCATAAAATTGTTTTGGGGGCTGAACCCTGGTGGCATAGTGGTTGAGCGCAAGACTGCAGCCCACGGGCTTGGCGGTTCAAATCCAGCAGCAGCTCTCCAGGAGCAAGGCTGGGCCTCCCACTCTCACCAGAGGGCAGTGATGCCCCCCCAAATTATTTTCATTGCTACTTCATAGCTATAATTTTGCTACTGTTATGGTTTGTAATGTAAATATATGATATGTAGGATGTATTTTCATTGTTGCAAATTGAACATAATTAAAGCATTAATCACAAAAACAAGATGTAATTATATTGTGAAATATTTATTTCTAATTACAGATAAATGAAATTTTGTCCTGAACAATGGTGTAGCACGGGTAACAGCTGGGTACTCATATATTGGCATATCTGCATGAGGGCACACAAGCCTGGAGACAGATAGAGGAGCCGTGTCTAGGTTTCTAAGATTCCTGTGACAGGGTTGTTTGACTACCAAAGGGGTCACAACCCACAGGTTGAGAACCACTGCTGTAAACCACCAGCATCTCCTCCATATCAGTGCATGTTATGTTCCTCTAAGTTTGTTCCCCTGCCCCTAGAGGCCTACTTTAGACACAGCATTTAGAATGATGCCTAGGAAAGGTTATGTTAGATTGTGATTAGAATATGCCACTCCACTGCTCAAAGCACCCAATGGCTTCCCACCTCACTAATATAAAAGCCAAGATCATTGCTACATTGCTCCTAAGAACCTAATTAAAATTATAATCTCCCTATACAATTTATAGTTTTCCCCATAGTACTTATTAACATGTAGTCATACTCCCTTCAATTGTCTATTTTTTTACAATAGTATAGTATTAATATAAGTTCTTTTAGAGCTAGTATACATGTGGACTGATTCTTTGTTGCTGTCTTCCTATCAGTTTCAACATAGTAGACATAATGATAAACATGTAGTAGACAGTCTATCATGCTTTCAATAAATGACTCTGCCCCAAGCCTATGAGTCTGTCTTTAGAGGAACTGTTTATCTAGAACACTCAAAATTAATCCATTGCCATCAAGTTGGTTCTACCTCATAGTGACGGTATGCACCAGAATAGATTTGCCTTTGGGTTTAAATGATATTCCCATAACTTCTTTGGGAATTGAAGCCTTACCTTTGTCCTGTGGAGTGGCTAATTGTTTTAAACTACTAACCTTTCGGTTACTAGCCCAAGATGTTACCAACTATGCCAATAGGGATCTTGCCTCAGTATTACAATAATAGAGAATAGCAAAGATCTAATTCCCCAAGAAGTAGGGGAGAGATTAAAGGGAATTACAGCAATTTTCTTACAATTGCTTAAAAATGAAACAGAGCTATGTGAAGTCAAAATAGACTGCATGGGTGCAATAATGCAGGAAAAGAAGAGGTATTAGGTTCCTAAACTTAAAAGACCTCACGAAATCTGAAATTCTGTCACTCTTGGGTTTATTTTATCTTGGGTTGAGCTCACTTCCTGGGACCATGTTATCTTCTTCCAATGGGATTAACTGAGCTATGCCCTCAAAGACGTAAAGTTTATACCAGGTATACATAAAAGGCCATGAGCAGTATCTTCTAACATAAGACTAAAAGTTAGAGAAAGAGTATTCAAGAGTCCATTCTCCCCAGGTCCCAAATAAACAGGGAGCCAGAGTGAGTCTCTTGGGGTAGCAAGATCCTTGATGGTGTAGTAGCATCAGCCAACCAAGCCTGCTAAGAAACATTTAAAGAGCCTATGTAATCCCTGCCAGAATCTAGGGGATTTTATGATTGATCATTTCTCCCCATCTTTTGTGCCTTACACATTATTATAGATTCCCTATCCATACATAATACAATCCAGTAAAATCATGCTTTCCTTTATAACATATTGTTTAGTTTTGCCCTTAGCTAAACTTTAGGGGAAAATTAAATGTTTTCTTTTTCCAATGAAGGAACTTGGAATAAGAGTAGTTACAACTTTGGCTCACTCCTCTACAACTCCACACCTCCAATTAAACTTTCTCATCTTTAATAGTTATGTCTATGTAAATCTGAAGCCTTTTAGCCGTGAAGAGAATACTAAATATAGTTGCCTCTGGTACTGACACAGAAATAAAATTCTTAAAATTGTATTTTAGTCCAACTGAAGAAGTTTCCTTTTGAAGTTGACATAGCTGAAACATCAAAACCTCTACTGAAAGACTGTAAGATGCAACTAATTTATTCCAAAAGTTTATCAGAGATGGCATTTTTATTTTTTAATAAACTTGAGAAAGCTTTTTTCTTAAAACTATCACAGGGTTTTTGGAGTTACCAATTTAATTGCAATTTTTTTGTCCTTACAGACTTCACAATGGCTCAAAGTATCACTATTTTTTATATTTAAGTCAAACATAAACGAAAATGCAAATAGGAGCCAGAAATAAAGTATGCACAACAAACAAAACTGTGGAGGGAACTACATGACTCATGGGATGATTATTGTGAAATTATGTAACAGCACATGCTCTTTGCTATAAAAAGTAAACATCAAAATATTCATGAAACAAATATTCAAAAGACCTATGTCACTGGCAATAAGCTGAGCAGTAAGAAGCTTTCTGGATCCTCTGCCATCTTATTGTGCAAATTTGATAAGTGTTCAAAGATGACCTACCTTCAGGGATAGAAAAAAATTATTCTATTTTTGTAGACCTAAGCACTTTGAAAAGATTTGATCTGTGAATAAAACAATTGGTAGAAAATAATAGATTGTTAAATGGGACTATTTCTTGATGAGACAAAGTAAGAAAATGTTTCTGAAACAAATTATATTTTTATTCTGGAAAATTCCAGTTTTCCACCTTTTCTATATTGAAAAACTTTATGTGTCCAGAAAGTGGAACTTAGAAAATTCTCAGGATTTTGCATTCCAGAACTGAAAAATGTAGATGAGAATATTAGTAGACTTGAAAGATATCAACATGGCTTATGTTCAAGGTTAATATAACAAAAGCAGCCAGGGGCAAAGATACAAAACAAAGTGTATGTGACCAAAACTGATGGCATTTGCATTTTCGATTGAACGCTCACCCAGTACAGAGTTCTTTGTGGCTTTCCAAATAGAATTGCTTTGATTTCTTGTGAGGGTGTGGGTGTTTTGACAGGGAGGCCATGACTAACTTTTATATATAAACAAATCTACCCTGATGACTTTCTTCAAGAAATTCAAAGTTACTAAAAAGTCATTTTAGTTGAGACTTGTGCAAAAGGATGAATTCAATAGCACCCAAGAGAGCTGAATTTAAACCAGCTGCTTGATCAACTATTTGAACTGACATGATTAAAGCCTATCACTGTCACTATCACTGTGGCTTCACCAATAATTTGACATTTACTTTGACCTGAAGTAACAGGAAATCATTTCTAATTCTGCAATGCGGGTTTATTTTATTTTATTTTTTATTTTTTCAAATAAACCTCAGGAGATTGAAAATAAATACTGAAGATTTCTCCATAAACTAATCCTCTTATATTTACATTTAGCTGCCTTGTTACTTTCTTCTAATGACTTTAGTCTGTTTTCTCTTTGCAAGCTCAGCGTAGTTATAAATACAATAAAGTACATACTTTTTTCCACCAGACCCACCCCCAAAATAGGCTCAAACCAAACATATTCAAAAGATTATTTCTTCCTTAAAGCTTCCTTTTTATCCTCACAGATTTTTTTCACTATCTATAAGTGACAATTAGGAGATAAATAAGGCTTTCCATCGCAGTAAAGAGTTAGTGTCTATGAAATGCACTGGGGCACTTCTACTATGTTCCGTGAGAATACAGCAGCTTCATGGCAGTGAGGGTTCGTTCTTCCTGAAGATCAGTGACATCTTCCCCCAATCTCGTGCATTTAAAAAACTCCCTGCAATCAAGTCAATTCCTCCGCCTAGTAATCCTGTAGGCCAGGGTAGAACTGGCTCTTGTGAATTTCCAAGACTGTACCTTTTTTTTTCCCCAATGATTTTATTGGCGGCTCTTACAGCTCTTATGACATTCAGTACATCATTTGTATCAAGCATATTTGTACACATGCTGTCAAATTCATTTCCAAATATTTTCCACTTGAGCCCTTGGTATAAGCTCCTCTTTCCCCCTCCTTTTATTTTTATAAATCAGTTTATTGGGGGCTTATACAACTCCCATCATGATCCATACATACATCAATTACATGCTCGCCATATTTGCACATTGTTGCCATCTTCACTCTCAAAATATCCTCCCTCCACCCGGACCCCAGTACCAGCTCCCCATATTTCCCTTCTCTCCATCCACCCTCTCCCCCCATGAACCCTTAGGAATTTACAAACTCATTACTTTTCATACTGTGCACTGTCCAATGTGTCCCTTTACTCAATTCTCTGTTGTCTGTGCCCCAGAGAGGTTTTATATAGATCCCTGAATTTGTTCCTTCTTTCTATTCCACCATCCTTCCATCCTCCCATTAATACCATTCCCACCACTAGTCCTGAGGAGTCATCTATCCTAAATTACCCATGTTTCTGACTCCAGTGTACATCCCCTGGTCTAGCTGGATTTGTCTGGTAGAATTGAGATCATAATAGTGTGTGGGAGGAAGCATTTGAGAACTAGAAGAAAGTTGCATAATTCATTGTTACTACACTGTACTTTAACCAGCTCATCTCCTTGCTGCAACCCCTCTGTTCAAGGATGTTATTTCACCTATTGATGGGATTTGGGTCCCCAATCTGTACTCCACCTCATTTATAATGATTTAACTTTTAGTTCTTTAATGCCTGATACTTGATCCCATGGACACCTCATGGTCATACATGCTAGTGTGATTCTTTCATGTGGGCTGTGTTGCTTCTGAGCTGGATGGCTGCTTGTTTATTCGAGCCTTTAAACCCCAGACACTATATCTTTTTTATGGGAGGGGGGGCATCACTGCCCTCTGGGAGTGGGAGACCCAGAATTGTTCCTAGAGACCTGCTGCTGGATTCAAACCACCGAGCCAGTGACCTACAGTCCTGTACTCAACCACTATGCCACCAGGGCTCAGCCCTATATCTTTTGATAGCTGGACACCATCAGCTTTCTTCACCACATTTCCTTATGTACACATTTGTTGTCAGTGAGCATATCAGGAAAGTGAGCATGCAATGCTATGATTTTTAGTTCTGGGAGCCTGATAATGGATCCCTTTGACACATCGTGGTCCCACAAACTGGTGTGCTTCTTCCATGTGGGCTTTGTTGCTTCTGAGCTGGATGGCTGCTTGTTTACTTTCAAGCCTTTAAGACCCCAGATGCTATATATTTTGATAGCCAGGCGCCATCAGCTTTCTTCACCACCTTTGCTTAAGTACATTTGTCTTCAGTGATCATTTCGGGAAGGTGAGCATCATGGAATGTCAATTTAATAGAGCAAAATATTCTTACACTGATGAAGTACTTAAATGGAGGTCCAATGCCCATCTGCTGTCCTACTACTAAACCTATAATTATATGCTCATTGATTGATCTCTCCATCATCATATATAAATATGTACACCTATGTACATGTCTATGTTTAAACCTCTATAAATGCCATTTACCCCCCAGTTCTTTCTTCTACTTCCTTTTTCTTTTCTCTTGTCCCACTATCATGTTCAGTCTCCAAATGGATGTCAGTATTTTCTCTGTTACGTTACTTTTGAACAATCCCTATCGGACTTCTCACACCCACCTTTTCACTGATTTTGAATATAACTCTTTATGGGAGTGGAAATCCCCAACTGTCCCCTCCCCAATCCACATAGACTTTATTCAGACATACTGAAATGCCTGTCTCTCAGAGAAAATAGTATGTATCTTCTCCCTTGTCAGTTTCTATCTGTTTGGATGCATATTCCTTGAGTGTTTAACTCATCACATTTATGACTTTAAATTTCCTTGGCAGCGTGGGTCACCTGTTTCCTGTCATATTGAGTTGTCCTTTGCATTGTCAGCCCATTGCTTCTTGACAGTTCACTCAGATTCTGTGAAGACATTTTCAGAATCCCACTTTTTAGCACATTTATTCTGTGAAAATCAACATATCCTTAATGAAACTCATATAGAAAAAGCTAAAATAACTTAGATGTCAACATTTGAAATATTTGCTAAACCAATTACTTAGAAAATTGGTAAATTGTTGGTAAGTTTGAACTTTCCAGTTGAAAACGCATTATTGAGGAAACACAATAGACTTAGTGGTAAGAAAAAGTTTTATTTTAAAAAATGACTCAGTTAATATAACATATAACAAGTATACATATAAATGAAAACATACTGGCCCTGTTTGTATCAGGTTCATTAGACATGAACAAGATAAAGATATTCAATAAGCACGTATAAAGAAATACTGACAATCACAAGCCTCATCTTCACTATGGTTCGCCAAGAGGGCCCTGTCAAAGATTCCACACTGCATCTCTATCCGTGACTGACAACACAAGAACCATTGGGTCAACTGTATCATATCGTCTCAGTGGCAGAGCGGATGCCTGAACCTGTTGCAGAGCCTTTCTGTTCCGGGCCCCACTCAAAACTGGCAGCCTTTTGCATCATTTGTCAGCTTGTGGTTCAGCGTACCACAGCCCAATGAGTGATATGTTGCCTAAAGAGATTCAAAGAGTCCTACTAATTGTTGGTGCCTCCTCTTTAGTCATTGAACTTGTAGGTAGGGATGGGGGAGATGTGGTAACTTATCCTTCAATTTAGTAGGAATATTTCAACATGCCCCCACCTTCTTGAACCCCTAGAAAGTTTACTTATCAGATGGTGTCTGTATTTTTGTTGGGTGGACTTCCTTCCTTCTTGCATGCAGATGTTGTACCAATGAATCTAAAGTCTTTGTCACATCTTCCTTATGGGTCAAATCAAAGTAATGTCATCAATGTAATGGGTCAGCGTGACGTTCTGTGGAAGAGACAGGGCGTTGAGATTCCTTCAAACAAATCATGGCACAAGGCAGAAGAATTGATGTAGCCCTGGGGGAGAGTAGAGAAAAGATATGTTTGCCCCTGCCAGCTGAAGGCAAACTGTTTCTGATAGTCCTTCAAAGGTGGTATTGAGAAGAGGCATTTGCCTAAGCAAAGTTGCATACCAGGTACCAGGAGAGATATTAATTTTCTCAAGCAATGAAATTACATCTAGAATGGCAGCTGCAATTAAAGTCACCACCTGATTAAGTTTATAATAATCTACCATCATTCTCCAAGATCTGTGTATTTGTGCACGGGTAATTTAGGTGAGCTAAACAGGGATATGGTAGGATATGGTAGACTGCATCCTACAGGTCTTTCGTGATGGCACTTATCTCTGAAATCTCTCCAAGGACGAGGTATCACTTTTGGTTTACTATTGTCGTAGGCAATGGCAGATCTACTGGTATCCACTTGACCTTTCCTACCATAATAATCCTTTTTCCAAATTCCAAGGATTCGATGGGCGTTTTGACAGTTACTAAGTATGTCTATTCCAATGTTACATTTTGGAACTGGAGTAATAAAAGCAGAATGAATTTGGGGTCCCACTGTGCCCACTGTGAGATGTGCCTGACCTAAAATTCCATTAATAACTTGACCTCTATAAGCCCCCACTCTGACTGGCAGGCCCTTTAAACATTTTGGGTCTCCCAGAATTATTGTCAGTTCAGAGATAGTGTTCAGTAATCCTTGAAAAGTTTGATTATTTCTTTTCCCCCAATGAACAGTCACTCTTGTGAAAGACCGCAAGTCCCTCAGTGATGTAGCAGGGTCCTTCTTCAAAGGGGCCTGGCCTCCCTTTCATTCTAGGAGTTATAAATCTGTAACCTGGACACCAGGGAGACAGAGAGTGCACAGCACCCAGCGAGTCATTTATTTCAGTCACATCTCCAAAAGAAGTGGTCAAGCTGTAACCTGGCTGACAGCGAAACTCCCCCCATGTCCTCTTACGCGTGCCATGTTGGCACAAAAACGGCCTAACTATCATAGTAACATCCTTACTTTTCAACATTTTAAAGAGGTCTTGTGCAGCATATTTGTGGGAAATTCTCACCAAGTCTCACCACAGACTTCTCACCAGGTTCTCTCTCTTTTTGCCAGCACATTGTGAGTTCTGTGCTCAGAAGTTTTCTCCCTAAATGCATCAGCCATGCAGAGGAATCAGACCTGTTCCATTGTAAGTAGGACTCACTTCCTCCTGAAAAGTATAGTGACTGTTTCGCTGGAGAACCCAGAGAACTGTGACAGTCAGCTAAAAGACAACTAAGGATAGACTGCTCTCTTTAATCTAGGGTGACCCATCATGTTACACGTACACCCTCTTCTTCCTGTTGCATGTATACCCCAGATCATCCCTCTCCCATTGAAATATTGCCTATGGTGCACCCTCTTTCTGTAACATATGTGGTTAGCTGTAACATGGGGGGCTTGCAGGCCCCAAATATATATAAGCCTTGTTTAGAAATATATTTGCTCTCTCCTCGCACAGAGGTCTCATTGGCTATCTCCAGATTGACAGGCTCCACCCCTACACTCTTAATCCTCAGATTGACACCAGATTAGGTGACCGCCACATTTGGCAAGGTAGCAGCATCTTCCAAATTTCTTGGCAAAAATGAGTGAGTGTTCCCAATGCTTCATCTGCTGTGGAAACATTTTAGTTGGCATTTTCCATCAATTTATGAAAGTCCTGTTTTGAACTAAAGTCTGCAGGGCAACTTGAATTTCTTCCTTCTGTACCATCGTTTTTATTTTCCTTTTAATTTTTGAACAGTTTCATGGGCACATAATCTGTATGTCATGCAGTTCAATGTTTCAATCATATCAAGAAGAATTATACAATCACTACCATAATCAATTTTAGAACATTTTCTTCTTCCTTATATTCATTGTGACTAGATCCCCATTCATACCACAAGTCCCATGCCATCCCCCCAAGAAACCATTAATACTAATGTCCCCATAGGTTTACCTATCATGGGTCTCATGTACCCAAATATGTACAAACAACAACAAAAACTAACAATAATAACAAAATAAAAGAGAAAAATATAGATGAAAAAAGAAAATATTAAGAACTAGAACAATTTCAAAATGGGTCCAAAAGGAGATCAAATGACAAAGTATTAGATTTACTAGGTAGGTCTGCCATAATCCACCTCTCAGCACACTCTGCATGATTGCAAAGCTATTCACATTCCTGGCTGATGTTTAGAAAGAGTACTCACATTCCTGGTTGATGTTTCACTAGAGGCTTAATCTATGTACATTCCCTCTCCCCTCTTTTTAAACTGTGACAACTTTTGGAAATCAAATATAAAATATGACATCTTAACACTTTGCAGATGGATCTCGAGTTGATCCGGTCTTTACTGTGCTAACTTGCAGATGGGTTTAGATCTCCACTACTTTTCCACCCCTTCACATTGCTTTGGTTGCTTGATTTCTAACTTCTTGATTTTTAATTATCTGGTCTTTAATGTGTTAATATAACTTCATGTGCCATCTTGTCTTTACAGTGCTCTCTGTCCAATAACAAGGCTATTTATATCTCTCAAATGACAGTCAGAAAGGACTCATCCGAGGCTTTTTCTACTTTATTTTTCAGTCCATAAGACACACTTTCCCCCCCCAAAAAAAGTGGGGGGAAAACAAGGGTGCATCTAATGGTCCAAAAGTGTGGTACCCGGGACATTTGTTTATGATCCCATATGTCTACTTCCTGTCTGCTGCTGTTTACGTACTGTGGATTGCTGTGTGTTCAGTCTCAATATCAGTCACATCACATGAGTAGCACAATGCACGCCTTCCCTCATTAATGAAAGTGATGATGGTTCTTAACACCGCTATTGAGCTTATGCTCTTAAATATTACCATATCTTGCTTCATTTTAATAAATATTTTAGTATACTGGTACTATTTGGTTCAGAATTTTTTTCCCTTGTTTCCCTGTTCTAAAAGCTGGCTGTGTCTTATGGTCAGGTGTGTCTTGTGGTCCAAAAAATAGAGCTTCCACTGCTATCCATAGGCTCCTGGAAACCAATGTTCACAATTTAAGCTCAAATACCTTTCCTTCTTCAGATTAGGATTATGTTGTTTAAAGTTCTTGGATCACACAGGATGGTATTCTTCTTCCATGTGGACTTAGTTGATGCTTCGCTTAGATGATTATTTGCTTGAAGATAGACCTTTAAGAACCCAGGCACTATTCTTTATGATAGCTAGACACCCTTCTTGTTTCTTCACTGCGATTGCTAGTATGCAAGCCCAGATTGAAACTGCAGAAAGAGAAAAGAAGTACACCAGAGCCAAAAGACCACCTTGAGTATAAGCTGGACTATAGGAAGAAATATATAGCATTAAGATTAGAAGAAGCCTTATTATAAAAACCTGCCGGTGACATAACCTGACTGTTGAAAACAAAGAATACTTGAGGCATTTATGGATGGAAATCAAAGCCTGGAGATTTCAGTACAGATTGAAATTTAAAGAAACCAAAAATCATAACTTGATCAATAGAAAACTTGATCAATGTAGCAAAGATTGAGGTGGTCATGGATTTTCTGTTACTTGGATTCACAAACAATGATCATAGATGCAGAAATCCAACATGTTGGTATTGTGGTGTGTCATTAAGTCAGTTCCTTCTTAGAGCAGTGATTTTCAACCTTCCTAGTGCCATAACCTTTAATACAGTTCCTCATGTGTGGTGACCCCCCAACCATGAAATTATTTTCATTGCTATTTCATAACTGTAATTTTGCTACTGTTATGAATCAGTGACCTCTATGAAAGGGTCATTTGACCCCAAAGGGGTGGCAAACCACAGGTTGAGAACGCCTGACTTAGAGTGTGACTTTCTGTACAACAGAATGAATTATTTGCTAGTACTGTGGCATCCTCATATTGTTCTTATGTCTGAGCCCGTTGTTGCTTTCAAGATCAACAATTTAACAATATTAAATCTTCCTATCCATGAACATGGAACATTCTTCCATTCATGTCTCTTGAATTTCTCGTAATATTGTTTTGAAGTTTTCTTTGTACAAGTGTTTTTTCCCCTCTGGTTAGTTTTGTTCCTAAGTATTTCATCTTTTATGTGGCTATTGTAAATGATATTGTTTTTATTCACTTCCTTTTCAAAACTGTCTTCCTTAGTAGATAGAAAACTGATTAAATTTTATGGTGATTTTGCATTCTCCATGTTGTTGACACTTTCAATACTTTCCAAAAATTTCCTTGTCTATCCTGGATTTTTTTATGCATAGAACCATGTCATCTGCAAATAAGGCTTTATTTCTTACATGTCAATTGGAATTTCTTTGAGTTCTCTTTATTTTCCAATAGTGCTGACTATAAATTTCAGGAAAGGTGTGTATCAGGGTTGTATCCTCTCACCATATCTATTTACCCCACATGCTGCATTTTAGGGAGAAGAATGCAGCATCAGGATTGGAAGAGATCTTTTTAATAGCTGTGATATGTAGATAGCACAACCTTAGTTGGAGAAAGGAAGAAAACTTGGCATATTTGCTGTTAATGCTCAAGGATTATAGCCTTCAGTATGGTTTACATCTGTGGTAGTTACATAATCTGGTGTCACTTTGGAACTTGAGAGGATTAAAAGTGAAGAAGTGGATGCTAGCATGTCAATTGAGTCTTAGTCAATGAGGCCTCTGTGTGGGGATGACTTTCTCCTGAGAATTGTGGGCTCACTTCCTGTAAGACATCCCTGAGGAGAAGCCACAAGTACCTACCCTGATGCAGCCTTAGAAACTGGAAGAGCTACATGAAGAACCTTGCCAGCACTCAGATCCTTACAATACCACTGGGTCCAGAAGACTTCCAATCCACTGACCTATGATCTTCCTGCTTTCAGCATCATTTCATGTGTTTCATGAGTCTAAAGAGGATTTTATAGATTGGTATCAGACATATGGGCTAATATGGGAGCTATGGACTTGATCTGGATTGGGCTGGAATGTTTTCTCAATATTCAATTTTTCTGTATATACACATATGAGTCTCTATGAATTTGTTTTTCTAGTCTACCTGAACTAACACAACAACTCAATGTAAAGAAAACAAAAATCCGCTCAACTGAGCCTGTCGGCAATATCATGAATAGATAAAAGATTGAAGTAGTCAAGATTCTCACCTTGCTGGGATCCATAGTCAATGCTCTTGGAAGCAGCAATGAAGAGATCAAAGGAAGCATTGCACTGGAGGAATTTGCTGCACAAGATCTCTTTGAAATATTGAAAAGCCAGGGTTTTACTTTGAGTACTAAGGTGAATCTGGCCAAGCCCTCGTATTGTCAGTCACCTTGTATGCATGTGAAAGTTGGACGTTGAATAAGGAAGAACAAAGAAGAATCTATGCATTTGCATTATGGTGCTGGCTAAGAATGTTGAAAGTATCAAGGACTGCCAAAGGAGCAAATAAACAAGGATGGATAAACTTCATCTCATATACTTTGGAGAGGTGGTCAAGGGAGACAAGTCCCTGAATAAGTACATCATGCTTGGCAAAATATAGTGTCAGCTAAAAGAGAAATCTGTTTGAAGAGATATATTGACACAGTGTAACAACAGACTCCAGCATAATAACAATTGTGAGAAAGATTTAGGGTTGAACAGTATTTTGTTCCATGGCTTTTGGGGTTACTATTAGTCAGAGTTGACGTAATGGTACCTCACAGCAACATAGTTACTCACAGTGTTCAAAATTTCCATTTGTCTTTCCTGTCTCCATACTATACAGCAAGTTTTGAAGACTAATAACCATGTCTAAATACTGTAAAACTTAGTACATTCCCAAAAGGCCTCTGAGCACTCTATAAATATGAGATGGTATGATGCTAATGTTTTTATTAGTGGAAAGCCAAATCTCTGGGAGATCACATAACACTATCATTTGCTAACACACCAAGGTGGAATCCTTGTCCAATATTCCTGATATTCCATGCAGTGCTTTGGCCCCTGGACATACGTCCAACTGAAGAGAACATAGAATTATATAGTGTATAGAATTATATATAGCATTATAATCCCATTCTCATGTCACTTATTTGATGTTTATATAAGAGGCATCCGAGACTAACTAAAGTCAGACTCTATTTATATAATCAAATGGAGTTATATAAGGTTTATATTAAAGCATGACCAGGCTGGTTTCCTATTCTGCTTTTTCAGGATTTGGGATCCCTTGGGATTCCCATAAACCACAAACATCAGTCCTCATTGCCTGCATATTCTGTGATACTTTACAAAAATTCATATATAAAACTACCTGTGAAATATTAATGTTCACTTCTGCATATTCTTCTACAATGTCACAATCCCCAAGGACAACAAGCATCAATACTTAAGGGGGACAGAGAAAACAAATTCAATTGGGGAAAATTACAGGGAAGTTAATACTCAAATAAAGCAATCAATTCAGCTACATGAAAAGGTAATAACAGACAGAGACAAAATGAAACTGTGGAAGAATCGCAAGGAAAATTTATAGGAAAGATATTTACAAACCTACATGGGAGTATTATATTTGAGAGGATCACCTATGAATTTGCCCAATTTTACTCTTTAACCTTATATTTCTGCAAATCTCCAAAAAAACAGTGAAGTTTTTAATTGTTTGATGGACATCTATCCCATTGTTCTAAATCACTAGTGAAAGAGGACCCCATAGGGCTGGCACCACCATGAGACACATCCATCACTGAACCATAGCACTAGAGGGACAACACTGGAGAGACATTGTGGGAATTGTGCCTGATCTGACCCCGAGACAGGATGGCTAATATCACATGCTTCACCAAAGGGAAACAGTTCCAGCTATCACATTGGGGGTGAGTTCATTGAATGTTTCACCAGTATGCCCTATGAATGATGTTATAAATATCCAAATGACCTTTTGCACATAAATGATTCTGAACCCTGTTCCGAACCCTGTCATAGACAATAGTCATTATTATGAGGGTTTATCAGGGAAGGTAATTAAGTCAGGATCAGAAACATGAAGAATGCAGTTCTTTTGTTTGTAGCACTTTTTCTAAACTATATTGTCAGGCATGCTTCTTTCTACTCATTAGTCTTCCAATCACATGATCCATCAGCCTCTGTCCAACATGGAACACCTTACCAGTCTCTTGCCCAAAGGAACCCATGTTTAGCTCTGTGTACCACTGTCACTTTGCACAGGGTCTCATATATGCTATTGCTGGCTCTTCTTCTCTGGTGACTGTGGGATTCTTTGCTTCTATTTCTAAGATGGTTAAGCTTATACTCAGAATAATGGCAACATTGAATAACCCTCTCATGTTAATTTCTTACACCTTTTTGTATGCTTCAATCCAGTCTTATGCACAGAATAGCCATGTCAAGTAATTTCACTTCACCACAAATATATTAGGATTCACGCATAAATATTATAAGAAAATGTGTAATCCAAAAACAAACAAACAAACTCACTCTGATCAAGTCTATTCTGATTTCCATCAACCCAATAACACAAGATAGAACTACCCTTAAGCATTAATGAAACCACAACTCTTTGTTTTCTTAAATCATTTAATTAGGGGCTCCTACAATTCTTATCACACTCCATACATACACCCATTATACAATGGTCAAGCACACTTGTACATTTGTTGCCCTCATCATTCTCAAAACATTTCCTTTCTTTAAGGAATCACTTTCCTGTAGGGCAGCTGGTGGTTTCAAACTGCTCACCTTCTAGTTATCAGCCAACACATAATGACCATACTACTAGGGCTCCTACAGAGAGAGTATGTAACACCCATTAAATATGGTAGAGATCAGTTGAATCCCAGATCCAAAACTTATAAGCCATGTAATCAGTGATAACTGACAAAGTGATGTAAGCCTCAGGTTCTCCCCCTGACAAAATAGGAGTTTTGTTGTTATAGTGTGCTCTTGAGTCTATTTTGCTCTCTCCTTGATCCTGTGTGACCAAACAGAACTTCCCCATAGGGTTTTCAAGGTTACGACCTTTACAGAAGCAGATCCCTGTGTTTTCGTTGTTGCTGTTTTTCCCATGGAGTTTCTAGGTTACTGCAAACTGTCAACCTTTTGGCTAGCAGTTGAGCATTAAACCATTAAGGAGTCACCACAGCTCCTTAAAGTCAAGATAAACACTATCCATCTCAGTATTGATACAAATATTCAATTATGTAATGAATGCCTAAGTTTCCCACAGAGATTAATAGAAAGTCAGTAACCAGTAAAGGTTAGGTATTATTGCTATTATTGATATAGGCATTTTAAAACCCTCCCAATCAAATTATTTCTCTAATTTCTTCTCCCATTTCCCATGTCACAATCATTTAAGTTTTAATTTACTTTACTAGTATCAAGCATTCATTTCCAAGAGAAGAGGAACCAAATTCTTTTTTTTCAATGCAAGTAATCTATTTTTATTCTGTTAATATGATACTTTATTATTATTAATATTGGTATTATTAAATAATTTTATTGGGTGTTCTGACAGTTCTTATCACAATTCATACATACAACCATTGAGTAAAGCACATTTGTGCCTATGTTGCCATCATTTTAAAGCATTATCTTTTTACTTGAGCCCTTGGTATCAACTGCTCTATTGTCCCCCTTTCTTCCTCCCTCATGAACTTTTGATATTTACAAATTATTATTTTTTCATGTCTTACATTGACCAATATCTCCCTTCACCCATTTGTCTCTTATCTGTCCTCCTGGGAGGGGACTATATGCAGATCCTTGTGATCAGTTCCTCCTTGCTCCCCCACCTTCCTCTTCCCTCCTGGTCCTGAGGGGTTTTTCTGTCATGGATTCCCTCTGTTTTCAGCTCTCATCTGCACCTCTGTACATGCTCTGGTCTAACCAGATTTGTAAGGTAGAATTAGGGTTATGATGGTTGCAGGGAGGAAGCATTGAAGAACAAGAGGAAAGTTGTCTATTTCATTGGTGCTAAACTGCATGCTGACTGGCTTCTCTTTTCCTTGTGACCCTTCTATGAGGGGATGTCCAATTGTCTACAGATTGTCAGGATTATTTTGTTCTGGGTCTTCAATGCCTGATACCTAATCCCATAGACATCTCATGATCACACAGGCTGGTGTGCTTCTTTCATGTGACTTCTCAACTTGATGGCCGCTTGTTTACCCTCAATTCTTTAATATGTCTTTTGATTATTAGAGTAAACCAGCCTTTAAAAACTGTGGGAGTCTGTAGGTTACAACTGTAAGAAATAATATATAAAGATAGCAAACAGGAAAGATAAGAGAAAGAGTGAAATAAAGGAGTCAGACATATTTCATGGTAGCAAGGTCCCCTCTGGGATGACCATCATCTCAGCAGCCAGGTATGCCCTTAGAGAGGGAGGAGGAAAGAGCAGTATACAAGGCTTACATATTTTTAGGGGACCTGTAAGCTCCCCTGATGCCAGATAATCATATATGTAACAGGAAGGCAATACCAGCAATGGGAGGGGGATAATCTAGGGGTGTACACAAACAGGAAGGAGAGGAATTAGGGGTACACATGTAACAAGATGGGTAGATCCTAGATTCAAGATGGTAACCTAACCTTGATCACTTTTGAGTGGACTTGAACTTATTTCTGGGCTCTTCTTCATGAAAACAGTCCACTATCCTACTTTTGGGTGGGGCAGACTATAGTCTCATAGTTCTATATAGCTGATAACCCTCCACGAGATTAACCTCTAAGCAACTTGCGTTGACCTCCAGTGTACAGTCATTTACCATGTGATGCAAGCAGTGTCCTAGGTTTGGCATACATTTGGGGGATACAATCTGGGGGGGGACCCATTTGCATACAACATTTTGATAACCAGGTACCATCAGCTTTCTTCACTACATTTGTTTATGTCCCCATTTTGGCTTCAGCAATCATGTTGGGAAAGTGAGCAGGGTATTGGAACAGAATGCCAGTTTATTAGAACAAAGTATTGTTGCAGTGAGGGAGTACTTGGTCGATAGAGGGACCAAATTCTTGATCATGTCAAATACTTTTATTTTTTAAGCCATCATAAAGACATGGTGAAATATGCAACATTATAAAGCTCAATTTTAGCCCTCTGCCACATCTTTTAGTTTCATTTGGTAGTTTGATAGTTTCTTTGGCTAACAACATGCCAAGAAATATAAGATTAAATTGATAGATCATTTGCCTGTAATCCCATATCATCCATACAAAGTTATTCAGGTGCAATGGTTAACTTCACATGTGAACCAGAGAATAGTGTGTGGCGAGTGAGTGAGTGAATGTGAGAGAGGGGGGAAGTTTGTCTTTTAGTAGATCAATTCATAATGAAGAAAGTTTTATAATAGATGAATGTAAATTACATTTATTCCATTTATGTATTGATGCATAGAATCATTTTGTCTAAGATGAATGCCCTCGAGAGAGATTTCAAATGTGAAAGTGCACACAAATACACAAAAAAGAACTATAATATTTCTGACTTGGCTTCTCTCTCATCCCTTAGAAGGCCCTCATTTTGCCTTCTCATAGTTCAAATGTGAAGAACTATTGAGATCCAAACATGATTGAGAGAAGTCTCAGCAATTTCAAAGTGGCATGATTGCAAATGTAGTGACTGGATGAAGACAGGACAAAGCAATGAACCAAGTACGGGGTGGGCTATGGGGCACTGTGGTTTCATGTGTCCTCGCTTTGGGAATGGAGGAGATGGCAGAAGCATAGATCTACTCCCCATTATGTAATGAGCTTCATTATAAAGACTTAGACCTCTGGCAGAACATGTTCCTCCAAACAAGCCACCTATATTCTGGCCTATAGAATATGTGTGTGTGTGTGTGTTTGGGAGCAAAAGGGTTGGAATTATGGGTAGAGATATAGTAATAGGATAATGACTGAACGCATTGGCTTGAATCCTGGCATTATTAGGCAAATTACATCGTTTTATCCACTACATCAAAACAAAAATGGCCAGGCTCCATCAGCTTTCTTCGCTACTCTTGCGCATGCCTCCACATGTCCTCAGCAATCATCTCAGGAAGGTGAGGACAAAGTGATATAGATTTTACCTGTTGGATGCCTGAGACCAGATTCTTTCAACACCTTGTGACCACTCTGACTGGTGTGCTTCTTCCATGTAGGCTTGGCTACTCCTCAGCTAGATGGCCATGTGTTTATCTTCAAGCATTTTAAGACCCAGATGCTATGTCTTTTCATAGGGCCATGAACTTTCTTCACATTTGCTTATGCACCCATTTGTCTTCATATCGGGTAGGTGAGCATGATGGAATACCAGCTTAATAGAAAAAAGTGTTCTTGCATTGAGGGAGTACTTGACGGGAGGCCCAAGGTCCATCTGGCAAGTTACTGCCATAGCTATAAATATATGTACATAGATTTATTTCCTTATCATCATGACTATATTTACTGGTGTGCATGCCTATGTTTGGATCTCCATAAATGCCCTTACCCTCCAAGTTCTTTGCTCTATTTCCTTTGATTTCTTCTTGTCCCACCTTCATGCTCAGCCTTCATTTGGGTTTCAGTATTTCCTCTGTGGTGGTCATGGACTTAATGTCAATTTCATGATTGGGAGTGTAGGGGTGGTGTCTAGCCTGTCACTCTGGAGATAGCCAATGAGGTCTCTGTATGGGCATGGCTTTCCCCTGAGAATTCTGGGAAGTCTCGTGTTTTTCCAACTGGAGAAGACAGACTTAATTGAGTTCCTGGAGACGAACTACTGACAAGAGGAGATGGCAGCATGCTGATAGATACTGATTCCTAGAGACTGGAGGGGCTGGAGACGAGGCCACATGGTCTTGCTCTGATGGAGCCTAACCTCTGGGGCTGGAGAAGCCACATGGAGATGTCTGCCAGTGCTGAGATGGTCAGGAGGCTGTGGGGAGACCCCTGCGAGTACTGAGAAGCTTTTACTGCCACCAGACACACAAGACTCTGTACCCATTGGCCTGTGATTGTTCTGGTGTCATTGCACGTGCTTTGTAAGTCGGAAGGAGACTTATAGACTGGTAATAGACATATGGGCTAATATACGATGTGTGACCTTGGACTGGACTGGGTTGGGATGCTTTCTCAATGTTCCATTGCTCTTACATATAAAACTTTCTCATATCCATATGCATGTCTATTAATTTGTTTCTCTAGTCTACCCAGACTGCCACATCCTCTCAGTCACATTACGCTTGCTCAAGCCCTACCAGGTCTTCCACACACTCCTCACAACTGATTCCAGACCGCTTGATATTCTCCTGTGCCTGAGACTGTCCACACCACCAACTTCCTCTCCTCCCCCATGTCCTCCAGAAACCAACTATCCTGTTATACTCTTCTCCTGACTGTCCACCCAGGAATGCTCCTTTCTTGATTCACTCCATTTTGGGAGCTAAACCATGTTGCTTCCCCACCATGTGACCCCCCAAATGCCCGCTGTCACAGTCTGCTTCAGTGAGGAGACAGCATGACACATCCTCTTGTCATTTGCACAGCATCCTCTGTGTCCCATTTGCTCCCCACAGAGACATCATCCTCTGAGTACCAGCATGGACACTAGTCTGGCTCTCTTTTTCTCTTTCTCCTTCCCTGCCTACCTCCATGAGGGTAGGGCATGCTGGTTCCTACCCTCAACCTGATCTCTGTCATTCCCACTTCCAGGGAGGGGACTGTCTGGCTGCAGTTGGGGCCAACCCTGTAACTCTCTCTTTTCACATATTCTTCCAAGTGTCCACGCTGTCCGCATGGTTGGGTGCTTCATGGTAGGGTCCGCGTGCCCACTCCAGATTCTGTGGTGACAAAATCAGTACTCTCCCCCTGGGTGGCTTAGTGCCCTGTTCCCTCCCATATCTTTTCACTTTTGAAGACCCCTTTCCTCCCTCCCCCTTCCATCTTTCTCCATTACTGCATTGGACCAACATGTACCTCCTTGGGCTTGGTCCAGCCTCTTCCACTTCCCGATATCTCAACTCAAGTATAATAAGAGTTTCCTTTCTATACCTACCATGCTGATTGCACTTACCTCAGGCGACTCACACTGTATTTCTCCATTTGTGATTGGCTGACTTCGCTTAGCATAGTTTCCTCCACCTCTTCCCATGAGAAGACATATTTCATGTGTCATCAGAACTTTTGAGTGATGCATAGTATTCTGTCATGTGTATTTGCCAGAGTTTACTAATCCACAGATATAGCATCTGGGGTCTTACAGGCTTGAGGGTGAACAAGTGCCCGTGAAGCACAGAAGCAGCAAAGCCCACATGGAAAAAGCACACCAGCCTGTGTGATCACGAGGAGTTGAAGGGAGCAGGTTTCAAGCATCAGGGAACAAAAGTCACATCACTACAAATGAGAAGGAGTGCAGGGTGGGGACGCAAGACCCTTTTGTGGGCAATTGGACATTCCCTTACAGAAAGTTCACAGGGAGATGAGCCAGTCAGGGTGCAGTGGAGTAATGATGAAACATAAAACTTTCCTCTAGTTCTTAAAGGCTTCCTCCCCCAACTATCATGATCCCAATTCTACCTTAAAATTGATCTAGACTGGGGCTGAGCCCTGGTGGCGTAGTGGTTGTGCGCAGGACTGAGGCCCACTGGGATGGAGGTTCAATTCCAGCTCCACAGGAGCAAAGGCTGGGCCTCCTACTCCCACCACCAGAGGGCAGTGATGCCCCCCAAAAAATTGATTTAGACTGGAAGAGGTACACTGGTACAGAGGAGAACTGGAACTACAGGGAATCCAAGACAGATGAATCACTCAGATCAGTAGTGTGAGTGGAGATACCAGGAAGGTGGGGTAGAAAGAGGGAGATGATAACAACAATCTACATATAACCTCCTCTCTGGAGGGTGGACAATGGAGGAGGGAGCGAAAGGAGACGTCAGGCAGTGTAAGATATGACAAAATAATAATAATTTATAGATTATCAAGGGTTCATGAAGGGATCAGGGAGGAAAGGGAAAGATGAAGAGGTGAGGTCAAGGGCTGAAGTAGAAAGCAAATGCTTGAAGAATGATGATGGCAGCAGGTGTATGAAGGTGCTTGACAAAATATATGTATGTATGTATGCATGTATGGCTATAAGTGTTGTACAAGCCCCTAATAAAATGGTTTACTAAAAAGAAAAAAAGAAAGATGGTAGCAACAAAAACTTATATAGCATTTACTATCTGTTGAGCTCTGGTCTATATGCTTTATATACATTAGCATATTAAATCCTTACTATAATTCTATGATATGGGTAGCATTGTTACCTCTATCTAACAAAGGAGAGAAAAAGCACACCTCTTTTTAACAAAGGAGAGTCAAGCCACCCTCTACCTAACAAAAGAGAGGTAAGCTCCATAGCGAAGCTAATTAACTTCTGAAGCTAAACATAAAATATTAGCACTGAAATGAAAACCTAGATCCACGGATTTCAAAGTCTAAGTAACAGGCTATTTTATGCATTAGCACAATAATAACCATTTTTATCCTTGTTATTGATTTATTAAAAATGGAAGTTTATGCTAACAAAGCTGATCTAATAAACTATGCAGCTATTTCATTCATGCATATTAGATCTTGTACCAAAGTGCCTATAAACAGTCTCACCTACTTTTCAGTAAGAGGATCACATATTGCACCAACTATTGTGCAATACTGAAGAAAATATAGTTTTGAAACAGTAAAGTGCAAGATAAAATGGAGACAAAGTTTCAAAGTTTCTCATTAGATGTAAGTGGCATCAAACTATGTGTCTCAAAATCCAGCACAGTAGCTGTACATGAAACCTCATTTTTGATCCTCAGTATTTGAGGTGTTTCCATCAACATTTATATTGCTGAACTAATACATAGAGTAGGTTCATCAGGTTTAACAGACAAACTTAATAGGTGGGGCTTAACTATATTGAAATTTTATTCATTGTTTACCTGAAATAAAAATTCTACTGCACATTCTCTATATTATCTGATAATCCTGAAGCCAGAGTAAAAATAAATTAATCTTCAGAAATTGGTGTCAATGATGCTTAAGAATTACATCAGCAAAAAAAATCATATCACCTATAAGTAGTCTGTTCTAAATACAAGACATTAAACATGTCTATAATAGAGAATATATTTTCCACATTTTTTAGTAGAAATGAGAAATTAGAAACCAAAATTAGTGTGATAAATAGAACTTTAAATAACACTTGTTCAAAAAAGAGATCAAAGCCTTAGGCTAAAATATAACTATGGAATTACTTTCCATGATGTTGTCTTTCTGGATAAAACTAGATGAAATCTTTCAGGACATTAAATTAAATATCCTCTATTGCATGAAAGCCAATTTATCAAGTGAGCTAGTCAAAATAAAACTTCACACATGTACGGAAACATCTCTGTGGAGCACTATACCAGTGTAAATTCCTGAGAAAGGAAGCCAGTTTATTCTTGGAACAAAATAGTGGGAAAAAGGATAGCAGGATGGGGGGAGGGGTGTCTCAATTTGGTCGATAACAACAAAACTGTCTTGAGAGACATGTTTTCCCCTGAAGCTGAAAGAAGTAGGCAGCATGTCAACCTACACACGTCAACTGCAGTTTTCTGGGTTGGTGACACACAGCAGGTTTCCAGGTCTGTCATCCAGGCAGAGCAACTCCAAGCCAAAACTACCATTATTGTGTGCTTGTCCGATCCATGAAGACATCACCTCTTTCGAAGCACTGGAGAGCCATCAGGCAGCTATTCCACAAAAAGGAGGTCTCGTGCTGATTACAACATGCATGACTTTTGCAATGCCCTTGCAGTTGCATATGTTCTGGCAGGAAGGAATTTGTTATCTTCGACGTATGCTACAAAAGGTTTGATGGTAGAAATATTCATTAGGCAAAACACTACAAAGATTTACCTATTGATCACAAAAAGGAAGAGCCAAGTCTTCACTCCATTATTTTTGCATTCTCACCACTATTAATGACATTCAGAATACATCGCTTATTCTTCCAATGATTCCAGACTTTTTCCATTTTTAAGTCACAGTGTAGCATGTCTCAGGATAAAGGTAAATTTAATTATTATAATTACCTGTGCAAGAGTCCGTAGTATAACATTAGTAGTTAACTATATGAGATACTACACTAGAAAATATACATGCATTTAAATTTGACTAAGTTATTAACAGGAAGTAAGCATCAATTTATCTTGCATAAGAGAAAACAAAGAACTGCTGAAAACTCAGACCTTTCTCTTTTCCCCTTTCATTAATGACTCACAATCTTACAGACTAAACACTTTCAAATAAGAATGTCAGACTCTTTCGTTGTTATAGGCTCTTGTCATTCCTTTGCCAGCTTGCAATTGGGACCTCATTCTTTCCACTCCAAATTTTCACAGCCCAAAGTTATTGTTGTTGTTAGATGGCAGGAAGTTGACTCTAGGCCAGCATGGCCTCCAAGTGGAATGGTACCTGATCATGCACCACCGTCATCAGCGCTAGTCTGTAAATATGCTTACTTCCATTGTTGCTATAGATGTGTAAATCCACCCTCTACTTTACCAACGATGATGTCATTTTATAGCAACTGATCTTTCCTAATTATGTGACCAGAGTAAGTGAGCCAAAATCTCAACATGCTTGTTTCTGAAGAACTTGTGGCTGGATTTCTTCTAAGGTTGATTTGCTAATTTTTCTGGAAAACCCTGGTATAGTCAATGTTCTTTGCCAATGTCACGAATTAAATGCACATATTCTTCTACTGTCTTCTTTTACATTGCCCAACTTTCACATAGTCATGACATGATTGATAAAACCATGGCTTGTGTCAGGCACGCCATACATCTCAAATTGACATCTTAGCTTTTTAACACTTTTGCAGTATTAAGACATCTTTGGGGGGGGGGGCATCACTGCCCTCTGGTGGTTGTGGGAGCTACCCAGCCTTGATCCCAGAGAGCTGCTCCTGGATTTGAACCGCCAAGTCAATGGACTGCAGTCCCGCACTCAGCCACTATGTCACCGGGGCTCAGCCCCATTAAGACATCTGTTACAGGAGATTTAACCAACACATACATCATTATATTTCTTGAAATCCAGTTTCATGAATGCAGATTGTTGATACAAGTAGAATGACAATTTCTATTTCTTCCTCAAAGAAAAGTTAATGCCTATATTTTGCATTACCTAAAGCATGCTATTGGTAAGGACTATGCTTACTTACCATGAGGATAATATAATTTCACTGATTAAACCAGCTCTTTATATCAATCCAAAAATATGCTGACTCAATAAACAAGAAAGTCCAATTGTCTGTCAACCCATCAGAGGCAATCATGTAACAAAAAAAAAATCAAAACAATACTTACACAACATTATAAAGATTCTTCTTACACTCCTCATATTCTCTTTATGATCATTATTAGTGATATTGCCAATATCTACCCCAATATTCCTTTCAAGTAAAAAGAAGCATTCTACAAAATATAAGAATGCTGAAGGATGGGAAGTGGCCCACTTCACTCCACTCTTGTCCTGCTATGGGAAGTTAATAGTAGGAAGGAAAGAACTTTCCAAGAAACCAAGGCAGGGAAGAATATTTTCTGTTTATAAAGAATAATTTCAGTTATACATTATTTTGTTTCACCATTTGATCTGTGCAATTAAAATGGGAGATTATTATATTGTCAAACTAATGCTATGAGTTTCATCTAAAGATAATAGGTTGGTGACACACATGTTTTTCTCTCTGAATCTACTGAAGAGTAGCTTAAAGATCACAAAAAAAATTATTTTGCACAAAGTTCAAGCGAATGTAGAGGAAGTATCCAGCAAGAACTTGTAGTTTTAATTTAAATTTTTGAAGAGAATTTCTTTATTGTGTAATTCTCTCTGTTTCCACCAAGGAACCTGTTTTTGTTTTGCTTGACCTAACATAGGAACTTGGGAGATGCATCTTTGAGACTGAGGCTTAAAAATCTACTCAGTGAGATAATAATGAAAAGCAACTAATTCAAAATGAATCCATGTCAATCAAAGAACAAAATCAATAACAGCAATGGTAAATATACTGTCACTCAAGATTAAGCTGTGACAAAATGAGCTACCTCTAATACTTGTTTCTGAAGCAGCACTATTGTACTATTTCCTCAGAACACTCAAAAGAAAGCATGATTGCATCATGGAAAAAGGTAAAGGCTGAGGTTCCCTTTGGGCTTTATAATCTTCTAGAGTATTATTTTTTAATGTTTTAAGATTATCAAACTAAATCACATTTTTATAAACATAGGAGCTATTGGGGCAAAGAAAAAAAATTAAAAGATGCTAATCTGTTGATGCTAATGGGTTTAGGTAATGTTCCTGGTAAATCCCAAACAAACATAATCCAACTCACAGAAACCCGATAGGACTCAGTAGAACTACCCCATATGATTGCGACCTCTCTCATTCACTGACGACCTGTAGGGATTGAGTCACAGGCCTTTTAGCTAGCATCGGCCACTTAGCAACTGTATTATCAAGGCTTTTCCTCATTATAGAAGCCAATACAGTGCTTCAAAGTGAGTAATATAAACATATTAACCATCACAGATCCTTGATCTACATAAATAAAACAGATTCTATTCATTTTTCCTCTTTTTGATTAAGGTAGTATCGAACAACTAATAGAATTATTCAAGCAAAAGATGGTTCATTTCATATGTTTTTTTAAAAGGATATTAATTAGAGTATTAAATAGATTCTGACTTGGAGAAACCCTCTACATGGTTTCTGAGGTTGTCAATCCCCAAGGAAGCCTTCAGTCTCATCTTTCTCCTACGGCCGCTCAGTTTGAATCAGGCCCCTGGAGGCAACAGCTCATTGCCTAACCCACAGTAACCTAAGCTACAGTATATATAAATATACTGCTGTATATATGTGTGTGTTACTGTCATTATCAATCTAAAGTGCTTCTGGGGTCATTTGTTTTGTGTTTTCTTGGGTCTCCTAGCATTTATATTTGACAGTTATTTAATGGTATATTTAACCAGTTGCCATCAAGTCTATCCCACCTAGTACCCATCTCATGTGGTACAGCAGAACTGAGCTCAATAGATTGACTTATTTTTCATTGCTATTTAAAACAATAATACTTAATTGTGCTTGCAGTGACAGCAAGTTAAGTACTTATTCAACAATTTCTTCACCCACTCTTCAGTGACCTTAGTTACGGTTTTCACATTGTGTCAATTTTTCTTTAAGATGTAGTTGTTTAGTTTTAGTACTCTAGTATCTCTGCTTCCACTAATTTCTTCATCTTTGCTTTAGAATTGACCTTTGGGCCCAAGTTGTCTATATTTTTACAGGAACTCGATATTCATCAGTAATAAGTTGTAATTGAGTGCTAATCTATTATCTCCACTAAGATGACAACAAGAGATCATTTTAGTTCAACTTAAAAAAAGATCCCAAGTTAATAGTATCAATGAGTCCTAAACCTTCAACTGGTTCAGTAAATCTGGACTTTCAAGAATTTGAGTTCTATTTTTCCTTTGCCGCCCTTTCTACTATGCTTCACAAATTGAAACCAAGATCAGAGGAGTTGGCAATAGCAGTCAGGCATCAGCTAGTTCTTCTGATCTCAGAGCAGATGAGGCTGTTAAGCCCGGGAGAATATTTTTTCTCCAACCCTTTGGAGAACTAAAAACACTTTGGTTTCTAGTTAACTCAAGTAGGTGCCAAGAGTTGTGTTTTGGATGGCTAATTGAAAGCTTTAAGACCTCAGATCCCGCTCACTCCACCAGGATTCAAAATATGAACTTCATGGTGCTGATTTCCCCATGACACGCTGGGTCTACGCCATCAGGGGTGAACAGCCCTTGGGTCAGATGAGGCCCATGAAATCATCAATTACTGGTAACTCACCAAAGAGAAACCATTCTGGCCTTCCTACTAGGGGTGATTTAATTAAAGACCTGATGAATATAATCTCCAAATGATGCTGTAAATATCCAAATATACCTTAAGAAGAAAAAATTTCCCCACCCTAGTAAGTCTTCAGCGTGTCTGATTAAATCTGAGAAGTTTTTGCAACTGTGTCCTATATGAATCCATATTATGTCTATATAAAAGTACTTTGGTATACATGCATTTACTCATTTATACCTACTCACATACATATCTTCAATCCCCTCATGTGCAGACAGGCAAAAGCTAGACAATGAGGACTGAAGAGAAATCTATGCATCTGATTATTGACAAAATCTTGCCAAAGAAGATTGACTATACCATGGATTTCCAGACAAAAAGAAACCTATCCACCTGGAAAATAATACAATCAAGAACATTCCTTATTTGTAAGACAGTATGATAGATGTCAAATCATCAATCTGCCACAGTTAGTGGCTATTGAATTGATACCAACTGCTAGCATCTCCAAGTGTGCAAAGTAGAGATTTTCCTGTGGGTTTTCCTCCTGAGAGATTTGAGAAGTAGAAGGCAGGACTTTCTTCCAAGTTCTTACTTCCCACACACTTGGTATGGGTTTAAACCAATGGTTTCTCCACTAACAGTCCAGCATTGAGCCATGTTGCCTTCCCCCATTGAAATAAAATGCAGAGCATATCCATCCTTTCCTAATTGCTGCTGTTAGGGACTGCTGAGTGAGTTACGATTTACTGGGGGACCCGTGGCCAACAGAGCAAACTACTGTGCCATCCCGTCCCTCACCAGCTGCTGCTGCATATGAGCCTGTTGTTGTAGCCACAGTGTTAATCCATCTCATTGGTGGTCTTCCTCCTTTTTATTGATCCTTTCTTCACAAGAATATTATGTTTCTTCTGACTGGACTTTTGTCTGAAAGTTCCTCTGAATCTTGTCCACCATGGAGGAACCCGCCAGCATTACAGCAACATGTAAGCTGACAGAATGGTGGTGAAACTTTCTAGTAGCCACATTGTAAACAGAGTATACAGAAACAGATTATACTAATTTTAATTACACACTCTAATTGATCTAATGTACCTAAGAGTTATCATGTAAACATGTAATCAATGTAGAAAACTATTGAGATTTGTGTATATTCTACAGTTGTGATACATGGAAAAATAATTTGTTTCTACCTTTAAATTCAGAATGGTAGCAATTAAATTAATAGTTCAGTTCCTCATTGCACTAGTCACATTTCAACTATCAATAATTATATACAGCTAGTGTCTATGTGTTAATCTGGGCAGACTAGAGAAACAAATTCATAAACACGCATACGGATATAAGGGAAAATTTTATATACAAGAGGAATGGAACTTTGAGAAAGCATCCCAACTCAGTCCAGTCCAATGTCATAAGTCTGATATTAGCCCATATATTCGATACCAATCTGTAAAGTCTCCTTCAGACTCACAAAGCATGTGCAATGACACCAGGACAATTGCAGGCCAGTGAATGCAAAGTCTTGTGTATCCAGTGGTAGTAGAAGCATTCCAGACCTGGCAGGGGTCTCCCCATGGCTCTTCATTTCCAGGGCTCAGGGTCCATCAGCAGTATCCATTGTCAGTAGAAGCCTTTCAGTGCTGGTAGAGGTCTCCCTGTGGCCTCCCAAGCATCTCAACACTGGCAGGAATCTCCACGTAGCTTCTCCAGCCCCAGAAGTTTGGTTCCATCAGGGTAAGTCCATGTGACTTCTCTTCTGACTCCTCCAGGCTCCAGGAAATCAGGATCTATCATCATGCTGTCATTTCATTTTGTCAGTAGTTCGTCTCTAAGGAACTGAGTCAAGTCTCTCTTCTCCAATTGGGAAATACTACGAGACTTTCCAGAATTCTCAGGAGGAAGTCCTGTCCACACAGAGGCCCCATTGGTCATCTCCAGATTGACAGACTAGACTCCACCCCCACACTCCCAATCATGAAATTGACCTCAAGTACATGACTGCCACAGTCTACATAAAGTATAGCACAGAAGTTTGCAACTATGTAATAGACACACTGGCTAGGAATTGTACTTCCAATAAAGCATTCGGTACTTAGCCATTGGCATATGTGAATTCATGAAGATGAAACTACGTCACTTTCATGGTGTTCATCAAATCCACCAATACTTTTATTTCCCCATGCTATTGTTTTACTGTCATTGTTATGTCCCACTAACAGGAAACTCAATAGCACTGCCAAGTAAAAGTACTTGGAACAGATGAAATCACACTCTGGAAAAAATGAAGTGTTTTATAGAGCGAAAACAAATTAGCTGCATAAACTGGAAGAGATTTGTATTTGTACCAGTTCCAAAGAAAGGCCCTCAAATTATACAACAATATCATTGATACAAAAAGAAAGTAAAATTTTGTGGAGGATAATCCAAAAATCATTCCAGCAGGATATTGACAGGGAACTGCCAGAATTTTAGGCCAGCTTCAGAAGAGATGTGGGACAAAGGATATCATTTAACCCAGCAGAGAATACCAGAAAGATGATATTTTTTCTTTTTGCATTTCATTGACTATTCAAAGACATTTGACTTTACAGATCATAACAAACTATAGAGAGCCTTGAGAAGTACAGAAATTCCTGAACCTTTTGCTATACGCATGAGAAACCTGTCCATGATGATGCACAAGGGAAAGTTGTGTGGCTTAAAATCAAGAAAGGCATGAATCAGGGTTGATTCCTCTCGCCAAACTTGTTCAACTTGCAAATAAAGTATTGAAGAGAAAGAATATCTCTTTGAGGATTAACATCTGCCTGACCTAAGTCTTAATACTTTCCATCACTTCATATGCATGTTGGACATTAAATAAGAAACATCAAAGAAAAATTAATACATTAAAATCATGATACTGGTCAAGAATATGGAAAGTCCCAGAGACTCTCAAAGGAAAAAAAACTTAGTCTGTCATAGAAAAGGTGCCAACAGAATGTTCCTTAGACTTGAATATGGCGAGACTTCATCTCACACACCTTGGACAAGATTAGGAAAGACTAGACCCTAGAAAGACCATGCTGGGCTCAAACGTAACAATTGTGAGAATGGCATGAGACTGGCCAGTGTTTCATTCTGCTGTATACAGGACCGCTGTGAGTTAGATTGGCTTGAAGGCTCCGAACGACAGCTCACATTAAGTTACCTGAATCTAAATATGGATCTATATGATGCTTCTGCCCAAGTCACCAAGGCAGAATTTACCTGGTATAAATTTGCAATTTACCTTGTATAAATTTCACAGCTTACCTGAAATAGCCTCTTTTCTTCATATAAAAAGGTAAAGTTTCTAATATAAGGACTGGACAATAGATAAAAAGTAGCTTGGCATAATCACATCTTTTTACTCACTTCCCATAGACTAGGAGACAATAAAAGAATTATGAAATCCCTTGCTCACCCCTCCAGCCTCGTCTCCAAACAGAACAAGGCAGCTTTGTTTTCTTCTACCTCATCGGACCATCAAATTTCCAGAATGGATTCCTTTGCTGTTCTTCAGTTTTTCTAGCCATTCTAAATTCCCTCTTAAAGCCCTACTCCCCTCGTGTTGTAACTATTTGTCCTCTAATGGTTGCCACTTGTCAGGACTCCTAGTAATGTCCCTCTGCGGTGTTGTTCCCTTCCTCTGTGACACTGGCCCTACCCTGCTTTCTACCATGGTACAATCATTTCAAACCAGTAGCAGTAGATAAGCACAAGATACTACCAGAGGAGTTGTTCTTATGCTTTGTATTTGAAATCATAAAATCTTATCGCTGCTTTCTTAAAAGTGCCTTTATCTCCATTTTTCACATGGGGAAGCAAACCCAGAGAAATCCAGTGAGCGGTCTCATCTAAACCAGTCACAAGTCTGAAACTGGTGTTCATCCACTACTACTTCGTTGTGTTCATCTGTCATTAAAATATTATTCCATCTAAGAATTATTTATTCTCTCTCTCAGATCATTAATAAAGGCATTGAACAAATCCAGACCTCACATTGACCCCATAGTCAACACATTGCCCTGTTTCATTAGAATTTGTCCTCCAGCCAGTTCTCAGTGCAGGTGACAGAGCGCACAGCAAAGCCAATGCTAATTAAGTTGGCAAACAAGATTTATTGAGATAGTGTATCAAGTGCACTAAGAAAATATAAATACATGTGTTAAGGTACATTCATTGTGCTCACTAGCTTTTTAATTCTATTGAAAAAGCTATCAAGACTGTCTGATACTATTTGTCTTTATAAATCTACTCTTTTATAACAGAGTTCTTTTAGCCCTTTTGATTCCATTATGCTCTTGGTGTTTTCATCTCAATAGTGGCTCTGTTGTTTTTAAAAGAGTGGACTTCACAATAGAAACTCAAGCACAGCTTTCTCATTCCAAAATTATCGTAAGTAAAATTAACAGCTAAATTGTGTGCTATGGGCATCTGAGTAAATGTCTTTAGTTCAGAATTGGAACTTCTGATGTTCATATTTTCACTACAGAATGGAGCAGCATGCATGCCAGCTACCTGCCTTGCTGTTGCCCCACTCACAGCAGCATGACGCTGGGACACAAGTGATTGACCCCTGGGGTCTCCAAGGCCATGGTCTGCATGGAAGCACCTGCCGTGCCTTCCTCTGGCAGAGTGGTGAATGGATTTAAACCTGCCAAGCTTCTGGTTGGGAGTGGATTGTTTAACCACTGCTCCATCAGAGCTCCCAAAAGAATGCATTCAGGACCAAAATTATAACCTATGTGAAAGGACTGAGAGAATTATACTTGTAATTGTGACTCTAAATGGAACACATTTCATTCATATGTCTATTTTTCTCATGGCTTCCACTTCGTGGTGTCTTATTTTCTTTTCCTAAATCCCCATGTTCTTGATTACTACATATGGGTCTCTGTTGGTTTACAATAAAACTGGGCTGATATATTTTTACTTGTTTAAGCCCAAGCATTTTATGCAGTTTAATAGAAGTCTGTTAGTAAAGTTTGAAATAGCAGAAAAGGCAGGGAAATTCCACTCAAGTAAAGTCAAAATGGTCTCTGAATGACCGTCTCGAAGTACATTTTATAGGAATGGAAACTACGTTGGCTAAGATAATAAAAAACACCATATTTTCTAAATCCTAACTATATAAACATATGTTTAATGTGTTCACAACTGAGGACTCTACCATTGATTGGCCAAACAAGAGCGGAGCGCCATGTATCCAGTTTGGGGCTGACCATACAAATAGCCCCTTCTGGCTGAGCTTTGCTATGTCTACTTTGGTCTGAGCCATTTCCCTAAGATCACACCTGTACATGCGTAGCAAGTAACGTGAGTCTTGACTAGAACAGCCATGTGGAGAAGAGCATCAAATGTAGAACTTAGATTCATTGATGGTGCTGCGCAGTGTGAGAGCAATGAATGATGCTTCTAACATTTTAATTTTTCACTCCATCTAAGATATCCAGTGTGCTGTAATAGCAATACCACAAACAGTTGGCTTTAACACATATAGGTCAAGCTTCTAAATTTAGAAAACTAGAAGTCCAAATTCAGAGAACAGCAACACCCAGAGAAGGCTGTTTCTTGGTGTCAGCTCTGGAGGAAAGTCTTTGTCTCTTCCACTTCCGCTTCCTGGTTCCCGAGATATCTCTGGTTGTCTTCCCATCTACCCTACTCTATGTCTGCTTCCTCTGCTTATTGCTTAATCTCTTTCATATTTCAGGAGAACTGGACTTCAGCTTTACACGTCATTTTACACTAAACTTGCCTTGGTTCATGACCTGTGGCGGTCATGAACTTGATGTTAATTTCATGATTGGAAGTCTAGGGGTGGAATCTGGCCTGTCAATCTGGAGATAGCCAATAAGACCTCTGTGGGCATGGCTTTCTCTGAGAATTCTGGGAATTCTCATGACATTTCCCTCGTGGAGATGAGACACCATCATCCTAGTTGTTGGGAGATGCTCAACTGACAAGACAAGATGTCAGTGTCCGAGGAACTGGAGGAGCCGGAGGAGAAACCACATGGCCTTACCCTGATTCAATCTGACCTCTGAAGCTGGAGGAGACACAGAGAGACCCCGGCAGCACTGAGATGCTTTTGGTGCTTCTACTGCCACTGAACACACAAGACTCTTCACCCCCTGGCCTGTGACTTCGTGAGTCAGAAGGGGACTTTATGGACTGCCGTTGGGCATATGGGCTAGCATCAGACTTGTGACCTTGGACTGGACTGGGCAGGGATGCTTTCTCAATGTTCCATACCTCTTGTATATAAACCTTTCCCTTATATCCATATGCATTTCTGTGAATTTGTTTCTCTAGTCTACCCAGACTAACACAGTAAAACAACAAAGAGAACCTTTTTCCCAGTCAGATTATAGCCATAGACATAGATGCTAGAATATTGAACACATATTGTTGAGGGGTATACTTTATTCTGTGACATTCCATCCTTCTACACTCATACACAGGTACACACACACTCATAATCACATCTGCATACTCATAACCACACTTGTGTACCTACACACATTACAAAGCACCCACACACTCACAAAAACCCACATGCACACTCACAAATGCACCCTCGCAAACACAGTGTTGCTCACACACATGCTTTCACACAATCACATCCTTCATTCACATCCAATAGCTTCAAGAACACCTGAGTGCGGGACTGCGGCCCACAGGCTTGGCGATTCAAATCCAGCAGTGGCACTGCAGGATCAAGGCTGGGTAGCTCCCACCACTACCAGAGGGCAGTGATGACCTCCCCCCAAGAAAAGAACAGCCTCTGGATGCTGCCTGTCCCTGACCTCACCTCCTCTGACTCCTGTTCTTGGGCAGAGGGAGAGCCACAAAACTGAGTGTCTGGTGCCAGCACTGCTCAAGGGTAGATTGGACCTGTGGGGGAGTTCCCTGTGGCAGTTCTGAAGGGAGTACTGTTGAACTACCTAGGTAGCAGACAACGAGGAAAAGAACTTTCCAGAGAAAGTGGTGAGCAAAGGATCCAGCAACAGTATTTCAGGGTGAAGTGTGCCGGCCCAAAGTGAGCAGGTGTTAGGGAATAAAGGAATCGGAGAGCGCGCGTTCAAGCGGGTCGTCACACACCAGGAGCAGGGGACAGAGTGAGGTTCCTTAAACATCAGAGGTGTCTTCTGCTTCCGAGTTCAGCACCGAGGCTGAAGGAGGGTGGCTTAGTTACAAGTGCGTTTTGCTTATCTCTTTCCCCCCAGAGGTCTCTTTGTTCCATTCTTGAGGCAGTTGTGACAGCTTCCACAGCTCTGGATATCTGCCTTTAGGGAGTCAAATCCGAACCAGTAACACCCTGGTGTTGAGTGGATTGTGGCTCAGAGTAGCCCTGTAGGATGGGGTCGAAGTGCTCCTGGTGAGCTTCACAGGCTGTAACTCTCTGAAGGAGTAGACATCATTGTCTTCTCTCAAGGAATAGCTGGAACTGGCTGCTTCCAATGGCTGACCCAGCAGAGAGCAGCCCAGCACATAAGCACCTCACCTCCAGGGCTTCAGAGGGAGCAATAGGAAGACATGCCAGTGACAGGGCTTGAGGAATATTTATACTTTAGAATTACTCTGAGACCAGTCATTATAGGCCTACTTTCACCACCACCACTACCAAATGGCACACTGAAACCTCCTCTTTGCTGGGACGGGGTTTCCAGAGATGTCCTGAATTCCACTAATTTGACCGTGAAGTTCCTCAGAGAAGCACCCAACATGTGGAATGAGACTAGAGGGAAAAAACTCTCACCACCTCCCAGAAACAAAAGATATCAATATTATCCCAACTTGGAGCACAATGTTTACTGCACATGGCTTCTAATTAATCAATAAATGAGACCATAATATGCAGATTAGTAACATAATTACTTGCATGTATATCAAACTTTTTACTTATATAGCTTGTTATGTCTAATAAAGGTGGGTGGTCACAGGCAAGATAATAAGCCTGCAGTGGATGGCAAAAAATGTTACCTCAACTATAAACCCTATCTCATGTCAGGACAGAGGCAGACACTGCTATGTCCAAGTGCATAAGTCTTCCTTTTCCACTAATAAAGCAAAAGAAAAATTTTACACAGGATATATTGATATTTTACCCTGCAATATACTCTTCAAAAAATTATACTGACGTTGCTTAAAGAGAGAGAAAAATTACCCATTTCAGACCAACCTCACCTGCCAGCAGTGAGCTTGCAAGAGAAGTCACAGGCCTGTTAAGGAAGGGAAAAGAACATTTGTTCCTATGGGACCTCTCTTTTATTGTAAGCTGACATCTGGACTAATTTGGTAATGAATACTTTTTAACCTTGAAAGAGAAAAACAAACTGAAGTTATATCGTAGGACTCACCTGACGTCCTAATTTTTATCTCCACACAAACATACACCTATGGTTAAATTATAATATTGGCTTTCTTTGATCTTTCTATATCAGTTAGATGGTGGGCCAGTTCTCCATGTTTCATGTATGGTATCATAGTAATAAAAATAGCATAGCAGTTTTATTTAATTATCTAGACTTTCTCAAAGAACTAAACCAATGCCAAATGGGTAATCCAAAACACCAAAGTGTTTTATCAGTTGTTAACTGTTAACATATCAGTCACAATAAAATGTGCTGTAGGAAAATTACTTCAAGACAATAGAATAATGTAGCAGTTCATTGTAGAATTAATTTTCAATGGCATCATAGAGAACCAACTACAATGATTAACTTATAGCACACACATGCAGAAGGACGAACAACAGAAAGGTGAGAGAAGGGGTGCAGCTGATGATGAAAGATATGAAAATAATAATAATCTATAATTTATCAAGGTTCATGAGAGAAGGGGGAGGGGAGGGAGAACAAAAAAAAGAACTACTGCCTTGGGCTCATGCTGAAAGAAAATTTTTTGAAAATGATGATGGCAACATATGCAAAAATGTGTTTGATACAATTGATGTGTGGATCGTTATAAGAGCTCCCAATAAATTATTTATTAATAAAAAATTAAAATAAAGTAAACAAATAGCATGGTAAATTTGTATCACAACAAAAACATAAAATCATTCACAGAATATATTTCTGACATAGTATTATGCTTAGTCCATCTTGCTTTTTTTAATATTACCAAAACATATTCTCCTGACCATTATTAGATAGGCTATGTCCCCCTAAGGTAGGTGTGTAAATTTGGACCACTCTGTCTGTGGTTATGACACCATTTGGGTCACTTCTCATTGTATATGATTGTGGCAAGAGGTGTATAGGTTCTATCTTGAGTCCATCACCATTGAAATAGGAGAGACTTTAAATAAGCAATCGAGAGGATTAGGCATGGGATAATCCAGATGCCCAGACATATAAAGAACCCCAAGGAAGAAGAGATTAGAAGCTGAAGAAAGAGGGATCTTCCCCAAGGACTGACAAAGTCAGTCTTTCCCTAGGACCAGAGCTTTGAATTTGAACATATAGCCTCCTAACCTGTGAGAAAATAATTTTTTATTTGTTAAAGTCATCCAGCTGTTTGAGCAGCACTTAGTATCTAAGATGACAAGCACTGAAGACAAAATGGCCCTGTGTACCGTGAACCATATGGTAAGCACTCGGGTAAAGGTGGTGTCATAGCAGCAATGGTGTCTGACCTCTTCATATAACTTCACCAAGAAAAGGGTCTCTTCCCAAAGCAGAGACCAAGACAAGTCATGTCTCTCCAACCTTTCTTACCCAGCATCCTGTCCAGGGCTGTCTCACCTTCCCTGCTGAGTTCAATAACTCACTGCAGTAGCCACACAGAACTCACAGGTAACACAATTATGGGGTTTATTAGGGAAGTAAAAAGTTGTATTCAGCTTTGCAAAAGGCACAGGATTCAGTTCTTCAATAAGAGCCGCCCCTTCTGCTGCTGTCATTCTGTGAGCATGGCCGCAGGCTGGCTTCTACTGGCTCTCTGCTCCATCCTATGGGTAACTTTGGACCAGGTCAGCTTCTACCCTGCATAAGCAAGTACTGCAAAGCTTCTTAGCTCCATCAGTCAGTGCCCAGGGGCACCCTACATGGTCAGTCAGCTCAACTCAAAGATGCTAAGTTCCAATGCTCTGTGCACCAGAGGCTCATGGTCTTCTATTCCCTGCCTCTGCTGCTAATTTCCTGTTCCAGCCTCTTACATCTCTCACTGTCCCTGGTGCTTACTGTTTCTTCAAGGTTCCCTGAGTAGGGACTCGGAATCTAAATGTCACACTTTCCCTCCCCCCTCTCCTTGAGAGTATTACAGTCCCTTCTAGCAGGTCCTCTGGTGGCTCCTTTTAAACCACTATCCTTTCATTGGGTCTCCAAGCACTTGGCTTGCACTGAAAGGATGGCATACACCTTCTTTCTAGTATCGGCAAGTTGTTCAAGTATCTGCTACTCCCTTGTCAGCCTGAAGCACCTTATTTGCAAAGTCCCACCTAATTCTTTAGAGGAGGTTAGAAAACTATTACTAGAAAAACCCTATAATAGCAAACCCATCACACCACAGTTTGCATTTCAATTAAAACCAGTTCCCCCAACAACTTGACACATCTGAACCCCAGCCATCTATCAGAGAGGGACTTCTCAGCCTCTCCCATTCTTGATCCGCATAAGCATATCTATTCTTAGGCTCTGAAATATGTGCCTTAAGAGTCAAGAAAAGAATCGCTGCCTTGTCACAACTGCTGCCTGGTGGGGAGTATTTTGTGTGGTCCCTGAGCAGATCTTTCCTGCCTGCCTTCCCAGCGGGGGCACCAATGAGTGGGAGAAGGTGCATCCCAGGCTTATCAGTCCTCTTTGTGCTCTTCACACTGAACTAGAGAGAATTAGAGAGCCAGGCTCAGCGAGGGTACAGAGGCCAGTTTGTTCCCACTGAGCCAAAGAGGAGCTTATAAAAAGGTCCCACACAATTGTCCCTCTTAGGTTGCCTAGAAAGAAAAGAAGAATGAAGACAAAGACTGCTAAATAGATGAATATGCCTTAGAAATTTTCTGTACTAGGCTGATAATTGTATTTGAATCAAAATTGCATACTTTTGGGGGTATGGGAATTTGAAAAATGTTTAGTAGAAGCAAGGAGGACAAAAAAAGAAACTATTCAAAATTATCAATTTGTATTCATTTATGATTAACTGGGAATATAGTTATTGACTGATCCCAAAGGTACTAAAAGGATGAGCAGACATTTTTCAGTATATGCAAATATATACATATGTCTATAAGTTTATATTTCTACACTAGATTGTGGTTTAATCTTAATAGCTATGGCTTATTAAAAACTATTTGTAGGAAAGTTTGGCACCTTCAAAATCAATCAGATGTAAAAGAAAAGCACAAGAATTTTTATTTGGTTCAAAAAAAGAAACAAGCTAAATTTTTGTTCACAAGTACCAATACTGTCATGTTCCTTACCATTTGAAGATTTGTGAATCACAGGTATCCTAACTTGGGTTTCAAGTATATCTTAGAAAGTGTCCCACAAGACCCAAGCTACTTCAAGGATGTGACCATTACTTATATGTTTGCATTAAGGTATCTAAAATTGAAGAGTCTAAAATACTGTTTATGTAAAATTGAAAGAGAAAAATTCCTTCCAATTTTTCTTAATTCCTAATGCTTATGTTAGGCTCAGCATTTTCAAAGATTGTGCAATCCAGTTCATCCACTTCCAGTTCAGAAGAATCAAAATATAACAGATTACTGTAATGGTAATAAAAATGTCCTTAGATTTAAATAATAGTCTTTGGGGGGAAATTTTCTTAACTCAATTAGTTGATTGAGTTTGCCTGGGTAGCTGAAAGCTCAATTTGTTTTTGTTGGAATACACAAATTATAATATAAAATGTAATTATAATGTATAAATAATTATAATGTAAAAATATAATGACTTTGACTTTTTTATTATTAGATGAAATGACATACATTGGGTTCAAGCTGTTCATCTTTTTTCCTTCCTTTCACAGTAAAAATTGCTTCCAGATCCCCACACCTGTTTTCACAACCAAGATGTAGTCAGAAAGTTGCTAGGCGGAACACATTTCACTATGCCCACTGTAAAATCGTCACTCATGCAAACATTGCAAGAGTTAGGTAAGCTGATAACCCCTTTCAGTAAGAGTCATTCTCTGATATCTGTGCAAAGATATTTAAGTGGAACAAAGTCACACTTTTTATTGTGTGAAATCAGAGATGTAACGATAAAACGTCTTAAATCTCAACACTTCCCATTGTTTCACTGATGTCCTCATTAGATTCTCTTTATCTTTTTTCAAAGCATTTAATCACTAGTGGTCATGCACACAACGCTCTACATACAACAGTAGCAAAGGGATTCCTCTCAATTATCAATAGAATAGAAATCATCTTATAAAATCATGTTTCGATTTCATCTTACGTAAGAAAATATAATCTCCCAACCCAAAACACTTAAAATTGCTCCATGACTTTGTCCATTCAATTGGTTACATTTTATTTAACTGTTTACTCTTGCCAATTATGAGGGAATTGTGGCATTATGGACATTTTTGGTAAAATGTGGGGGATAGAGGTAAGTCAGATTATTCATCCTCATAACAAGGACCAGAGAATAGAAAGCTTTTGTCTGTGTTTCTTTGAATAGTTATTTTAATTCTGCCTAGAGCAAGCACTGCACTATAAAATGAAAAGTAAACTACAGAAAATCGTTTTCCTTACTTTGAATCCAAAGAGAGGCCAATCCATAGATTGCACATTGAAGTAATAGGCAGGATTATGGAGTGCAGTGCTGTGTTTGTTAGCGCCTCTCTACAGTTTCCAAATGACTGCATGTGGTGCTGATAAAGAATCAGTCTATGATAACCAAACAAAGAAGGTAGTCTTTTCAGTTTATGTTTGAACTTCCATTCTTCAGGACAAAGCAAACAGTGGTATCCAGCTATTAACTTATTCCAACCATGAAACGCCAATTTATCATATATTTCTGTGCATATCTAAGGCTATACTATATAAACCATTGTAATATGAGCAAGTTCAGGTTTCAATTGCATCAGAATCAGGGAATACAGAGGGAGGACTGCCAAGGCAATTTAAACTAGACTCCCTTCTCATTAGGAATGATTAATAGTGTCTTTTATTTCATGAACCCATTGTCTGTGACCATATATGTTATAATATGTGCATCTGGTTTTAGTAACAGATAGGATTGCAAAGCTGTGGAAAACCATTCTTTAGGATTGTAGTCTACTCTAATCCATTATTTTACACACACAATCTCTGAAAATTGTGAACTCTGAGGGAACTGAGAGGGTTTTCCTATTAAATGCACCAACCCCCATAACCATAGTAAATTACACGGAACAGAGCTTCTGAGTTTGACTAACCCCCTGGACTATTAAAGAAAGATGGTTGCACACAAATAGGAGTACTTTTTAGTAGAAGGAATGGGATTATTTTTAATCACTTAAGTCACTTGGGGAAAAGTGGTCCTAGAAAATATAAGAAGGTACAAAAGGAAAATAATCTTTCACGTTTTGCTGAAATACTTCCTAACCTTGCAGGCACCTCTTCATTTCTGTTCTACCACATTGACATGATGTTTAAATAGTTTTGTAGATCATTTCTCTCAGTTGTTAATATTTTATGGCCATCTTTCCACCACAATAAATATTCTTTTACAATACTGTTGCTTAAAGACTACATTTTCCATCATGTGAATGCAAAAAATGTTTGTTTAACCACTTTGTAATTTTAGACTTTTCTCTTTCCTTTTTTCCTATTATGAGTAAAACTGAATTGTACCAATCTTTTTTTTTTAGAATAGTGCTTTAGAAAATATGTGCGGATATAAGTAAAATTCAAAATATTTTAAGGACATATTGCCTTTTAGAAAGTTTAGTCTGGGTCAATTTATAATCCTTTAAAAGTATAGTACTTTTAAAGTAGAAAAATTCCTAGAAATCTCTATTACTATTTTGTTAAGAAACTTGTTAAATTAATTCAATTTCTAGGTCTTCCTATACATTACATTATTCACAGATATCATGACCACAGTCTGCATTTTTTATGTTGTGTTATCAAGTCAATTCCAATGCTTCATGACCTTACACGACAAATTCGAGTTGCTCCAGAAGGCTTCCCAGCTATGTTCTTTACTGGATTAGATGACCAGTCTTATCTCCAATGAGGCTATAGGTGTCAAACTGCCTGCCTTTGGGTTAGCAGTCAAGCCCTTAATCATTGTACCACCATGTCTTCTCTAAAACAACATCCAGACCCATCTTGCATTCTTAATGACGGGATAGAAAATCGATTTCAATGTACAAATACACCTTCTTAGCTCAACCTTCCTCTTATTTGACTCTGTTCATCGAAGTCTTTACTTGGTCTTTACTGAAATCCCATATCTTTGTTACCATGTCATCATTCCTCATCTTCTACACTGAAGACTAGGTAGGAAGGGGTTGTCTCCTTCAATCTTTCTAAGCCAGCAAAATTGGGTCAGCACTCTACACTTACCAACACTAGCCTGTGTTCAGTTATTCAGCACAGAAGTGAAGCAGGCAGGAGGGTTTCTTGTTTTAAGAACGAAGTGTTGTCTCTCCACCGCTTCCCCCTAGTCTTTGAGTGCTGTGAGCTGGCCGTGACTTTAGTGCTAGTCAACTTCTCACCCTCCCTTGTTCCCTCTCTCCTCTTTTAAGAAGAAAGAGTCAACAATAAATATAGTTTATGGGGAACTTCCACAGTGAGTGTGATTATCAAGCAGCTGTTATGCCGTACACACACAAAAAACCACACATCAGGCCCAGCCTTGGTTTGCTGTGTGCACAGAACACAGCCTTTGGTATAATCACTTTAGAATGAGATCTTTCTTTAAATATATAAATCTTTCCCAAAGTGAATAGACAGAAAGAGAAACTACGCAATCAGATGGCTGGCAGTGGAAGGTTGAAAGTGTGCATTCACCAATGCATGCATACCAACATGCATATTTGAAGAGTGATACTGGTTAAACATTAAAGAAAATGATAGTTGGATGAATGGTTAGGAACATTAGAAAATAGAATGCAGTATTTGGAATTTTCTTATAACCTTGTACTCAATTATTTCATGCTAAATAGATACTATATTTTGCACAACACTTTGGTTAAAACCAAAACCAAACTCAGTGCCATCAAGTCAAAGCTGACTCAGAGTGACCCCTTGCAGGTTTCCAAGGTGCTAGCTGTTTATGAGAGTAGAAAGTGTAGCCTTTTTCCCATGGAGCTGCTGATGTGGTTTCAAACTATAGAACATGTGGATCACAAACCAATGCACAGCCCACAACACTGCCAGGGTCCTGAGACGTTGTCACTTGGAAATTCACTCAGAGAGGCACTGGAAGAAAGACCTGGTGATCAAACATCTAGAGGGCCACAGTCACGGAAAAATTCCTTTGAAGTCCGGAGCTACCCTAAATCCACAAGATCGCACAAGCCAGAATCTCAGTTGGCACTGAATTATTTTAGTTTGGGGATTTAGTATAATAACAGAGACTTTCGGATTTACAAAGCCGGCACCTGATTTTTAAACCAATGATCCATATGTCTATGTGAGTCCCTGCATCTTTCCAAAAAAATAGTTATTTATTTTTGCCTCCCATTTCAGTCACAATTCAACCTCCTCCTCTGCTTCTGAGCTGTGGCTAGATGACACCCTATTTACCCAGGCAAAAAAGGTAGAGTTTGCAAGCATGAAACAACTGCTTAACTAATTTCTTATCTAAAATTTTAATGAGATGCACAATATTGGGATTTTCCTGCAGAATTTTAGCACTTGAAATCACTTGGTATTAAATCTATAAGCCATTCTTGTTTGTGAACCTCAAAGGCTGATATGAATGCACACTCTCACACACTAGAGAAAATTAGGGTCAACTATTGACATGGAAGTCTAAATTGGAGCAATGATTATCTGGCCCAAGGAGAAGATGAGAAACATACATACATACATACATACATACTTAAATGCCAGCAGCTTTCTCAGATTTCACCTCTTTCTAAGATAAATCCATTTCAGGAAAGAACATGGACACACACAAAAAAAACACACAGAATCACATACACACACTTACTACTGCACCTGAGAATCTGAGGCACTTTATGGCCTAAAGCAATATTTCCCAGTATATAAAATGAAAAATATCCCATAAGAAACGCAAGCACACTCCTGTGCTTCAGTTTTGTTGTTGCCATGGTAGTGGTAGTGATTGCCTTCTATTAGACCCCAGGTGCAGGGAGTTAACATAATCATGTTCAATTCAGAGTTCTAGATCATCACTTATCTGAACAAAACCTGTCTCATTTATTTATTCTCTATTATTTCATTTTTCCTCCTCATAAAATGTAACTATGGGGTCCCCAATGGCTCTGTTGGCTCAGGTCTTGGCTGCTAATCAACCCACCAACTTGAACCCTGTAACTACTCTGAAGAAAAAAACAGCAAAAGTCCTCACAATTAAACAGATACATAACATTACGACAAAAGGAGAAAAAAATGAAACTGTCAAGGATTTCATTTGACTTAGATCCACAATCTACATTATGAAAGCAGCAACCAAAAAAGCATCAAACAATATTGGACAGACTACTGCCCAAAACACCTTTAAAGCACTGCAAAGCAAGAATGTCATTTGGAAGACGAAGGAATAGGGCTTTCCTAAGCCTTGGTATTTTCCATCATCTCATATGCTTGTTAAAATTGGGCAACAAGTAAAGAAGACGAAAAAAAATGGATGCATTGAATTGCAGAGCTCAAGAAGGATAATGAAAGTACCATAGGCTGTAAGCCCCCCCCAAAAAAAAACCAAAAAAACAAAGAAACAAATAAATCTGTCTTGGAAAAATCACAGCAAGAATGCTCATTATCTTTGAGAATGACAAGACTTTACTTCATGTACTTTGGACAAGTTACCACGATAAACAGGCCCTGAAAATGGACATCGTGCCTGGTGAAGTCGAGGGTCACCAAGAAGAGGAAGAGCTTCAATAAGACAGATTGACCTCGTAGGTGACACAATGGGCTCAAACATAACAAGATGTAACAGGACCAGGTATTGTTTGTGCTTTTGTGCAAGCATAGTTGGAACCAACTTGAGACCCTTAACGACAAAAGCCACTTGTGAAATAAATGAAGATGTGACAGTCTACTTACATTAATATTAGAGCCTTGAATAGCCAATGATTCCGTTTTCCATCCTAAGATTTGAACTAGACTGCACAGCAATGATTTGGGTTGGAGTTTAGTATAGGTCATCACTCCAAGGGCGTTAAATATTGAAAAGAGCTCCAAAACACCTGTGAAAAACATTGAATTAAGAAATAATGGGATTTTTCCATCAACTCTCCGAAGCTCCCTCATATATCATGTTTACAAGGGTCCTTTCCAACCTGTTACTTTCCAAGACTAAATCAGACAGTCATACTCCATTCTCAGATTTCTTCCAGTTCTCTCGCCTTCTTCCAGAAGTTTACCAATTCCCAGTAAAAATTACAGCTGTTTGCAGAAATGTTTATGTCTAGAATAAAGTCAGAAATTTTCAGAATAAAATGTTCTTAATAAGGCATGTTTTCCAATGCATCAATTCACTCCAAAAGATTACCTTTCCATAGGTTTTAAAGCTGAATAAGACGGTTTATGACATGAATTAAAACTGGGGTCAAGTCTAGAATTTACTTACCAATGCGATCCAGAGGTCAAGAGCCAATCAAAACAGTGTATCTGCGTAGCCATTCAAATCAAAGCAGACAGGTTAGCTCAGAAGATTATGGTGACTGTTTTATTGGAATTCTGAGAGTTGATACACCTTGTAATACACAAAGAAATCTGAGGGGATAATTATTTAGAAATTTATTAAAATTTTAAACTGATTTAGAGAAAAGTTGGCAGCAAGCATTTTTTTTCCCACCACACCCATGTACCTGTTCATTCCTCAAGGGTAGCAAAAGCTATCTGAAGAGAATTTCACTGGGAAACCTGAGCCTGGATATTTCACTTTCAGAATTTTTTTTGTTCCCTAAACTCAAAAAGTATTTCTAAGGAACACAATGTGAACCCCTTAATGATGCTAAAGTGACATTTTGACATGGCAAAATCAAAGAACAAAAAATTCTTCTGAGAAGGATCAAGATCATCTTCAGAAATGTATACCTATAGATAGAGAAGATCTCAGGAAATAATATCTTCACATTTTTCTTTTTCCAATTATTAAAAATTCAGAATTTAGTAAATATTATTATTTTGATTAATGATGAGAACACTTTGATAAGAAGAATTTTATTGAATGACTTGTAATGTCATGGTGACTTTTTGAATAGAAAATAAAATGTGAAAAAAAATTAATAAAGAAAATGTGAATCTGATCCAAGTAATTATTTTTCAGTTTCATTGACATATAATTCAATAATTTAATCATATTTAAAGGTATCATGCAATCATTACAGTGATCAATGTAACACCTTATCATTTGATTTCCGTTTTGACCCTATTTTAAACTTGATCCAGCTTTTAATATTTTCTGTTTTCTTTCCAGTTGAGTTTTTTTCTCTATTTTATTTTGTCATCATTCTTGGGGTTTTTCTGGGAGCGTGGCTGTTCTTTGCTTTTCACTTTTCATTTTTATTGTGCATGGCTTTCTGTATACGAAATCCAGAAGGGGTGAATCTTTAAAGACTGTAACTGGATTAGTAGTTTCCTAGGGGTATATCAGCAAAGGCTGGGGGGGAATTGGGAGCTAACCATGAACACAAGGAAGAGGAAAATGATATTTCTATTGAATAAAGGTTTCTGTGATTTCATAACAACCCTTTTTGGACTTCGTATAGCTAATAAAACCATGGTCCATCTGGCTGATGTCACCAGTCAACTCAAACAAGATTGTAGGCAGCATCATAAAAAGCTAGCACGAGACAGAGATGAGCAGTGGTCACTATCCTTACACAGGTCTCCTCCAGGCCCTGCTCCACAGAAGCAGCAGCTTGAGATTCAGTCAACGCTGGCACGTTAACTGAGGCAAATCTGAAGATTTCCTCAGGAGTCCTAGAAATGTACCTTCTTTCTTCATTTATAATATGCTGACATTAATTAGTACCAAGTTCTTGTAGTGTGCTCAAGCTTCTATGGCAGAAAACAAAGATTTCCAAGTGATTAGGCACACAGACTCTGGGAGTGACTCTCAAGGAGGAGGGGATGGCCCCGCTGCTCTCAGTCCCATTCACATTCCTCGTTAGGACCCAAAGATCCTAAGGCAAAAAGGAAATCATTCCTACTTAAGAGTGTCAATTACTTTTTCTTAAGGAACCAAGATACTCCAGGTCATGGTCCAAGATCTGTGGGGGGAAAAAAAAGGCAGAGTTGCTTTATGATGATGTGTGGTGATGAAGCAAGACAGTGCCCAAAATAGGTCTGATTCCTAGGTGCTCAGACTTTATGGCCTTTTTCATTTGTCTATCTTTTCCCACCACCACAATCCCACATCTGCATATGCAATTTCATACCTCATTACAGAGGCTAAGCTGTATTTAGAATTAAAATATCAAAAAAAAGAATTAAAATATCAGAAGACTGGCGGTTGTGTAGGATTTGTTATTGTTGTTCACTGCCGTGGACTCATGACAACCTTATATCTAACAGGACAAAATGATACCCATTGTTGAGGCCCTGGTTGAGGTCACTGTGAATTCAGAGTGATTTCAACCTAGAGGCTCCTCTGCATGCAATATTGCAGATCACACTCTATTGTGATCCATAAGGTCTTCAGTGATGAATTTCTGGAAGTAGATTGTCAGGTCTTACTTTCTAGTCAGTCTTAGTCTGGAAGTTTTACTGAAAACTCTCTATACAGATAAAATGTCAGAGACTGAGCTTCTAGGATCATAGCATGACAGCTACCAAAGTGCTACAATCTGACAGAAAGACAGACAATGGAGTAAAGAATAGCTCATGTCTATTATGCCTTCACCTAACAAAGAAAACTTCCTTTTTGTTCAGAGAATCGTGATGAATATTCCTGTAACATTTTAGAAATGCACTTTAAAATGCTATTTTAGGCCAGCTTTGGACTTCAGGCTGGTGTGGTCAGACCTTCATTTGCAAAGAATTTAATCACTAGAGGAAGGGAAATGGAGAATGACCAGATTGCTAATTAATGTACGTCGGATGGTCACCCACAGTACATGTTTAAGAAGTGAGTGAAATATACACAGCAATATAAATAGTACCTGAATGTAACAAGTGAAAACAGTGATTGAAAACTACAACTTAGCCACATTTATGAAAATTAAAAAGACAAGGGTAAATAAATCAGAAATAAATACTTCCTGTGACTCTAAAGAAATATATATCAGATACATTAGGACTGTGTTTAGAAGAAATAGCCATGCAAAATGGAAACAAACTGAGTTAAACAAATAAGCAAGAGAGGGACCTTCCCAGGACCAATAGTGATAATGACTCTAGAACTAAAAAATGTGATCAGTCTGATTTTATACCTGAATAATGATAAATAAAATAAATCAAACTATCTACAAGCAAATCAATTCTGACTTGTGGTGACTGCACATGCTGAGCATCTTTTGAAAACAGATACGTGTTTTCTTCTAAGGCACCATGGGGTAGGCGCAAACCACCAGACTCTTGGTTAGTAGTGGGTTCTTCTGGTTCCCCCTGGTGAACCCACTCTGCTCTTTATGGTGATCCTGTGAAAGCTGTGAACAAGAGCATCATAAGTCATCTCCTCCCAGGTACACTTAACACTGCTGTCATCCAGGGTCTAAAATGGCCAACTCAACAGGAGACTGAGTTTCTGATGTACACATGCCTTTGTATAGATTTCCTTGTTTTAACAGAAGGAAGCAAATCTATGAGTGCATGTGGTTTCTTGTATCATTTTAAACTTTCTTGTTTCAGAATTAAGAAATTATCATCTAAACTGGATCCATATTCAGGCAAATAGAAAATTACTGTATATACTTGAGTATAAACTGAGTTTTCCAGCACATTTTTAATGCAGTTTTTGTGGTAAGTTTAGGTGCCTCAACTGATAAGTCATGTCGGTGTATACTCAAATATATATGGTTTCTATTCATTTTACATCCAGGATTAAAATACAGATCTTAGGAACTCTCTACCACTATTTCAGCAAGTTAGTAAGTGAAAGAATGTGGTCTTATGGCCATACCTTTAAATCACACTCCAAGATGCAATGGCTATATTAATGCATAATCAATGATAATAGTGCAGCATTAGGAAAAACTTTCTCAAAGGAGAAGATAGTGATACTATTAAAGTAGGCTGTTTCAATGGATATGAAAGTAGTCTTTCCTATGATAATTCATTTTTTTAAATGATTAATGTGTATTTTAAGTATCAGAGGGGGTTTTTTTGTTCTGTTTTTGCCTGATTTGTATTAAAATTTTGTTGCTTTTAGCTGTCTCTAGATTTTATGAACCAAAACATAATGGTGGTAAGCACTTGCCCATGGAGACCTCCAGCCCGAAGTGTCCTCTCAGAGAGAAGCCTGACTGGAAAATTTAGTAGATCTGGTTTTTAAATAGTTGAGCTCTGAAAGGAGACAGGTAATCTATCATAATGGATCATTAACTTCACTTAAAGCATACATTTATGGTTCTGGTTTTATGACATCATTATGATGTTTACTTGGGGTACTGTTATTGTGTGATCAGAGCATGAAAATAGGGCAGGGATAAGTGACAAAAAGCTTAGTTGCCAGTTAGCTCTAAAGCTATTTGCTATTAGATTTTTAATAGTAACATAAAAAGAAAACCATTATCTGTCACTGTCAAAGAAACGTGGGCTGCGGGTTCACACAATTAAAGTAACTTCTAATTATGTGAGATTGGATTTGCTTTCTCCATAATCCATTTCAAAGGGTGATTCATCCAGTTCTCCTTCATTGTCTTTAAACTTATGCATTCTTTCTGAAAGAAGAGTCCTGGACATAGTTGGGATGCTGAGCGGATCAACCTAGTAATCTCCACAAAGCAAAAAAAATAAATAAAATGATGACGGTGTCAACATTATCTCAACACACTGCTCTTGTGTGGGTACATGAGTAAAAGCAGCGGAGTCACTAGAAGTAAATCCTTGCTTATTACTTCCCATTTTTTCTCATTGGAGGTTTATGTTTCACTATGCAGGCTTTTAGACTGAAATCAACCGAGAAGAGAAACCTGCTGATCTCCTTCTGCACATCAACCAGGGAAAATTTTCTGAACCACAGTCAGACTTGCAACTTATCATGGAGACAGGGAAGATCTGGACACCATTTTGTCCTGTTGGGCCTGGGAGCTCCATGAGTCAGGGGATAACCAGAGAGCCACTAGCCAAGTCTAGAGCAAACAGTGGCCTCAAGTATCTGATTTTTCAAAAGCATTACAAATTTATTTTCAAAGCACCAATAGTAAGATTTGGTTTCTATAATCAAAGCCTAATAACAATCAGAACACAAATAGGAAACAACTTGTGGTCAACAAAATCTGAACAACAGTGTGTGTCACTGTGGTAATAATCTCCTTTGTAAAAATGAGTATTTAACTAGAGCCACAGAGTTAGATATTGAAGAAGTCCCAAATGTCCAATTCTTCCAAGATGCTAGCCTTCTCCATTGTCAATCCCTCCCCATCTCACACTCCTCCTTCCAATAGATTACTGCCTATTTCTGGGTTCAGTGAATCTTTGCAGTGTCTCCCAAAAACTGACAAAAGTTTCAGGAAATGTCTCACATGTCATTGGTGCTATTCAGTCCAAAATACGAAGGTCAGTACTGGTAACCCAAATTCTTGGTCCACAGAACCCGCTCCTCCCCTGATTCTTGTATGTGATGTAATTACACCCCCTGCTCCTCCTAGGTCTCATTTATTTAATGGCGTCGCAGGGAAAGTGGTTCACAATTATGCACAGGTAAATCCCAGCAGTGTCTTCTTCTACCTTTTTACCAAAAATGCCGCTTGGTAAGGATTACAATGAATATCAATGGTGCAATCAAATGTAATCATCTAATTGCAATCTCTAGACCATATTTTATTTATGCACGTATGACCAGAACCTCTAGCAGGATGTTTCTAGTAGCCCTTGGCCTCCTACTCATCTTAATCCACGAGGCTTTTTTCCAGACTACCCCAGAAGCAGCTTTTCTCCTTTCAGATGCAGCCTATCATTCCTTAAATTGATCACAAGTAACAATAACCAAGCTAACCTTAAAGGAAATGTGGCTAAATTAACCTCTGGTGTTAGTTGCATCCTATTCATTAACAAATAATGACCTCCAAAATGCAACCATAGCCACAGGCACAGGAAACACAGGATTATAAGAGATTATGGTTGAAAGGACCATGTTAATTGATATTAACTCAGTCACTTCCAGAATAAGCATTTAAGTAATAGTGCTCTATGTTTTTCATCTTACTTTGGTATCTTGTTGTTTGACAATGCTGTCAAATTGGTTGTAAGTCTTAGCAATGAAATGGATTGACACAGTGGCTCAGACATAACAATTGTGAGGGTGACACTGGATTGGGCAGTGTGCCATTCTCTTGCTGACAATGTGTCAATATATTTTGTTGAGGGTCTTCTTTCCCACTGACATTCTACTTTACCAAGCATGATGTCTTTTTTCAAGGGACCATTTCCTCTTGATAATGTATCCAAAGTACACTATGGACTCTTCTAAGGAGCAGGCTGGTGTGCTTCTTCCAAGACACATGTGTTCTTCTGGCAGTCCATGGGAATTTTGATAGTCTTTGTTGTGTTGTTGTTGTTGTTGTTGTCGTCAGGTGCCATCAGGGGGCCAGATATTCTTTGCCAGTGCCATATTTTTTTTAGGTGAATAAATTCTTCTCTGATCTATATTCATCGTCCAGCTTTCACATGCATATGACACAACTGCAAATTACCATGGTTTGCAAGGTCAGGTACCTTAGTCCTTAAAACTTTGAAGAAGTCTCACGCAGCATCTCTGCTCAGTGCAATACATCATTTGATTTCTTCACTTTTTTTTCCATAAACATTGATTATGGATCCAATAAAATGAAATCCTTCCTTCCAGTCATCATTTATCAGTAGTCCTTGTTTTGTGTACTTAAGTTATCAAGTTTTAAATTAAATAACACTGGTCCCCCAACAATATGGCTCACATTTTCTTTTCCACAGTAAATCAAAATTCTTCACAAAGTTCACCAAGAAAAGTGCATTATATGTTCATTTCACTTTTCCATGAACTTTTTCAAGCCCATTTTATTACATATGAGTAATTCTATAGAGTACAACTTTTTTATTAGACCTTTAGATACAAACCATAAAGAAATAACAGATACTCATCATGATCAGTGATCAAACACATCATTCTTTTCAAATTCTGTTTTCTATCCCTCATACAGTTCATACACAGACAGCTTAGTGTAGGTGTGTAGCTTCTTAGGCTCTCATTCATAAGATCACTTTGGATTTTACAAAAGTAGTTAAATGAAAATAGGAGGTGGTCAATCAAAATGAAGGTACAGTAAAAAATAAACAGGGATAATGCTGGAGATAAAACTTGAATCAAAATACATGGAATTATAGGGTAAATAGTTGACCAGGGAATATGGACACTGGAACTATTAGAGAGAACTTAGATTCAGAGGAGCTCAGTGAAGGTAAATCTGAAAATAGAAATGAAGAAACAGGTTATTTAAAAAAAGATCAAGATGTGACCAGGGAAGTGATACTGGCACTAACTTCACATTAAAGGAACTTGTGGTGATTTGGAATTATGTCAACTATACATTCCTGGTTAGGGGTGAAATCAGACTAGTTAATCAAAGTGCAGTCTAATGACATATAAGAACAAGATAAACAGAAATATCTTTCTCTCTCTCTCTCTCTCTCTCTCTCTCTCTCTCTCTCTCTCTCTCTCTCTCTCCCCCTCTACCTTCCTGCCTGCTGGAACTCCGCCTGTCTCAAGGGTTGGCCCAATCTGGGTGAACCAAACCTTAAAGCAGCCAGTGCTATGTACCCACTGACCTTGGTTCCTTGAAACTCTGTATCCACCAACCTATGATCTTCCTGCTTCCAGGTTCAACTTTTTGCATCACCAACATGTCAACATGTGAGTATGAAGAAGAACTTTGAGTATGAAGAAGGACTTATCAACTAGCATCAGACTCGTGGGCTATGATTCTATCCTAATAAAGTGTTTTTCAATATAAAGCTCTTTCTTATACATTTTAAAATATTTTTTTCATTTTCCTATTTAGAACAGTTAGTCCAAAGGAAGGAATCCCTAAAGTTTGGCAGAATATTTTAAAGGTCATGAAACAAACTTAAATTTTCTCATTCATTAGGACAATTTCTTTGCACAGGTTTAGGTAGTTGGTTATTTTTACAGACCAACACTACTTGATAAAGAACTTGATAAAGAACTATCTATCCTGAGAAACTCAGCATGTGCCCATATTGCCTATTCCCAGGAGAGGAGAACCAGTAGAAAAAGTTCTAGCTCTGAATCTTAGGTACTTCTCCCAGAAACGTTGTTGTGTTAGTCTGGATAGGCTAGAGAAATAAATTCATAAGCACACATGTGTATTTAAGGGAGAGGTTTATATATAAGAGGAATGCAGCATTGAGAAAGCATCCCAAGCCAGTCCAGTCCAAGCTGACAAGTCTGATATAAGCCCATATGTCCAATACCATTCTATAAAGTCTTCTTCAGATTCATGAGGCACATGCAATGACATCAAATGCAGGACAGTCACAGGCCAGTAGGTAAGAAAGTCTTAAGATCCAGTAGAGTTGCAAGCATCTTAGTGCTGGCAGGGATCTTTCTATGACTTCTTAAGCACCTCAGCCCTGGGAGGAGTCTCTTCATGGCTTTTCTAGCACCCAAGTTCTGGTTCCATCAGGGTAAGCCCATGTGGCTTCTCCTCTGAGATGTCTCACAGGGAGTCAGCCTTGTGGCTTGTCAGTAGAGCACCTCCAGGGACTGAGGAGTGAATCTCTCACCTACAAGGGGGAAATGTAGCTGGATTTCCCAGAATTTTCAGAGAAAGCCATGCTCACACAGAGGTCTCATTGGCTGTCTCAAGATTGACATACTAGACTCCACCCCTCCACTCTTAATCCTCAAATTGATACCACATTAGATGACTTTCACACTTGTCTTTATTGTTTTATACAGTTATATAATTCTTATTTAAAATGCCATCATTTGTGGAGATCGCTTTAATAAAATAGGAAATTTGCATATAATCTTCATTTAATTCCTTTCAGATTTTTCCATTGGGACTACAAGATTGCTTATCAATAATTTTTTCATGACAATAGAAATAAGGTTGGATTATTTAACTTTTAAAAATTAGAAAATTGGGGAAATAAATAACATGACTGCATTTTGATCTTGCATCTAGTTAAAATAATCTTGTTGAAGAATATTAAAATAATTTGGAAGATTTTCAGATCTATCCATAGGTGAGAAAAGCACAGAATGGCTTTAAGTGTGGTTGTAAATATGTGACACAAGAAGTATTGAAAAGCAAGCATGTTACTTTGAAGACTGAGGTGTGCCTGATTGAATTGATACTTTCAATTGCCGTGTATGGCATATAAAAGTGTCACATCGAATAGAGAAGAAAATGTAATGAATTTGAACCACGGTGCTGGCAAAAAATATCGAAAATATCATGGCCTGCCAATGAAAGCAAACAAATCTGTCTTGGAAGAAGTGCAACCAGAATGCCTCTCAGAAGCAAGGATGGTAAAACTTCTTCTGACACTCTGTGGAAATGCTATCAGGAAAGTCCGGTCTCTAGAGAGAAGCCTCCTGCTCGGGAAAGTGGAGGGAAAGTCAAAAAGAGGACGGTCCCTCAAGGAGACGGACTGCCACCGAGGCCGCACAGTGCTCTCAGACACTAGAGCAGTCGCGAGGCCGGTAGCACCCTAGATGGGATGCTGACTCACACTGACCCAACTGCAGCTGACGACAACAAATGACGTGAAAGAGCAATACACTCACCATGTTGGGCACCGCTTCTTTAAGTGGAAAGATTATGAGAATTGTTTTTATCTCTCGTCCTTGTTTTCAGCATTGTCTGCAATAATTGTGACAATTTTGTAGAAGCGTTGTTTTCAAAAAGCCTCTGGCTTTTTTGCACTTACTTAATCTTCTAGTTAATTCATTTCCTGCTTACTTAGATTTCCATTTTTTGGTTTTTGTTTTTTGGTTTGTTTTTTGTTTGTTGTGGGGGGCATCACTGCCCTCTGGTGGTGGGAGGAGGAGGCTCAGTCTTGCTGCTGGATTTGAACCTCCAACCCAGCGGGCCACAGTCCTGCGCACAACGACTATGCCCCCAGGGCTCAGCCCTTAGAGTTCTATTTTAAAAGAACAGGAATCCATTTTTTTAAGTGTGTTTTTTAAGTCTCAGCCTTCCCCATTTGCTTTCCTTTCTGTTCCAGACTCAGAATAATTTTTTTAAGGGTAAGGGAATTTTGATGGTGAATACACACACACACACACACACACACACACACACACACGAGCTGGACACATTAAGATGCTCTAAGTTCAAAAGCTCAAATTTGCTATCCCCTATTAAGGTAGAAACCCTGGTGAGGGAGTGGCTTACACAGTAGGTCCTCGGACAGGGTGGGGATTGGGGGAAAGGAAGCTTTTTCCTCCTGTTAAGAGTGACAGTCTCAGAACCCCACAAGGTCCATTCTGCCTGCCCTGCAGAGTGGCTCTGCGTCAGAATTGACATGGTGGCAGGGAGTTTGGTCTGTAACTTTTCACGTGCCCACAGGTCAGGGATGTCCCGCCCAAACATCGCGGACAGATTGAAGAAATCATCTGAGCAACGGAGATCACCTTGCCCTTGTCTGCTTAGCTAAAGATGGTGGACAAAATCCACATGCTTAAATAAATCAGGTGGACAAAACCCACATGCTTAAATAAATCAGGTGGACAAAACCCACATGCTTAAATAAATCAGGTGGACAAAACCCACATGCTTAAATAAATCAGGAAAGCCGGAACCAAAGCACAGATGCTTACAATCATCCTGCACACTCACACAGGCAGTCTCTCAGGGAGAGTACGTACTAGACTCTTTCACACCTTTGCACACTAATAAACAAGGAAACAGCTGATGTTTCTTGAAAACTTTTTACAGACCAAATTATTTGCTTACCATTTACATTCATTCTCTCCTTTACTTCTCACAAGAACACTGTCAATGGGATACTCCTCTTTTCACTCTCTAAGCTAGAGGATTGCAGCTGAGATATGCTGAGTGAGAGACATCAAGGTCATAATATCATTAATCACTTAGTGAGCAAAAGCATCAGTTGAATCTGTTTGTGTCCTTATGGAGAACCATACAGGAGCCCTGGCGGGTAAGCTTGGAACTGCTAACCACCAGGCCTCGGTTCACACTGACCAGCCATCCCTTGGCAGAAAATCTCAGGACCCTACATCAGGTCGCAAGGAATAAAATCAGCATGGCACAGGTGTGAGTTTTCATTTGCTAGCTAACAAATGCTCAGTCAAGCCCAAACCAAATGGACTGCCAACAAGACGAATCCAACTCATAGTGGTCCCATAGGAGCCGGATAGAACTACAGGACAGGACAAAACTTCCCCTTTGGGTTTTCAAGCCGGTAGCCAGCCACGTCTTTCTTCCACAGAATGGCTGATATTCGAACTGCTCTCAGTGCAGTAAGGAGGCCAATGCTTAACCAAGCTATACCACCAGCCACACGATGAAAGCAATAGAAAACAAACAAGTGACTCTGCTGAAATGCATTCTAGAAAACCTCACACAAATGTATTTGTTTCATTAAACTCTTACACAATTGCCAATTGCTTACAAAAACAGTACGGATTTATTTAAAGCATGATATTTTCACAACTGTTTTTTAAAGTAATTTGGAATAAAATTGGACAAGAAATAATGGAAAACATTAAGAATGGGGGAGGTGAAATAACTTTTAGTTTTACTAAATAAGGAGAACTGCTTTTAATGAGCCAACCAACTATTTTAGCTGGAAATCATATGAGAAAATCCAAACTGACAGGCTGCTGTCCTCTTCCAATTCAGTGTATCTTCCACCGCCTCTAAAAAGCAAATAAAGTTCTGTCATGGTCGATGGTTCTGACTGAAGACATTATTCCTTCACGTCCACAAACTGTCATTTTTGCTCAGCTCTGTTAGTTCTTGCTCCAGTGGCTTAAAGTCCCCCAGCCCCACCCTGTTTATTTCCACCTGGCATTCCATCTCTGACCTTTCAAGTCTTCCTGAAATCAAATTGCCAAATCCTGTTTTCTCCTTACAGAACATCTCCTAATCCTCCTAATGTAATTTAGACGGACAGGGCTGAGCTACAATTTTCAATAATACATCTGCAGATGAAAAGAAGGGCGGCCCGAGGGGTACTCCACACAGGTTTCCTAGGCAAAGGCCACGCTGGAGAGCACTCCTCCATCCATGGATCTTGGCGCCACAATTGCTCCCCATTTGCAGCCACTGCTTGATCCTGGCTTCTAGTGCTGGGTACTCTGGTTTCTGACCAGATGGATGCAGATTATTTTTATTAATAATAATAGCTGGTATTTATGGAGTGCTTATTATGTGCCAGGCAGAAGGCCAAGTGATGTTATATGACATTATGTGATTTATCTAATTAAATTACTTATCTATGTGCATCTGCATTCAGTGAGATTAGTGGGATTATTTCATGGCCCATATCATAATTAAGAGCACAAAATGATGGTTTATTCTCTTGTCTTCCTTGTTCTCTCATTCAAAAAACTTTTTGAAGCCTGTACTCAGTGTGAGACAATGCACTGCACACAGTGTCCGCCTTTGTCAAGTCACATTCTCTTCATAAAGAAATATAGAAATCTATTTTGAAATATTAAGGTATTAAATCAATTGAAACTTAGGGCTGAGCCCCGGTGGCGTAAGTGATTGAGTGCCGGACTGCAGCCCGCGGGCTGGGCAGTTCAAAGCCAGTGGCGGCTGTCAGGAGCGGCACTGGGTAGCGCCCACGAACACCAGAGGCAGTGATGCTCCCCCCCAAAAAAAGACCAATTAAAACCAATCGCAACAATTGATGCACAGCAACCCCTACACACACACACACACACACACATCGGCAGGGGAGAAACAACAGAAATTTGGGTGAAGGGAGATGGTTGGTGTAAGATAGGAAAACAATAATAATTCATAATTTATCAAGGGTTCACGAGAGTGGGAGTATCAAGGGAGGAAGGAGTAATAGAAGCTGATACCAACGATTCAAATAGAATGTAAATGCTTTGAAAATGATGGTGGCAACATATATACAAATATGCTTGGATTGCTGTACAGACTATTATAAAAGCTGTAAAAGTCCCCAATATTAAAAAGAATGAAAAAAGAGATACATTGAATTGAAGGAGTACACAATATCTTAGTCTCTCTAAATAAATAGCTAAAAGAATCATTGACCTTTTTTACCTGCCTTATTAGAACTGTGTAATGAGATCAACTGCTAAGAAATACATTTACAGTCTATGCATGCTTTTCTCCAGGGTAGGGGAGGTCTGGAGACTACAATAACCTTGGCCTTCTTTGCTATAGCACTATGTACAGAGAATGACTACAGGAGAAGAAAACGGTTGGGACATTCTGAAAGCCACTTGGAAATCAAGATTGTACGGCAAGAGCTATCAGATTGACAGGACCAGCTCGATGATTTGTGGGGTCAGTGCAACCTTTTTATTCAAGACCATTAAGAATTCCAAGACATCAACAATTGAGCATTAAATCAAACACAGAAAACCTCTGAGTGGGGGTGCCTGTTCTCTTATTGCAAGATCACAGGCTCCTGAAAGCAACCCTCCATATTAAGTCATTAATTCACTGCACTGCAAGCATGCACTGCACAAACCTGCATGTGATCACATCCCCCAACTTGCCAAATGGTCTGAGATCTTCCTATAAACTCCAGGAAGAATTGTGCATTGTTCATATATGAATATGCCTGACTCTTCACTAACTTTGAATTCACTTAAAATCTTTATTATTCCACATATAGAAAAGTGGGCTTCATAATTTTGAGTATCTGGATTTGAATTTTTATTTTGTTTAAATTAACCTCCCACTTTTCTTTATGAAAAACTTACACTTCATTTTTGCTCTAAATCTCTTGCAGAATGAAAATAAGATATTCTAGTAACCAAAGAGTATGCCATTTTCAAAATCTAATTTTAAAATTTCACTTTTAAAAACTTAATTTAAAATTTTAATCAGATCTCCTTTGCATTTTTACCTACTTCGAAGCACTATCCATGGCATAGAAATCTTACTGCAGGAGGTTTGAAAGTTTATTGGCTGACACGCTACTAATTCTGCCTACCAATGTTGCTCTATTTGGCACAACAAAAGAGAAAATTGCATGATATTATTCCTTTTTATATCAAATTCTTGCTATAAGCTTGGTGCACATCTGTCTACTTTGGCAAAATGTCTCTTTTAGAGAATGCCAATTACTTAAATGTAATGGTGATGAAATCACTATTTGACTGTTCTCTGATTCTTCATTTGGATGAAAGGGGTGGAGGTCTAGCCTTCTTGACGGGGATAACACCTTAACATAGAAGATGTCATGGGGCATCCCCTCACAGAAGGGTCACAGGAAAGGGGTGAGTCAACCAGGACACAGTAATGCACTGATGAAACACACAATTTTCCTCTGGTTTCTTGTTTCCTCACTCCCCACTCTCATGGCTCCAGTGCTGTCTTTTACTGTTGGCTCAACAGGTAAGTTCTCATGGCACATGGAATCTGAGAATAGGAATGGGAATAGCAATACCAGAAGGGTAGGGGGAAAAGAGGGAAAGGAGGGGAGGAAGGGGGAACAGATCCCAATGATCAACATATACACACACACAGCCTCTAAGGGGATGAACAACAGAAACTATGGGGGAAGGTAAAAAGCAATCAATATGATATAAAACTAATAATATTTTATAGTCAGGCAAGGGGTTACAAGGGTAGGAAAGAGGAACTGATACCAAGGGTTCAATGGAAAGTAAATGTGTTAGTCCAGGTAGACTAGAGTAACAAATTGATAAACACGCATATGGATATAAGGGAAAGGTTTATTTACAAGAGGAAAGGAACATTGAGAAAGCATACCCACCCAGTCCAGTCCAAGATCACAAGTCTGATTAATATGTGGGCTAATGCCCACATATCCTATGCCAGTCTATAAAGTCTCCTTCTGACTCACAAAGCACGTGCAATGGCACGAGGACAATCACAGGCCAGTGGGTGTGGAGTCATGTGTATCCAGCGGCAGTAGAAGCATCTCAGCACTAACAGGGGCCTCTCCTTAGCTTTTCAAGCCTCTCTGCACTGGCAGGAATCCCCATGTGGCTTTTCCAGTTTCAGAGCTCTGTTTCCATCAGGGTTGTCCAATGTGGCTTCTCCTGCGATGCCTAGGAGGGAGGCAACCTTGCGTCTTGTCAGTAGAGAATCTCCAAGCAATTGAGTCTGTAGTCTCTCACTTCCATGGGGGAAATATCATGAGATTTCCCAGAATTCTCCGAGAGGCCATGCTCACACAGAGGTCTCATTGGCTGTCTCTAGATTGAGAGGCTAGATTCCACCCCTACTCTCCCCATCATGAAATTGACACCATAGGACATGACTGCCACAGTAAATGTCTAAAAAGCAATTATGACAGCATGTATACAAATATGCCTAATGCAATTGATGTATGGATTGTTATGCGTTGTGAGATCTTTCAATAAAATGATCTTTTAATAAAAATAATAAAAAAATAAATATTTTTTTAAAAAATAGAACATGTTATGATATGCAGATATTAAAGAGACAGAATGCAATTCAGCTCCAGAGGACCTATTTTGGTTGTATTCTGCATGCTGTTTATTTGTTTTTCAAAGTAGGTTTTTTTGTATGCATGTGAAAGTATAGGCAACCAAATTACAGCATTTCAACCATAATACATGCTGAGTTGAATAAAATATATACACAGAATCACCATACCAAGAAAACCCCCAAATAACTAGTCAATACTCAATCATTTAAAATAGTAATAATATATGAGGAAGAACGAATCACGCTTAAGGAAAGAGTTGAAGCTGCTAGGTAAGCATTCACGAAAATTAAGCAGCCAGGAATTGATGCAATATCAAGTGAAATGTTTCAAATAGCTGCCAAGGCATTGGAAGCACTCACTCCTTTATGCCAAGAAATTTGAAGACACCTCTTTGGTCAGTAGACTCAAATAGTCCATATTTGTATTCATCCACAAAATGGGTGACCCAACAAATGCTCAAATTATAGAACAATATCATTAATATAACATGCAAATAAATTTCTGTTGAAGAACAGGAAGCTGCCAGAAGTTCAGGCTGAATTCTGAAAATCATATGGAATGCAGGACATCATTACTGGTGTCAGACAAATCTTAGCTCAAAGCAGAAAGTACTAGAAAGATAATTACTTGTGTGTAATCGAATATGCAGAGAATTTCAGCTGTGTGGACCAGAACAGACCATGGGTAGCCTTGAGAAGAATGGGAATTCCAGAACACTTTATTGTTCTCCCGTGAATTCTCTACTTGGATCAAGGGGCAGTTGTGAGAATAGAACAAAGGATACAGCATGATCTAAAATCAGCAAAGATGTGTGTCATTGTGGAATCCTCTTCTCATATGTATTCATTCTGTATACTGAGCAAACGATTAGAGAAACTGGCTTTTCTAGGGTTTGGAGGAAGGCTTATTAACAGTCTGTGATATGCAAATGAGGTGCTCTTGTTTTCTGAAAGTGAGGAAGACTGAAAGTACCTGCTGAGAAAGAGCATCAGTGTGGATGACAACTCAATGTAAAGAGAGAAAAAATCCTCACCACTGTCCCAATGATCAATGGAGAAAAAATTGAAATGGTCGAGGATTTTATCTTGCTTGGCTCCACAGTAACTTCTCATGAAAGCAGCAGTCAGGAGATCAAACCATGCTCTTCACTGATGAAGTCAGCTACCCATGGTCTCTTCTTTTTTTATTTACTAGTTGGGATTTAATACACATACCATCACATATTTCAATCACATCAAGCAGAATTATCAAACTGCTACTGCAATCATTTTCCAATCATTCTTTTTCTACACGGACTCTGTGACTTTGTCTCCCTTCTACCCCACCACCACTACTGTATCCACCTCCCCCTGAATCCTGGATTCTACTCACCATCCCTATAGGCTCATCAGTCTGAGTTTCATATACCAAAAAACAGAAAAGCATTAAACACAGCTTCAGGAGGGTGACCCCCATTGACGTAACATCCTCAGAGACCCTCTACAATAACAATCAAAAACCAAACAGAAAAATACAAACCAAAAATACAGAAAGTTTTGGAAATCAGATCAGGTTCAGCCTGCATCATAGGGGGATCTACTGACAAAGTTTTAACTATTTAGGTCAGATTTATGCCTCAGATATTTTTTACTTCTCTCTGCCAATCACTACTTAGTGACTACTTTCCTTCCATCCCTCAGTTTTAGATTGGGGGTGGGGGAGCAGAGAGGATCGATCTCTGAAGGCTTATTTTGTCTGTCATTCCACAAGTAGATCTTGGGTTTCCACTATCATCCATCACCTCTGCACACTGGATTCTGACAATTCAGACTCTGAGGCTGATCCCTCTTTCAACTTTGGTTTATATGGATTCCAGTCTTTCAGTGACTGATGACCGTGTGCTTCCTCCATTTGGACTTAACTTGACATCCCACTTAAATGGCTGCTTGTTTGGAGACAAACCTCTAAGTCTCAGACACTATTTGATCTTCTAGAGGGGCACCATCTAGATACTTTACTACATTTTGTTATAGCACTCATGTCTTCTGTGCTCCCTTCCTGGGGCCAGTATTAAGTAGGACCATGATGTGAGAACTAATTGTTCTTAAGTAGGAGCTAGGAATTAGTGCAAGCCCCAAAACTATTCCCAGATCTATGCTTTTTGTTTTGTTTTTTAATGAATTGTAACTTTGGAGTTAATGCATATGTCTTATCACTTCATATTCAATTATAGCAAACAGAATTGCACAATTGCTTCCAGAATCAGTCTCTGGACATATTTTTCCTTCCTGGACTTCTTGCAATTATCTCCCTTCTGTTCTCCCCTCCCCCCAAAAAACCTTGTTCTACTTGCTTTCCCTCATAGACTATATACCTCTGGGTTTAATTTACCTACAAACAGAAAAACAACACAATATCAAGAGAGTGACCCCCACTGGCAATGCACCTCTGACATACACCTGATATAAACAAGCACGAGCAAAATAAAACAGAATATCCAGCACAGGATTGCCAGAATAGTATTATCTGAATACAGCATGCAGGACATTGATGTACTGAGATCTGGTTTTTCGACACCACTCTTGGTACAGCTGTCTTCTGCTTCCTCAGACACCCTGGCTTAAATCCTCAGGTTCCAAGCATGTCTTAGGTAGAGTCCAGTTCACCCAGTGGAGTTCCTGCATGGGGTCTCATTGATGCAGTTCTGGACCATGACATGTGTCCCAAAGATCCAGGATTCTGTGTCCCATCATTCCACCGTAACCAGTCTGGATTCCGGGGATCCAGATGCCCAAGTTCAATGTTGCCCAGCCACTGCACACCATGAATGACACTCCCCACCTAGTGACCCCCAAAGCATCAGTCACCCTTCCCCCACCTGGAGGTCAGCCCTCCCTCCTCCTCCACCGCAAAGCCAACAGGCAGGCACCTATATTTACCGAAATGTGACTGTTCCCTCTCCTGTCTCCTGCATTGCCCTTCCCATCAATAAACCCCATCCCTCTGAGAGGGTTTCCTCCCTGTCCAGAGGACCTTACCCCAGATCCACATGGCTACCACTCAGCAGACAGAACCCACATACCCACACCACCACCATTTGATCCCAGCTGTAAAGTGTTGCCCTCTGGCCAAGTGACCTATATTATAACTACATGGAGTGGATGGTGTGTGGTTAATTGGCACTGGTCTTCCCTTTTCCAAGATATATGGTACCATCCCCACCCCTTTCACCCACCAACCCAGAAAATACTGGATGGCATGAAAGCTTGAGCTAGTATCCATTCATGTACTTGTTCCTACCGCAGTGGACTCATACAGTTTTTGTCCTTTTGTGCTTAACCTCGCTCAGCATAATGTCTTCCTGGTCCCTCCACCTCTTGAGGTGTTTCATGGTTATATCTCTGTTTTTAGGGATGAGTAATATTTCCATTGTGTGTGTGTGCTTCCACTCTTCTCTTGATGGAAATTTGGGCCATTTCCCATGTTATATGATTGTGAACTGTGTGGTGATGACCACGGTGGAGCTAATGTCTGTTCATGATCTCTTTCTTATTTCTTTTGGGTGTATGCCCAGTAGGATCATATGGTAGATCAATTGCCATCTGTTTTATGTATTACCATATCTCCTTCCACAGTGGCTTTACATATTTGCAAGTCTACCAGAAGTGGATAAGGGTTGCTATCTCACCACACTCTCTCCAACATTTGTTGTTCTTTCCCTTTTTTTTTAAATTGGACTACAGTTATGGGCATTAGGTGGTATTTCACGGTTGTTTTGACTTGCGTTTCCCAGCTGGCTAATTACTGGGAGCATTTCCTCATGAGTTTATTAGTTGGAGTGTCATCCTTTGTGAATCATTTGTTCAGGCAAGACTTCTTTAAAATATTGAAAAACAAGGATATTATTTTGAGGACTAAGGTGAGTCTTTCTAAACCATGGCATTTTCAATTGCCACATAAGCATGTGAACGTTGGACATTGGGTAAAGAAGACCAGAATTGATGCAACTGAACTATGGTGACAGTGACAAACAAATCTATCTTGGAAGAAGATTGATCTCACTTAGTTTGGACATGTTATATGAGATAACATGTTCAAATGTGGTGATATCAGGAGGGTGGAGAGAAGGTAGGGTAGAAAGATTATAAGGATCTACATATAACCTCCTCCCTGGGTGATGGACAACAAAAAAGTGGGTACAGGGAGATGTCAGACAGTGTAAGATATTGCAAAATAATAATAGTTTATAAATTATCAAGGGTTCATGAGGGAGGAGAAGTAGGAAGGGAGAGTAAAAAATAAGGAGCTGGAAACAAGGGTTTAAGTAGAAAGAAAATGTTTTCATAATGATGAGGAAAACAAATGTACTTGACAGAATGGATGGATGGATGGATTGTGAGAAGGGTTGTATGATCCCCCAATTAGATTATCTAAAGAAAAAACCTCTTCAGTCTCTCGGGAAGGATATCATGTTGGTGAGATGGGTCTGACACAATGCCCAGAACAACGGGCTCAAGTACCAGAACGATTTTGAGGCGGATGCAGGATCAGGAAACGTTCCCTTCTGTTGTGTGTAGGGTCCCCAGGAGTCGGAACCAAAGCTGCAGCTGAGTGGCATCCAAGTGAAGCTTCCGTTCTTGCTGTCTTCACATGACCAACCACCACGATCATAACCTTGCTGTCAACTGAACTTCCCATCCAGTCTTCCTGGGGCTGTCGACACTGTAATCGCACAGCATCAGTTCTTTTAAAGAGCACAAGGCTCAAAGTGGATGCATTTTACTATTTTCAAAAGACTTTTTTTAGTTCCGACAAGACACAAGAGGATAGTTATGTTTAAGGTTTGGAAGTTAAAGATTGAGAGAAGATCTTCTTTTTAATTCTTGTTCCTTTCTACTAATCTGCTGGGCTACTGAGGACCAAACACAACTTCTTGAATTCCGTTTTCTCACAGGAAAATGGAGACGTTACATCTGATACTTGCTAAGATCTCACCCAGAAACATCAGTGTTTCAGCGGTTTACTTCCTGTTGTCCATGTGAGCAGAATAGCTTTTCCTTTCATTGTTCTAGAACAACATCCTCGCTAACATGCAACTAACAACAAAGGACTTTCTCGTTCTGATATTTTAAATGAAGCTTAGAAATATACCAATTCTGTTCTTTGGAAGGGGTGCAACTTGACATTTAGTTTAGACAAAGAGGCTGAGCCCCGGTGGTGTAGTGGTTGTGCGCGGGACTGCGGCCCACTGGGACGGAGGTTCAATTCCAGCAGTGGGGCTGGGCCTCCTACTCCCAACACCGGAGAGCAGTGATGCCAAAAAAAAAAAAATTTAGACAAAGATATGAAGTGGTTTTTAAAATATTATTTTACATTTTAAACCAAGTACAACAGTCAAGACGGGGCATTAGTATGTAGCGTGTGGGTTTTGAACTATATCTTGCTCAAAAGAGCAGTTGGAATAAATGCTAATCAGATGGGGGCTTTTTTCTTCTTTATTGAAGCATTTCAAACATAACTCTCAACTTCTTGAAAGATGAGGAACTAGGAACTTTTCAGTAATTTGTTTCAAAGTGGATCTTTGAGTCCTAAGATTGTTTGACATTGGTTTTCAGATTGTGACACCAGTAGTCGGCAATGGACTACTAACCAAAAGGTTGCTAGTTCAAACGCACCCAGAAAAGCCCCTGGAAGAAAGTGCAGATAACCAGTTTCACCCTGCAGAGAATCCACTCTGACTACAGACAGCGGGTGAGAGCAGCCTTGCGATCAGACAGACAGCAATGCCAGCAGATTATGGCAGATGTAGTACACTAAAATGTAACACCCTGTCATTTGTTTTTCCTTTTCACCCATTTTAGTTATTGCATTCTTTATTATTTTCTGCTTTCTTTTCTATTGAGGTCTTCTCTATTTTTGTTGTCGTTCTGTTGGATACTTTTGTTTCTTATTTGTATATGAAATCCAGCATAGATTTTAGCATAGGTAAATCTAAAGATATATTAACTGGATTAATAATTACTTATGGGACATGGCAGGGGAGGTTGAGGAAAAAAGGGGAGTTAACAACAATGGCTACTAAAAAGAAGAAAATGTTCTCAAATTGATTGTGGTGTGATTACACAACCCTTCTTAATATGATTGAACTATTATCAAATTGCATGACCTGTGGACTATATGGCAGTAAAAATCATTACAAAAATTCAGTCAGGAACATCCTACGATCCTTGGGTTCCACTCTGTAACCCGTGGGGATCACTGTGTGTTAGAAGTGACTCAGTGGCATAGGTTTAACTTTTAGTTTTCAAATATTCTATAGATATATGGTTTGAGTTTGACTTTTAAAACTACACATTTCATATTTTATATATCTTTATTCAGAGATGTTGTGTTTCTTTGTTCAACAAGTATTTAAGGCGTGTCACCATTGACTCTAACTCAGCTTCATAGCAGTGGGTTTGACTCTAGAATTCTCTATTCAGGTTGGACAGAAACAGCTCTCATGAACTTTATATTTCCATAGTAATACCAAAAAATAAGAAAAAGATAAAGGAACTAAGTGAATAAGAAAATAAAATTACGGTTGTGTAAATGGCAAGGAGAGGCTTTTGCCTGACCTCCTCCAGCATGTGGCAAAAGTCAGACCTGCCTCCACCATCATCCTTCTTTACCTGTTCTGACACCAACCGCTCCTCTCATGGCACACTACTCCTCTGCTGGGTTCAATAATTCCCTGCAACAGCCACCCAGAACTCACAGACAATACTCACAATTAAGAAGGTGTAACAGGTAAAATAAGTTACCAGTCAGGATCAGTTAACATTATAAGGATGCAGTCAGTCATCAGTCAACATCAACACCTCTCCTTGGCCAGCAGTCATGTTTCTCCCTGGTCCTTAGTCCCTCAGCCATGTGGACTCTTAGCTTCTGCATCTATGGGACAGGGTGTCTGCCTGTCGTTTCGTCTCAAAGTCTTAGTCCTCATCTTCTGTTCTGTCTCATTATCTCCTAGCCTCAGCCTGTAGTCAGAACCTGCTCACTCTGCTCTGCCCCATGGTCCTGATGCCACAGTCCCTAGGTGCCTCTGGTCTCAGCCTTCACGTCTTGAGACCAAGATCTCAAACATGCTTCACGGGTGGCTCATCTCCCCACGGTCTTGTCTTTCTCTGTTCCTGAGATGATTCTTCTACACAGACTTTTATGTTGTTGTTCAGTGTCATCGAGTCAGTTCCAACCTGATACTTTGCCAAACATGATGTCCATCTCCAGGGGCTGCTTTGCCCTGACAACGTGTCCAAAGTATGTAAGACAAAACCTTGCCATCCTGGCCTTTAAGGAGCACTGAGGCCATTCTTCCTCTAAGGCAGATTAGTTTCTCCTTTTAGCCATCCGTGGTATTTTCATTATTCTTCTGCAGCATGACCATTCAAATGATTCTATAATTCTGTGAGATTTAATCCCATCATTATCATAGAAGAAAACTACCTCCAAAATGGGATTATAACCGCAGGCATGAGACCAGAATGTATATTATGTCACACAGGGGAGTATGGCTAGGAAGGCCATATTAGTTGACTACATCAGTGTATTACTGACCATTGCTTCAGAGTTGAGTTTGACTCATGGCAAGCCCATCTGTGCCACATAAAATAACTCCCTACAATTTTCAAGGCAAAGACTTCTAAAACTCTTAGTGTTAAGCCTGTCTTCCTAGGTACTTTTGGATAAGCTGGAATTGCCCATGGGAAAGTTAGTAACATTAAACCATTTGTACCACCCTATATAATATACATGGAAGCTTCCGAAAGTTCAAGGAAGATCAGAATTTAGAAATGGCAGGATTTTCCTGTGAAACATTTGAAAACTTCCTGTATTAGAAACTTATAAAAATGATTCAGGAACATTAATTTGATCAACAAAACTTATCTAGAGGTCCGTGTAACCTGTCTTGCTGTTTGTTCTTAGGTGCCATCAGGTTGGCACCAGCTTCTACACGGTTAACACTATTCGATGCTGTGCCCTCTCCACCAGTGCTGTTATGCACAGCCTGTTGTTCCAGTCCCTGTGTCAATCCATCTTGTTAAGGATCATCCTCTTTTGTGATGACCTACACTTTGCCAAGAAAAGTAAAAGAAATATGCCTTCTCAAGGGAGTCATCCCTGTCCATAGTATGCCTAAAGTGTGTGAGACTGTGTCTCCATCCTTCACTTCGAAGGAGCCACCTTGTTGTCGCTTCTCCAAGACAGAGCTGTTTGTTCTCCCGATGGTCCACAGTACATCCCGTCTTCTTCACCCACATTATAATGCTAATACACGAATTTTCCTGCGGTCCTCTTTGTTCGTTGCCCAATTTGCAGATGCCTACGAGGCAATTAGAAATGCCATAACTTGGGTCAGTCGCACTTAGTCCTAGTGATCTGGCTATGCCTTCACATTTCAAATGGATCTAATGCGGTGGAGCGACTCAACCCAATGCCTCATCTGCTCCCTTGACTCCTCGCCACGAGATTTAATCGAGGATCCAAGGAAAACCTCATCTTTGACAACTTCTATGGTGGTGCAGTGTGGTAAGCATTGAACTGCTTAATAGATTTGCAACCTATTACGGAGCGAGGGTAAAACAAGGTAGAATAGTTTTAGGTTGCTCTTGGGAAGCGAATGAGTTTGGGGATACCTGTGGGAGATAAAGGAGATAAATGAGTCAACAGCTCCTCCAGAGGCCCCTGGGGAAAAATCTAAAGTCAACCAGCTGCTCCTCCCACCGCCTGTCCCCCAAACTTCTGGAAGTTTATTGATCTTGCCTTCAGATCATCTTCCTCCTCTTCATTCCACCTACTCTTCCCTCCCCCATGTCTTTGCTGAAGGTGGTTGCTGCCCTTTAATTGGTCATGCCTATCAGAAGGCTAGGAATCAAATAGCCCCCAGGCACTGTTTTGCTTCACTGTTCTGATCCACCATCACCACCACATTGGACCTTCAGCAGCCACCTGGCTTGAACCAGCCTTTCTGGGTTCAAATTCAACTTAAAGATAGATTTCAGACCAGCTAGGACTGCCTATATTTATAATGTTATAAAGCAATAACAACTGGTGAATGTAGGTAACACTATAGGGATACCCATTGCATTATCAACTGTCCAACATTGCATTGCTGTAGACTTGGAGTTTTTCAAAATGAAAAAGATCAGGGACAAAAAAAGAAAGAAAAAGATCACTGTTATTGTAAAAAATTATCTGCATAATCCTAACTCTAAGGTCAATACCCATTGTAGGGATGTTTGACCATCTGTTCACAACTAAGGTTGATTACCAGCATTTGGAAAGTCAGGAAAGCATAAACTGATCTGTCGAGTGTCTGTAGACTAATTACTTAGCTTTATCAAACTTCAGTCTAGAGACTTTCGTTGCCCTAATTCAGTTAAAAAAAAAAAAAAAGCCTGAGCAAAAATGTTAACCTTTCTCCCCAGGCAGCACCAGGAATTTTGCACTGAAGGAATGATGGACTGATATTTGCTCAGAATTGTTATGTTTATTTACTCACCCAAGAAAATATTTGCCCTTTGCAAAAAGATTCTTTGAATTCACAGGAGAGCATGACTGATCCTGCAAATTTGGGGGAGTGGGCTGAGCTGTGGAGGCGAATGTAGAGGTAAAACAAATGATATGGTTTGGAATCCGAAATCATGGCCTCCAGGAACTACAGATTTTTGGCTTTAAACCCACAACTTTGGAGGAAAAGATTTCAAATACAGTACAAGTCTCAACTGCCCAGGTTTCAGCATGAAGGAAACAAATGTTTACAATCAGACTTTTAATTTCAACCTGCCCCGTGGTGCTAGACCTTGCCCTAAGCGTGCTGGCTGTCCTCCCAATCTTTAGCTCGTTTGTGAGTTAGTATTACCACAATCAGGAACCGAAGTGATACAAGAAGACAATTAGAAGGCATTCCCCAAGCTGTCTGTTTTTAGACTGACAAACAGTGATAGCATTGAACAATAGAAAAGAACCTCTTTCTCTCATCAGTGAAACAAATCTTAAAATAAAAAGATCAAGGACTGCCATGGAGATAAACACTGAAGAGCTGCAAACCTCACAACCACAGGAGGTATCAGTGGGGCTTGTCTTTTGGGGGGAAAAAAGTGTCAGACCCTTTTCGGACTATGTAAAACACTTGGAGTTCCCATGGTGATGCTGATAATACTTTGTCAATCATTGTGTTATCTACATCTACATTATTTCCTTTAAAAAGAAAAAATCTTGAAAATTTTGAAGGTTAAATTTGTTTCTCCTCTAAGTCACTCACTCGGTGTTTTTCGTACTTGTGATAATTGAAGGGAAATACTTTGTGAGAAATACCAACCAATATTTCTTGCTGCGTTTAAGACTTGGAGAAAGAAAAGAGGCTGTAAACTGTTATTCTCTTCAAAACAGCACAGACACTAATCAAAGTGCATGTCGTCGGGGTGGAAGAGAGTAAATAACTCATTAGTCTGCTGGGCGAGGCCCAGGCCTTCACTTAGGAAATGCCAGTCATTGGAGGATTTTCCAATCTCAGGGACGGCTGTTTATTTGTCTGGTTCTTCCTTAATTAATTAGTTTCAAAGAAAAGGGGATTTTCTAATGAGCTAGTGTGAAAACATTTCCACAAGTCCATGGCAGGCATCAACCACAAACTCTACCACTTTCCCAGACCCAAGATTCATAATCAACTGCGAATTCCAGGATTTATTTTGTGATGGGGAGGATGTTTCTGGGTTTTCTTTTCCTTTCTTGTAATGGAATCTTGCACTTCTTAACCTTACTCACATTAAGTATTATAGATTGAATTATATTCCCCCAAAATATATGTTGTAAATACTAAATTCTAGACCAATGGCTACCGTCCCCACTGGGGACGTTTCCTTCTTTGTCGTGTTAGTGGAGCTGTGTTACTGTACAATGTGTTTGAGTCGATCTCTTTTTTTCTATCTCACTCTCTCCTATATTAGGTTGGGTGAAAGCTTATAGGTGAATCCAACTCTTTTGAGATATGAGAGATGAAGTGAGCTAGCAAAGCAGAGATTACAAAAGATGGCTACCAAGCTACATCGAGATCTCTAAGGAACCAGGGAAAAGACCTTCTCACAAGACTGGTAGAGAGAAAGTCTTTCCCTAGAACCGGTTCCCAGATTCAGATTCTTGCCTCCTAATCTGGGACAAAGTTAATTTCTGCTTGCTAAAACTGTCCATTTATTGTATTTCTGTAATAGTGACACTCACTAACCAAGATAACTCTGAAAACCGAACTCACTGTCCTTGAGTCAATTTGAACTCATAGTTACTCCCGAGAATATATTATCAGGAAAGGCCAGTGCCAGGAGAGACTCAGACTCGGTAAGGAGAGAGGCAGCGCAAACAAGGAAGGCTCGAAACAAGCTGGCTGGACACCGTGGCTGCAACAAAGGGCTCGGACAGAAGAACAGTGGTGAAGATGGCAGTGAACAAAGCCAGGCTTCACTGCAGGCAGGGCCACTAAGACTCTGAACCAACTCGAAACCACCTAACAAGTGCAGAACGCTCTGTGGGTTTCTGAGACTGTAACAATGCTGGACGCGAGCAGAAAACCGCCTCTTCTTCTGAGGATCCGCTGGCCGTTTTGAACTGCTGGCCTGTGTTTAGCAGCCCCTTTTATAACCCACTACACTGCCGTGGTTCCCTGATAACCAAGACAGGAAGTTAAATAAGTTCTTTTCCACATTATGAAATAAAACCATTGAATTTCCAGATACACAGACTATCAATTATTTTGTTAGACCTGTCATAAGGAGTGAAAGGATGCCCAAGGTAAATATATAAAACCTACTGTCATTGGTTAAGAGGCACACTGGTGGTTTTATAGGATTAGAGTCGAACTACTAGGGCCAGCAGCTTTAAACCACCAGCTATTTCTTTGGCGACAGGTGAGACTTCCCACTTCATAAAGACGAATGGAGTTTCAGAAACCCACAGAAGCAGTGCCACTCTTTCCTATGTGGCTCTTGGAATCAGAATCAACTTGATGGTAGTGAGTGCAGTCATTGAGTGGATGGCAGTGCATAGCAGCCCTTTACCACATAGGACTCCTGAGGATATAAATCTTTAAAGTAGCAGATAGCCTAATATTTCTCTTAAGTAGCATCTGGTGGGTTTGAACCCCTGACTTTTTGACTAGCAGTCCAAAGCTTACCCAACAGTGCTACCAGGCTCCGCAATATATCATTTTGACAGATTTTATGTCAACTTATCTGGGCCAGGATCCTCCCTAGTTGGGCATCAAGCCATTTACTCCCTGCAAGACATTCCTCTGGAGAAGATACGTGGAGCTACACTGGAGCTCTGGAGCTGAAGGAGCCACATGGAGAGGACTGCCAGTGCTGAGTTGTTTACACTGCCTCTTAATTCTCATCTACTGGCCTGTATCTTCCTGCATTTGGCATTATTGCATGTGTTTCCTGAGTCTTAAGCGGAATTTATAGATTGGTATCAGACATATGGACTAATATTGGACTCATGAACTTGATCTGGACTGCACTGGGATGTTTTCTCAATATTAAATTGCTTTTAAAGATAAAGCTCTTCTTATGCACATATGAGTGTCTATGAATTTGTTTCTCTAATCTTCCCAGACTAACAGATCCAGCAATTGGTTTCTTGGAACTTGAGCATGGGTGGCCAGAAATATGGCCTACCAACCCTAGAAACTGTCGGCAGTCTGCTATATGAATGGTCTTGGATCCAGTTGGCTGTACCTCTAACAGCCTGTGGTCTTCCAGACTTCATTCTCCTGCCTCCTGGTTTATCTTCCAACTTCCTGATTCCCCTGAGCTGGCAGCTATTTAAGTCAGAATGGGCATCTGGCCCAAAGGCTAGAGCTGACCTGCGCCTGCTATTCTGCAGCTGTGTAGGCTGCTTTCTCAATAAGATTTATTCTTTGATATAAACATTTTTATTATAGATATATGAATGTCACTAGTTTCATTTCTCCAGAAAACCCAGTCTAACACAAGCATAGAGAACCTCTCTGTTAAGTCTTAAATAAGACAAAGGCAACTCATCCAGGTGAGTGAGAGTGTGTTAAGACCATAATGATGTCCAAAGGATTTTCTGTCGTACAGCTAATAATAGAAGAAAGAAAACAAAGAAAATCACAAAAACATGAATGGCAGCATGTCCTAGTTTGAACAAATGAGTAAAACAATAACTAACATATGCACACAATTTCAGATTAGAAAAGCCCACAGGATTGGTTCTGGGCTTCCCTCCCACCTGGCTACTAGATGGTGGGGGCAGGACCTGACTCAGAACCCTCCAGCCCTATGCCTATTGCTAGGTGCCTTTAGCTCTGCTCTGACCCAGCACAATCCTATGCACAACAGAAGAAAGCACTGCTCAATACTGCGCTGCATCCAAAATTGTTCCTGTGCTTGAGCCCACCATTGCAAAATGTCAATCCATTTCATTGAGAACCTTCCTCTTTTTTACTACCTCGCCACTTTACCCAGCGTGATGTCCTTTTTCAGGGCCTGGTCTCTCCTGACAATAAGCCCCATTAAGTGCTCTCTGGCCATACATCTTCCATTCTTTTAGCATGATACTTTCAATCGTCTTCTCCTGCACCACAACTCCAATGCATCAGTTATTGTTTAGTCTTCCTTATTCAGTGTATAATTTCACACGAATATGAGGCAATTGAAAAGGCAGGGCATGGGTCAAGTTCATATTAGTTCTTAAAGTCATACCCTTGCTTTTCACTGCTAGGAAGAGGTCTGTGAAGCAGATTTAATCAATGCAATGTGTCTTTTCATCTCTTGACTGCTGCCTCCGTGAGCATTGCTCGTGGATCCATGTGAGACAGAAACTTGACAGCATCAACCTTTTCTCCATTTTTCATTATGTTACTTATTTCCAGTTGTGAAGATTTTGGTCCCCTTTACCTTGAGTCATAATTCATATTGAAGGCTCCAGCCTTGGTACCTCAATTTCTACTCAGGGCCCACTCAGGTAAATCCCGTGAGGGCAAGACTGCCCCTCCCTGCAAGCCACTTTTAAACACACTGTCAGGGGCCAAAACGTTTTACCTCATCAGCCAGAAAGAATTTGAATTGAGAATAACTTAATGATTTAGTCAAGACTCAAAATAGTCATGGCTTCCACTCTAAACTGAAGCCTTCCATAAACCAAGTGCTGGGAATTTAAGCTCTAATACAGATCCATTCCTTTAAAAGTCTAAATATACTTTTGTTAAGTATGGCCATACAACTCTGAACTTAATCTAATCTATGATTGTTAATGTTCGGTGTTGTAAACTCAGTTCCAGCTCATAAGGATCTTAAGTACAACAGAACAAAATGCTACCCCTGTGTAATCCTCAAAACTGTTACATTTGAGCCACTATCAGAGTCACTGTGCAAATCCATCTCTCTTTTAAGGGTCTTTCTCTTTTTTGTTGACTCATACTATATTGAGTTCCACATATCACAAGGTAGACTTTTAAAAGTTTGTACTATTGTAGAGTTGCATATTGTCTTCTTAATGGAAGGCATCCTCCCCCACCAGCTCTAATCTCATGGTTCTTTAAACAGTATCAACTGTTCTAAGGGTTTTGAATAAACTAGAATTCATCCCCCCTGTATGCTTCAACATATTCTGTGTGATTTCAGATTGGGAGTATGTGAAGAATATTTCTGTTGTCTGAACAAATCATAGTTCTTCAGAATGAGGGATAAAATGTTAAGTATTTAACACTCACTATGACCTGCTTGAAAAAAATCATTTACACCATAAAATAAAAGAATATCCACATAAATGAAATATCCCCTAAAACATATAAGGGTTCCAGCATTAAACAGGAAACCTAATTTTTGTTCAGATGATTACCAAATATCTAATGGAGAACCAACAGGTTTCTGAATTGAAGAAGCAGAATATATATATATATATATATATACACACACACACACACACACATATGTGTGTGTGTGTTGAGTCATTGGAAAGACAATTCAAGATAAATCCATCGGACAGCTGTGTTAATAGCTTCATCCTACCTGGAATATAGAATTTTTCCATGAGGTGTACCTATGTCTATGTTTTTTGAGGGCATGAAGGACATGATGAGAATAGTTAATAGGCAATCTTATCTGAGTTGTCATCAATTACTATAGCCCTTCTAGCTATAGTTGCATACGTGATATATTATAAATGCTACTTTCTACGCCTATATGTGCAATCCCATTTTGTAGGAAGTTCTCAATTATGCCAATGGACAGGGTTAAAGTGGAATATATTCTGAGTCAGCACCTTTCTAGAGGATATGATCCAGTGGTTCTCAACCTTCCTAATGCCACAACCCTTTAGTATAGTTCCTCATGTTGTGATGACCCTCCCTACCACAAAATTATTGTTGTTGCTACTTCATAATTGCAATTTTGCTACTTTTATGAAATGGGAAGCCACTGTGAAAGGGCATTCAGCCCCCAAAGGGGTTGCAACCAACAGGTTGAGATAGACCTGTTGGGATAGACCAAGCCCTACTTTTTGTTTCCTTGGGAATTGATCTGCTGAACACAAAAAGACAACAATCATGCCTCCATCAATGCCATTTCTCTGTGGATAGGAGCCATCTCAAAGCAGAGAGAGATAATTCCTGAGATAATCAAGAAAAAGAGCCACAAGCAGAGGACATTTGAGATCCTTGCCTGAAGTGACAAAGACATCAAAGGTTATGCTACTCTGCAACCAGAGACTAAGGCAAAGTGATCATTAAGCAGAAAAGAAGAGCGACCGACAGTCAGACTATGAAACTGCCAAGCAGAATATTGGATGGCTTTCTGACTTATGGACACCAGAGATCATGGAACAATACATTGTTTTGGCCACTGACAGTGTGTTTAAAAGTGGCTTGCAGGGAGGGGCAGTCTTGCCCTCACGGGACTTGAAGGCTGATGACCAGAGAAATTTGGTTACTGGATAAGACTTGGCTGCTTACTGAGGAAAGGCATTGATGTGGACAAAAGACTACATTCCTTATGATTTCTGACCCTATCATGTGTTGGCCTGTGAACATCCCTAATTGTGAGTATTGTCTGAATTCTGTGTGACTATTGCAATGGATTATGGAATCCAGTAGAAAAGGAGAAGGTTGTGGGGGGGAAGGGGTAGCTATCAGATAAAGAGAGCCGGGGGTGGGGGTGGAGGTGCTTAAAGGCATATCTGACTTTTGCCTTGTGGCTCTGTCTTGGGAATACGTGGAGATGGATTCTTCTCCTTTGGATAGTCAGAGAGATCACATGTGACTTCACACCATTTTCACACTATTCCTACCTCTTCAAGGTCTTTACGAATATAGATGATTTCTTCTCATGTGGAGTTTAGAAGGAGTTCAGTGAATGAGTTTGCGTTGTATGAGTGAAAAATGGTCTTATTTTGTCTTCTTGAATCTGAAGGATAATAAAATAAAAACCCAAGACAATACTTAACTATTCTCTTGTAACATGTTGTTGCGTCATTCTTAGCTTAACTTGACTGTCATTCTTTCCAAGGGCAGAATCACTTTCATGAAAGAAACAATGCTCCATGTAAGAAGTAGATTTGAGTGGTGAGAGTTAACTTTGAGAGAAGGAAAGAAATTAATCCAAAATTGACAACAGTGATGATAACAATAATATACATAGCAAACTTTAAGTGCTCCCTATAAGCCAGACAGCAACCACAAAAACTTGTGATGTAGAAGTTGAAGAATTCTATCGATGACTCCAGTAGGAAATTGATCAAACATGCAATCAAGGTGCATTGATATTTATTGGTTGTTGAAATGCAAAAGTTGGAAACAAAGAGGAAGTAACAGTAGCTGGAAAATTATAACTTGTGATAAAACGATGCTGAAGATTGAATTTTGCAAAGCCAAAAGACTTGTTTATAACAAACCTTTTTACAAAAAGCAAATACAACCATGGACTTTGGACTTCTGCAGAAGGAATGCACAGAAATCAAATGGACCACATCTATGATAAACCATGATGGAAAAGTTCGATTACAGCAGCTAAAAACCACACCAGGGACCAACTCTGGAACAATGGAACAGACCAATTGCTCATATGTAAGTTCAGGATAAAGGTGAAGAAAATTAAAACAAGTCTCTTGGAGCCAAAACACAACCTCGGGACTATTCCCACCTGAATTTCAAGATCAATTCAAGTTCAAATTAGACATATTGAATACTAATGACAGAAGACTTGAGCTGTAGGAGGACATTAAGACCATCATTCATGAAGCATGCAAAGGGTCATTTAAAAGACATAAAAGAGTGGTGAGAAAGGTCATAGTGGGAGGGTTGAGGGAAAGTGGCATAGAAATGGAAAACATATTGCAAGGATCTACATATAACCTCCTTCCTGGGGTATAGACAATGGAGAAGTGGGTAATGGGAAACATCAGATGGTTTAAGATATGACAAAATAATAATAATTTATAAATTATCAAGAGTTCATGGGGGAAGAGGGGAGCAGTGAGGGAGCTGAAAAATAAGAAGCAGATACTAGGAGCTAAAGTTGAAAACAAGTGTTTGAGGAATGATGAGGGGAAAAAATGTACAAAAGTGCTTCACACAAAGGATGTATTTGATTTTGCAAAATCAAAATTCAATTGTGTTAAGAGTTGTACAAGACCCCATAAAATTATTTTTTAAAGACAGAAAAGAAAGAAAAAAATCAAGGCAGATGTCAGAAGAGACTCTGAAACTTGCTAAAAATAGAAGAGGAGCTAAAACAAATATAAGAAAGGATGAAGGCAAGGAGTTGAATAGAAATTTTTAAAGAACAGCCAAATATTTTATAAAATGTGCAGTGTCCTATAATTAGAAGATTAACTGAAACTGAAAGAGCTCAAGAAAAAAATGCAAACCTGAATTTCAATTTTGTAAGAGCCTATAGGCAAAATATTAAAGGACACAGGAAGCTTCAAGAGATGAAGCACAGAATACTGAATGCACTGTACCTGGAAGAACTAAAAGAAGTAGTCGACAGTCTGACATTTCAGAAGGTGGCATATGAACAAGAACCAGTGTTGCTAAAGGAAAAAGTTCAAACTGACCTGAATGCAGTAGCCAAAAAACGAGTGTAGAGGATAATGAAATACCCATTGAAATGTTTCAGAAAGCTAAAGAAACACTGGAGTCACTCACTTGTCTTTACCAAGAAATTTGGAAGACAGTTTCTTGCCCATTTGACTGGAAGAGATCCATATATCTGCCCATTTGAAAAAAAAGTGACCCCACAGAATCCTCAAGCTATAGAACAATATCACTGACGTTAAAAAAAATTGCTAAGGATCATCCAGCAGTGGTTGCCACAGTGCATTTTTAAGGAACTGACAAAAGTTCAGGTTAGATTCAAAAGAGGACAAGGAACATTGCTGACGTCAGATGGATCTTGGCTCAAAGCACAAAATCCCAGGAAGATGTTTGCTTGTGTTTAATTGACTATGCAAGAGCTGTGGATAACTTTGATAAGAATGGGGATTTTGGAACATACCATTGTGTTCATTCAGAACTTGTTCATTCATCATGATGAATAAGAGAATCTGGCTTAAAATCGGGAAAGATGTGTGTCAGGGTTGCATCATCTCACCATACATGTTTGATCTATATACTGAGTAACTCACCAGAGAAGCTGAATTCTATGAAGAAGAGTGTGGCATCAGGGTTGGAAGAAGGTTAACTAACAACCTGTAGAAGACAGATGACACAATCTTGCTTGCTGATTGTGAGGAGAAATTAAAGCACTAGTTGGTGAAGATGAGAGATTATAGCCAGCGATATGAATGACAGCTCAATGTAAAGAAGATCCAAATCTTCACACCTGGACCAATAAATTGTCAAGAATTTCTATGTACTTTGATCCACAATTAGTACTCATGGAAGCAGCAGTCAAGAGTTCAAGAGATGTGTGTCCTTAGATAAATCTGCTGCACAAGACCTCTTCAGATTGTTGAGGGGCAAGGATGTTACTTTGAGAAACGGACTGCACCTGTCCCAAGCCATGGTATAATCTATTGCATCATATGCTTATGAAAGTTGGACAGTGATTAAGGAATACTATGGAAGAATTGGTGTATTTGAATTGTGGTGCTAGACAAACCATTCTGTGTTGAAGCAAGTAAGATCAGAGTACTCCTTAGAGGCAAGGATTGCAAGACATGGTCTTACACACTCTGAATATATTGTCAGAAGAGGCAAGTCCCTGGGGAGGGATATCATGTTTGGTAAAGTGGAGGGGTGGGGAAAAGCAGAAGGCCTTAGGGGAGATAAACTGGCATAGTGGCTGCAACAATAGGCTTCAAGCAGAGGAACAATGTGAGGATGGTGCATGCTGATGAAATGTTTTGTTCCATTGCACATAGAGTCACTAATTGGAACCAACTCAATGGCATCTAACATGAAAACAACAGGAGACAGGCACTGTTCAAAATGGGTGACATGTTTTACATTGTCTTAGGATCTAAGTAAAAATGAACTAACAATGACTAAATGGGAGTGGGGTGAGTGGAAGAAAGTGACAAGAGTCAATAAAGGGTAATAACAAAAGTTAACCATGATGACTAGGTTTTGTGCCAACTTAGCTGGGCCAGGATTCTCAGTGGTTTGACTGTGAAGGCCTATGATAACCCATGATGTGATCTAACACAATATAATTAACTTCTTATGGGATTTTTCTGAGAACAGCCAAGCAGTTGTAAGAAGATTATGTTAGAGCACAACCACTTTGTTCAGGCCACAGTCCTGATGTAATTGAAAGGTTTCCTTAGGGGTCTGGTATGTTTCCTATATAAATGGACACCATAGAAAAGCTTGCCTGTTTTTGCTGAGTGTGCACCTTATATTTGACTCTTCATTGCTTTGATCTTAAAACAACAGCCTACCATATTGTCTTCTAATCCTTGGAGCCCTCAGGAGTGAGTCATTCGACCTGATGATCTTAAATTCATCTGCCTCTACAGCCTGATATCAGCCTATGGTATTCCTATTGCTCTTAAGTTCATTAACTCCAAAAACTATAAACTAATAACACTGTGAGCCATTTTTTTGAAGCAAATACATCTCTCTCTCTCTCTTTCTCTCTCTCTCTCTCTCTCTCTCTCTCACACACACACACACACACACTCACACACGTTGTCCCATCTTACCACACCCCCACTACTGTTCCAACTACAGAAGACTTCAAAGAACTTGATTGCTGTTGTTTTTCATTACCATCAAATCCAGCCTAATTTACAGTGACCCTATGTGCACAAAGCACTGCATGTCTCTGTGCAGACACCAAAATCACAGCTATTTTTGAGACCATTGTTGTAGCCACTAAACCAATCCATGTCATTGAGTATCTTCCTATTTTTCATTGATTCCTCTCTAGACTGATCCTTCTTGATAACATTTCTAAAATGCATGAAGCATCCTTTTTTTCTAAAGGGACTGGGGCTGTTCTTTCTCATATGTGTTTGTTCTTCTAGCAGCGCATAACATTTTCAATACTCTACCGCTATAATCCAATTGAATTAATGAATCCTGAAGCTTCTTCTCTAGATTTCCATTTTCATGGTACAGGTGCCACCTACATGTAGGGTGATTACAAATACCTCGATTTGGGTCAGGGCCCGTAGTCCTTAACAATCTGAGGAAACTTAGTGAAGCAGATTTACCCCGCATATTTATATATCATTTGACTTCTTGACTCTTGCTTTCAAGAGCATTGATGTGAATCCAAGTAAAATGAAATTCTTGACAACTTCAAGTTTTTCTCCACTTATCATGCTGTTACTTATTGGTTCAGTTGTAAGGATTTAGTTTTTCTTTACATTGAGCTATAAATCACACTGAAAGCTATGGTCTTTGATCTTCCTTAGTAAGAGCTTCAAATTCTCTTGGCTTTCAACAAGCAAAATGGTGTCATCTCCAATCCTGATGCTACATTTTTTTTTTACAATATCCTGCTTCTCAGATTATTTGCTGCGCATGCAGATTGAATAAATTTGGTGAAAGTATATAATCCAGTCCTAATTTTACTTACTTTATACCATTCAGTATGTTCATATTCTATTAAAAAAAACTCCCTCCTTGTCCATTCACAGGTTCTGAGTAAACACAATTAAGTCTTCTGTAATTCTTATTCTTCAGCATGCTATAATCTATACAATAGAACACCTTTGCATAATCAACAAAATATAGATATGTTTTCAAACTCCATTTGACATCCGCTATGCCCCATTCTCTTTTTAATCCAGCTTGAATTTCTGACACTACCATATTGATGTACTATTAGAACTCATATTTTCAATCATCTTCAGTAAAGTTTTACTATGTATGATATTCATAATGTTGTCCAATAACTTCCATATTCTATTGGGTCACTTCTATTTAGGATGGCCACATACATGAATTTCGTCCAGTGGCTGGTAAAACATCCTGAAAGTTTTGCTTCGTCTATTTTATTAATATTGACTCTATTGTTGCCTAAACCTCCGAGTCCTTGTCCAATTTATTACCCAATTTAAATAAATCAGACACTGTGGGCAAAAGAAACAAAAAGGGTTTTATTATCAGGAGCTGAGCCCCGGTGGCATAGTGGTTATGTGCGGGACTGCGACCCACTGGGATGGAAGTTCAATTCCAGCAGCAGCTCCACAGGAGCAAAGGCTGGGCCTCCTACTCCCACCACCAGAGGGCAGTGATGCCCCCCCCCAAAAAAAGTGTTCTAAAAGGGATTTTATTGTCTGTGCAGATAAAGAACAGCATGCGGTCTCTTGGCCAAAATATCATTTGCTCCCTAAATTGGGACACCTGAGTCTTTTATAACCTCAGATTCCTTCATGCCATTCCCTATCTTCTAACCCATTTCTGTCCATAAATAGGTCTCCAGTTGGTGAGTCATGTTCTCCAAGGTGTCCTTTTAGAGTATAAGACTTAAATAAACTTCTCAGGTGATTAAAATACAATGCACTTGCATAGAACAGTGGATCATAGAGCTGTAGCTCCTCTTTGTAACTCTTGAGTCGGAGGTGAGTTGAAGGATACTGGTATATTACTGTGCATGCTCTCAGACCTAAAACACACAGTGAGAACACTTTTTTAAAACACTCTTGGTATGGAATGCTTCCAATGATAAAAGTTTCAAAAAACAGAATGTGTGCCAGAGAGTAAGTGGTGGGGGGGGGAGGAGTGCGAATAGAGCAATGTGAGGAGTAGAAAAGGGGCTGTTTGTCTCTGTGTTTTACTTTGAAGAGGCAGCACTTCCCTGATCATACTTGGAGTGCCTACCAACCTGACTCGTCTTCCAGCACTATATAAGACAAGGTTCGAGGGTTGGAGGGGAGGAGAGACCAGGGGAAGAGGGGAAGGAATGGATAAGCCGATACTAGGGGCTAAAGGGAAAAAGGTGGATGATTGGAGAACAATAATAGAAGTGGACATGTGAGGGTGCTTGACGAGTATGCTTATTTATATATTGTGAAAAACGATGTATGAGCCCCTAATAAAATGATTGGAAAAAAAAAGACAAGGTTCTATTTGTCATAAAATTTGTCATAAAATTAACACCACTTCTGATAGTATTAGAAGTAGAATTCCAGGTCATTATTCCCACTACCTTCGTGTAGAATCTCCTCTGAAAGGTGTTGACCAAAGGTGACACAGTAGGTATTTGAAATAATGGTCACATAGCATCCAGTATTACAGCCATTCACAAGTCATCGCTATGTGGCAAACAGTTAGATGAATGTTTCTCACAATCGTTGTCAGAATTTAAATCCCTCAAATCTATAGTGAAGAGCCACAAAGAAAGGCATCTTGAGACAATAGAAGAATAAGCATCAATAAGCAGTGAAGGAATATCAAATGTTTGTTTTCACTTGTATGATCCCTGTTTCTAAACGGGGTCATATATACAAGCACAGAGGATAAGACCCCTACACATCTTTAGAGGAGACACAATCGAATCCACAACCCTATATCCCTCTAGCTATCCCTCTATGTATCTATCATCAATCACTGGACTAGGAGAGAAGCCTCCAGAAGGAATCAACACAGCCAAGATCTTAGTTTGGATTTTCACTCTCCAAAAATATAAGAAAATCAATTTGTATTCTTTAAAATTACTGCATTGCAGTACTTTACATACTTTACATGCAGTTCAAGAGAATTAGCATGCAGGAGAGATTGATAATTGATTGATTGGTGCTAGAGAGGTAAACTTTTTTTTCTTTTCAAATTTTATTGTAAATTGGGTGGGGTTTAAATTTCAGATCATCAATTTTATACTCAATGGTTTAAATTACTAATCAGTCCCCCCACTCCAATAGATCACCCATCATCCATGGGCCTGACATTTCTTTTTCCCTCCTGTAAACTACTGTCTTCTAATGCACTCAACACCTGTCTACTGTCTGGCCTTTTCTGTAACACAACTTTTGGCTTTATCCTTAGATGTTAGATATAGGAAGGGCTTCACAAAGTTTATGGAAAGAATAAAGGAATTCTTCCCACAGACAGTTCTGAAACACTCTTGTATAACATTCTTACTCAGTTATGTACTTCAGGTACATTTGTAGATATAGAGAGGCTTATGTCAAAGAAAATAGCTCCTCTGTTTTTTTGTTTTGTTTCTTTTCTCTTTTTTTCTTTTTAAATCATTTTACTGGGGGTTCATACAACTCTTATCATAATGAATACCTACATCAGTTGCACGCAGACCACATTTGCACATTTGTTGCCATTATTATTCTCAAAACATCCTCCTTCCATGTAGGTTCCTGGTATCAGCTCTCCATATTTCCCCTCCTTTCCACACTCCCTCTCCCATGAACCCTTAAAAATTATGAATTATCAATATTTTGTCATATTTTACACTGTCTGATGTGTCCCCTCACCCCCTTCCCTGTTGTCCATACCCCAGGGAGGAGGCTATACATATAGATCCCTGCAATTGGTTCCCCCTTTCTACTCCACCTTCCTTCCATCCTCCAGGTATCACCACTCTCACCACTAGTCCTGAAGGGATCATCTGTCCTGAATTCCTCATGTTTCCAAATCAAGTGTACATCCCCTGGTCTAGCTGGATTTGTAAGGTAGAATTGGGATCATGATTGTGGAGGGGAGGAGGCATTTAAGAACTAGAGGAAAGTTGCATATTTCATTGTTCCTACACTGTACCATGACTAGTTCGTCTCTTCCCTGAAGCCCCTCTGTAAGGGGATGTTGCTTCCCCTATTGATGGGCTGTGGGTCCCCAATCTGTACTCCCCCTCATTTATAATGAGATAAACTTTTTTGCTAGTCTACTAAGCTTCCAATTCTAAAAAGATAGATATTTACAAAGATAGACATTTTGGGGTCTGAGAAGAAATAGTCTTATATTTAAATCTATTTCCTTTTGGTAGACTCCATGTGATTTGGGACGTACTTCTTTATCTCATTGCACTCATAAACCACAGCAAAAGTTCAAAGAATATTATATTTATGGGAGGAAAAGCATTCACACTCCTCTAATTGGCTAATCCTTTTCAGGTTGAACTGAAGAGGCACCCTTTCTTTCAGAACAAACATGTTCAAAACAAATGAATTGCCAAAACAGGTTTTCATGTTTTGTTCTGATTTAATCCCATTCCACATGGCTTGACTTTTGTTTGCCTTCCTGTCACCCATCTACGCTGACTCAGGCAGGGCTCCTACTAATCAGCACGCAGTGCTACAGAGGAATGTCAGCCTACAAGTTAGTGAGAACAACGTGGAGACCTGCCTTCCTCTTGGGCTTCCTCAGTTACCAGCAACTCACGCTATTTAAAATCAATCCGACAAAAATACCCACAGGATTCCAGAATGGGAAGGATCACTATTCAACTGCACAACCATTTGTGATGACTTTTGGGGATTAGATGTGTCCCTTCTTCTCCTTCCTTTGAATATGAAATGTCTTCAGTCTCTAAAATGTAAATACTGAATGATATTCTGAAAGTGCTATGATCCATATATCTTCTGAAACACTTATTTACCATAATATTGAGACTCTTAATTTCACCAGTAGTCAGTTTGCACTTGCTTTATATAAGGTACTCTCATAAACATATTACAAGATAAAAAACAGATTCCTTGCCCATTAAGTAAATTGTGCATAAGCAATGATACTATAACACATGGCAAGTAGACTTGAAAAGGCTTAAAAGTTCAACATGTAATAGAACAGGTAACAAAAGAAAGATGAATTATGAATGGCAGAACTTTTATTCTGGGGGGGGTGGGAATCATGCAAAATAGTTTTCAATAGGAGAGGTAGAATATTGCGAGGGATGGAGACAGAGGTTTCTGCCAAGGAATCTATACCTCAGTCATAAAACAGAGAGTGGGCATAGCATACAGAAGAAACATTTCAAATTGTCTTTCTGAAGAATTGCCTTGGCCTCCATGAGCAAATTATTTGGAGCCAGATGGATATGGTATCAAATGGCATCCTCATAACTCTCACTTTACTTTGTAGACCAACAACTTCCAAAAGTCAGTGGCAGATAAATCTAAATGTGAAAAAATAACCACCTGTACACTTCATTCTTTTTTCATGAAACAGAATGTATTTGATTGAAATGGTTGTCTTTATTCTGATATGAAATCTTTTGTATATTTGGAATCAAATCTCATTTCTTTCAAGAAGTGGTAGGTGTAGATAATAGTTTCTGTAGGAATACTAATATTCTCAATTGACAAAAGAACAATTGTTAACTCTGTACTGCACTCTCAAATTTATTTGTATGTTACTCTTACATAAAATCTAAAATTTAGGAACTACTGTCAAAGGTAACATAGACCCTTGGAAAGGGACTGATGTCATGAAAATTGTTCTTCAGGATGCATCATTTTTGAAAGCAACATGTTGAAAAGAAACTGGGGGAGGGAGAACAGATGGAAGGACATGGGATAGACTGGGGCTGGATCTCTGCGAGGGACTTACACATCTCTGGCAAGAAGTCAATCGAACCTGATCTAAGACATTGACAAAGAGACTAAGAGAAAGACAGGGATGCCAGAGGGAATCTCCAGGGGTAGCAAAGGCACAATACTCAGGGTTTGGACATGACAAAAATATGGTTTCTTATGAATGAAGAGAGGGCACTGGAAACAGGTGCCAACAAGCTGGCTGACGCGTGGTGACCCATGGGTGTGAGAAACAAACTACACTCCACCAGGGTCTCAACAGTTTCTCTTTCAGATATAACTTGCCACCCTTTTTCTCTATCACACCTACTAGTTAGCATCCATGTATGTTAGCTATTTGAACCAAAGAGCAACATTAAAGCAGTGCTGGGGGTGCTGTGATTACGCCTTGGGCTGCTAATCACAAGTCACATGGTTCTCAACTGCCTACCATGGGAGAGAGATGGGGCTTTCTACTCCTGCAAAAGTATTGGTCTCAGGAAACCTAGAGAGACAGTTTTATCCAGTCCTATGGGTCACTGTTGTTCATGATGGTCTCAAAGACAGTGAGTCCGGAGTGAGAGCAATGTTGAAGAAGGAAACAGGTGGAAAGCACAGCACTGGGTGGAGAGTGCCTCTTCTACTTGATTTCTTTTCATTAGTTCAGTCGCTTGCTATTGAGAGGGACTGAGGTTGATTTTCTTCTTTTCTAAATAAAGCCTGATTTGTGAACTCTGACTTCTAGTGTAACCATTACTTTTATTTGCCTTTTGTAATGATATCCTTTAAGGGGAAAAGATCTCAAGATTTCTCAAAAATTCTTTCTGTTGGTACATTTCTCTGTTGCCACAAATCTCCCTAAGTTCAGCAGCACAACAAATTGAGGTGAGCTGAGAAGTAATGAAATAGCCTAAGGGGTTTAAGACTTTCCATCAAATATAATAAGGCGAGAAAAAGAAAGGCACATAAAGTAGAATGACATTTTAGCAACATTAAAAACTGTGTAACATTGGCAAAGGACATTCAGACTCTAAAGTCCTTTGCAGGTACTCTTTTTTTTGGGGGGGGGGTACTCTTTTTTCATTAACTAACAATATTAAAGTTGTGATCAATTGTATTATTTTACATAATTCTTAATTGCTGTTAGTTTTTTAAATTGTTTTGTTGGTGATCATACAAATCTTATCACAATCCATCCATATATCTATTTGTATACCAAGCACATTTGTACCTTTATTGTCATCATCATTCTCAAAACATTTGCTTTGCACTTAAGTTCTTGGTATTAGCTTCTCATTTTTCCCCCTCCCTCCCCTCTCTCCCCTTCCTCATGAGCCCTTGATAATTTATAAATTATTATTATTTTGTCATATCTTACACTGCTCGGCATCTCCCTTCACCCACTTCTCTGATGTGCTTACCCCAGGGAGGAGGTTTTATGTAGAACCTTATAAGAGACGCCCCCTTTCTACACCACCTTCCCTCCAGCCTCCTGGTATCACTACTCACCACTGGTGTGAAGGGATCATCTGTTCTGGATGCCCTATGCTTTGGTGTCTATCTGTATCCTCTGATCTAACGAGATTTGTAAGGTCAAATTGGGATAATGATGGGGGCATGAGAGCGGGGAGGAAACATTGTAGAACTAGAGGAAAAAATGGTATGTTTCATCATTGCTGCACTGCATCGTGACTGCTGGTCTCCTCCCCACGATCCTTCTGTAAGGGGATGTCCCATTAACTACAGATGGGCTTTGGGTTCCCGAGCTGTACTCGCCCTTATTTACAATGATATACTTTTTTAGTTCTTTGATGCCTGATACCAGATCCCTTTAACACCTCGTTATCACAAAGGCTGGTGCGCTTCTTCGATGTGGGCTTCATTGCTTCTGAACTAGATGGCCACTTGCTTACCTTCAAGCCTCTAAGACCCCAAACGCTATCTCTTTTGATAGTGGGGCACCAGCAGCTTTTTTTTACCACTTATGCTGTGCAGACTTTTGTCTTCAGTGCTAGTGTCGGGAAGGTGAACATCTTGGAATGCCAATTTAATAAAACAAAGTGTTCTTGCATTGAGGAAGTACTTGAGTGGAGGTCCATTGTCCATCTGTGGCCTTAATACTAACCCCATAAATATATGCACATAGATCTATTTCCCCATCATCACATATAAACATATTTACCTATGTGCATGCATATGTTTAGACCTCTATAAATACCGTTTGCCTCATTTCTTTCCTCTATTTCCTTTTACTTTTCCCTTGTCCCACTATCCTGTTCAGTCTTCATTTGGGTTCCAGTAATTTCTCCCGGTTACATTACCCCTGATCAATCTCTACCAGGCCTCTCACACCCTCCTTGCATTGATTTTGGATTACTTGTTCACTTGTCCCCAGGTTGGTCAACACCTGTTCCTTTCCCCAGTTGTTCTTATTTAACATCAAGTCACCTATGACTCATGTGTACAACAGAATGAAACATTGCTCAATCTCACCATCTTAATAATTATTGCTGTGTGTAAGCCCATTGTTGCTGTCACTGCGTGAAACCATCTCATCAAGATGGTTTGCCAATCATGATATTCTACTCCAGGGAATGGTCCCTTCTGATAACATGTATATAGGAACATAAGTACTGTGCTTGCTTCTAAGTACCATTCTAGCTTTACTTCTTTTGAGACAGATCTGTCGATTCTGTTGCAGTGCTGTTTAGTGGGATTTACTATGGTTGAAACACTTGAATGAAGATTGAACATATCAAGGATTTTATCTTGCGTGGCTCCAAAAGACAGGCTGCATTGGGTAAATCTACTGCACCAGATTTCCTTAGAGTGTGAGAAAGAAAGGATATTACTTTGAGAATTAAGGAACACCTGACTCTAGCCATGGTATTTTTAATTGCCCCACGTGCATGTGTAAGTTGGACAATGAGTAAGGAAGATTGAAGAATAACTGGTCCGTTCAAATTGTGGGGCAGGTGAAGATTGAAAGTACCATGGACTGATTAAAGGACAGACGAAACTACATTGAAAGAAGTACAGCCAGAGTTCTCCTGAGAGGCAAGGATGGTGAGACTTTGCCGCAAGTGCTTTGGGCATATTGTCAGAAGAGACCTGTCTGGGGAAGGAACCACCCTTCATTGTGAAACTGAAAGGCAGTGAAAAAGGAAAGGCCTCAAGGAGATGGATGAGCCCAGGGGCTTCTCTTCTAGCATAGAAACCATTGTGAGTGTGACAAAGAACCAGGCACCTGAGCTGCCTCATCTCACCTAAAACACACACACACACACACAGTTAACAGATGTGTAACTTAAATAGTAATTTTAACTTAAATATAAATTGTTTACGAGTAAGGAAAGCAAGACCTAATTAGATTCTAGCCTAAGACCAGAAGAACTAGAAATACCTGGCTACCAGTACCAACAGTTCTCACCAGAGACACAACTGACGGGCCTGGTTAGCGAGGCAAAAGATATAAAACCAAACTCAAGTCCATAAAAATATAAAAATTACGAGATTGACTGGGTAGAGAGGAGGGAGAACTGTCAGAGTGTTCTAGGGCATTAAAACCACATAAACCAGGGAAGGTACACTGGTATGGCTAGGAGTTAGAAACATGGGGGATTCAGGACAGATGATCCCTTCAGGACCAGTGAGGATAGTGGTGATACCGGGTGGGTAGAGGGGAGTATAGTAGAAAGGGGGAACCAATTGCAAGGATCTACATATAACTTCCTCCATGGGATACGGGCAATAGGAAATGGGTAAAGGATACATCAGATAGTGTACAATATGACAAAATAATGACAATTTGTACATTATTAAGGGTTCATGAGGGAGAGGGGGAGTGAGTGGGAGGGGAAATATGGGGACTTGATACCGGAGGCCTAAGTAGAAGGAGGATGTTTCAAGAATGATGATGGTAACAAATGTGCAAATGTGGTCTGCATACAATTGAGGTATATCTTGATTGTGATAAGAGTTGTATGAACCCCCAATAAAATTATTTTTTAAAAGATATTAAAAATTATAAAGAAAAGAATTAGCTCTACAAAACCACTAACAGTTCCTTTTCTGGTCCCTACGCACGGGATTGAATTTTGACACATTTGTGTGACATGTGTCTTCCATAAAACTTGCTACAACTTCAACACATTACCCTCTAACATGAAATAAAAAAGTCACGTGGGGGCACAGAAAACTGCTAACAACTTGATTGAAGGTGTAACATAGAAGAGCTTGACCTGCTTCTGCTTTAGAAAGAGTGGAAAGAGAAGTTCTTTTGCTGGTAAGAAAAAGAGGGAGGGATTGATGTGCTGCTTTCCATCTTGAAGTGACTCAGAAAGTGATGCTGACTCAGTTTCTCCCCGCTAGGCCAACTGTTTAAGCTCAAATCAAACTCTGAATGTTTGTCCATTTAAATGGTTTCTTCTTAGTTGCCTAGAATACACAGGATTTAGGTTGAGACATTGACGCATTAGTACCCATTGCTACATTTATCCCTTTAGGGTCTATTGAAGATTTCACAAAAGAACCAATCTCATTTCTGTAACAGGTCCTCCCTCTGAGGGAAAAAGAAAGAAAGAGCCCCAATTCTACTTATAATTGCCTCTTTGTACTTCTCTAAAAATATTAACTTGCTGGTTCCTACTTCATCTCAAAATGGTTTTCTTTTGTTTCTACTAACTCCCTAACATATTATGTTAGAAGAATAAAAGAAAAGGATGCTTGTTATTTTGTGAGGATGTTGATTAAATAGCCTATAATGCAGTTAAACCTCAGTTCTTTGTGCTTAAAATACAGGAAACACTCTATTGGGCCATTCTCTAACAGTAAAAATTCAGCTGAAAGTCTATTACTTCCTTTTCTTTAAAGCTCTAGCTTCCTAGCTGGTATTGAAGACAAACAAAACAATTCATTCCTGTCCTTACTGCTGCATTGAATGTAGAAAATTGTGTATCTCAATGGATAAGTTTTAGATAAAAATTGTAAAGGCTGTGTTCCTTTGTAGTTTCAATATCCCATGTATCATTTTGCTTATACTCAAGATTCCTATTGGAATAGTAAATATGTGTACCTTTGCACTTAAGAAGGAAAAAGTTCCTAGTAAAATGTAATCACAATATAAATGTCATCCGAAAGGGTAACTGGCCACCAGGTATGGTTTTCTTCTTCCTCACTCACCCTTAGGAGACGATCAGATAAAATTTGCATGATTTGTGGAATATTTCCTTTCTGGAGGGGGGGGGGCTTTTATAGCCTTTATTTTCCTTTTTCTAAGGCTTCCTGATATAAAAAATTGAACTAAATTTCCTCAGGTGAGTAATAATATTCTTTTTTACCTTTATTTTACTGTTGTAGTTGTATAATTTAAGGTCAGCTAGCCACTCCTCACTAGGGGTGGAGCCAAACTTGTTAATCAAGTGGTAGCTTGATGGCATCTCCCTGGGGAGTTATGGCCTTTTGTGTGAGAGTGAGGGCTCTGGGGACTGCTTTTTCTCTGCCTCTTTGCCTCCTCTTTGCTGGGACTCCACTGAGAATCTGTATCTGCCTGCAGGGGTAACCCCAGGTGGGGCTAAATAACAGATCCTGAGCACTGTCAGTGCCCTGCCACGCTTCCACTTACCTTTGAACCCACTCTACCTTGCACCCCCCAGCCTGCGATGTCCAGCTACCCTGTTCACCATGCTGAGTCACTAGCACGTGGCTAAGTGAGTCTGAAAAGGGTCTTACAGACTAGCATCAGACTTATGGACTTGAGTTAGACTAGACTAGACTATATATATATATATATATTTCTTGATATAAAGTTCATTCTGAAGCAAAAATAAGTATCTTACTAGATTTGTTTCTTTAGACAACGTAGTCAAATATATTTACCCTCAGATAAAAATGGGTAAATAAGGAACTTGAATTCTCAAGGAATCCCTGGGTATTACAAACTGTTAATATACTCAGTTGCTCACTAAATAATCAGGCAAGTTAATTAAATGAAGAATTTGGCATCCAGATTGGAGGAAGCCTTATTAACAACTTTCCAAATGCAGATGACACAGCCTTGCTTGCAGAAAGTGATGAGGACTTGAAGAACAAGGATTTCAACTGTCAGTACATATTACAACTCTGTAGAAATGAGACGCAAATCCTCACAACTGGACCAAGAGGTGATATAGTGATAAGTGGAGAAAAGATTGACATTGTCAAGGATTTGGTCTTATTTTGATCCAGACGCTGTACGTGGAAGCAGCAGCCAAGATATCAAAAGATGCATTGCATTAGGTAAACTTCCTGTACAAGACCTCTCTAGACTGTGGGAAAAAAAGTAGATTACTTTGAGGACTAAGGAGGACCCGGCCCAAGTCATGGTGCTTTCTTCTTCATCATCTTTTTATAAATGCATCATTTTTGCGGACTCTTACATCTCATAACAATCTCTATGCAGGTGGAAGCTGGATATTGAATATGGAAGACTGAAGAAAAATTAATGAGTCTGGATTGGGGTGCTAGAGAAACCTATTGGAAATACCATGTACTGCCAAAAGGACAAACAAGGTTATGCTGGAAGGAGTCCTGCCAAAGTGCTCCTTAGAGGCAAGGATGGTGAGAGTTAATATCACAAACGTGTGACATGTTTTCAAGAAAGGCTTTTCTCTAGTGAAGGATGTAATGCTTAGCAAATAGACAGGCAATAATATAAAAGAAGACCCTTGACAAGATGGATTGACACAGTGTCTGTAACAATGGCTCAATAGGGACAATTGTGAGAATTAAGCTGGCCAGAGTAGTGTTTTGTTATTTTGTACAAAGCGTCACTATCACCCAAACTGACTTGATAACTCCCAATAACAAGATTTTTCAGTGGTGTAGAACAGAAGGCAGCCCATGGGGTGGAGGTGCTGGGCAGGGAGTTACATACTATATTAACACACTGGATTACACCAACTGTAATGTTGTGAACATTATGATTAAGAAATACTTTTATAGCACATAAGATTTAATAAAGATATAAAGGATAATAAGAGGGCAATCAGTCCCATGAAAAATGGAACAAAGGACTTTCAGGGTGGAGATAGAATAAATGCAAAGGGATTTCAGGGGAGAAAAGCTTAGCATCTTTGGGAAAGTATTGATCTTGATTCTGAAGTATAGGAAGTACACTTGTGTAGAGTAAAATAAAACAATAATCAAAAGTCTGATCATTCAAGTTTTAAAAGTCATCATAAAGAATTTGGAGGTTACACCCTCCCAGCACAATAACTGAAGACAAAATGGATGCCTAAGCAAATGTGGTAAAGAAAGCTACTGGTGCCCAGCTTTCAAAAGATATGGCATCTGGGGTCTTACAGGCTTAATGTTAAACAAGTGGCCATCCAGCAGAAAAGCAACAAGCCCACATGGAAGAAGCACACCAGCCAATGCAATCATGAGGTGTCATCAGGACTAGGTAACAGGCATCAGAAAACCAAACAAACAACAAAAAAAGACATATTGTTAAAAATGAGAAAGATTGGAACAAAGACCCAAAGCCCATCTATAGACAATGGAACATTTCACACACACACACACACACACACACACACACACGGGCCACAGAGAAGAGATGTGTCAATGAGGGTGCAGTAAAGCACCTAGTGAACACACTGTACTCCCTTGGTTTCTTGAAGCTTCCTCACTCCCCATTATCATGCCCCCAGTGCTGCTTTTCACATTAGACTAGACCAGAGCACATAACAGATATAGATAAGAGATAAAAGCTCATGACATATGCAATCCAGGAACAAGAATGACAATAGTGATACCAGAAGGGTAGAGAGAAGAGGAACGGAGAAAGGGGGTGTTCAATCACAATGAATGACACATAACCACATGCACCTCTCCAGGGGGTAGAACAACAGAAACCATGAGGAAAGGGAGACAGTAGTCATGTGAGATATGAAAATAATAATAATTTATCATCTATCAAGGGGTGACAAGGGGGGGGAAGGAGCAAAATATGCACAAGTATGCCTAGGACAATTGACAAATTGATTGTAATAAGAGTTCTAAGAATCCCCAATAAAATGATTTTTTAATTCAAAAAGAAAGAAAAGAATTTGGAGTTTATCCTATGGAATGAATGGTAGGCAACTGAGAGTTGCAAATAATAGTAGCATACATTTTAAGACGTTTACTTAAAACAAGAACTGCAACCTCAAAGGGTTTTCAACACCTCAATGTCAAAATATGGAGTAAGCAACAGCTATTTGCACTGCCATGCACTATTTTCCCTGTTTGCGAGGAACCCCCTGTTTCCTGACAGGAAACCTGCTTCCACTTTCTCTGTAAGGAGCCTACAACATGTTCCCAAGGAAACTCTCACTACTCCATCTACCATGCAGAACACATTCTTGAGATTTATCCTTTCTCCTTTTTATTTTTAATACATTTCATCCATCTGTATCTCTCTTCTTTATGTCACTTTTCATCACAGTCATCAAAATGTCTACTTTTTTTGCTTACTTGGTGTTTATTTATACATCATTTTTACTACTAGACATTAAGTTTCATGAGGGCAAAAACCTTGTCTGACTCATGTGTGTAGCATTGTTAGTGTACGCCACTCTGCTTTAGCCATGACAATACTGGGTTATGTTGAAAACATTGGGGACGCTCGTGGCTCAGTCTTGATATAAGCAGAGGGTTTTCATTTGCTAAAGGAAGGACATGACAACTGAGCATGGACTTTTAACTGTAGCATGGACTTTCCCTGGATCTAAAGTTAGGGATCTTTTAGGGATCTTTTGCCGTCCCTGGCAGCAGTAGTTGTAAAACCTCTAAAGATCCTCTGCTAATGCAGCCATGTTTGCTATTTAAAAAGTTACTGTAGGAAGATAATATGGAAATAGGAATGAGATAAGTTTTTATAATCTTCTTTTCAAAGCATGGAAAGCAGACAGTGGAAATGATACAATAAAATATACAGGAAGTTAAGTTCCTATTCTATTCCAATAGAGCAACCATCTTCTTCTAGATCAAGATATTCTTATCTGTCTCAGAATTCCAGAAAGTAAGAAAGATAATAACATCATTCCTCAAAGCTAATTTCTCAGACTTCTAGAATGGAATACTAAAAATTAAAAATAAGCGATGCCCAAAAATGACTTCACAATTTTCAACCAATCAATAATGATCACTTATCTTTGCCTATGAGACTGAGACTTTTCTGGTTCAACCAATTTTGCTATTTCACTAAATTAATTTATATGGTAATTAATTTTATAATGAAGAGAAAAATGCATGTCTTTTTGAGGTGGGGAGGTGTAAACTGGGTAATATACTTTATACAAACTTTGAAAATACCAACCATCTAGTCACACACCATCTTGCAAAAATCAGTATTCAATGGATAAAATGTAATACATAAGGACTTGATTTTATATTCCATAATATAAAGCAAAGAATCTAAATAGTTTCAGGTAAAACAAAGTATTTTCTAAATATATGTTGGTAACATATTTTTTTTAATTAGCTGATTTGTTTTACATGTGCATCATCACAAATCACCGCATAAAACACTCTTGGAGAATTTTTTATTAATTCTTATAATAACAATTCTAAACCATGCTAACCAAAACACTTGTATATACAAATGACCTAATTTTTTTTGTCCCATCACTGTACTGGTGGGAGTAGGAAGCCCAGTCTTGCTCCTGGAGAGCTGCTGCTGGATTTGAACCATCAACCCTGTGGGCTGCAGTCCTGCACACAATCACTATGTCACCAGGGCTCAGCCAAAATGACCTAATTTTATGGACATGCAATGAAACAATATTTCCTGTAGTACAGCCTACAGAAGATGGATCTGTATATAGATCCAGATAGCTCTATTCAGAAATTGTAGTTAACAAAAAATTATAAACATTGCTTTGCCAGATTGGGTGGTCTAAAGAAACAAAACCAGTGATGTTCATCTATGTCTGAGAAAGAAAATGATATCCAGAAGCAACTTTACATCAAAAAAAGCACCCTGACAATTCTACCTCAAATATGAGAGTCTGATGTTAGCCAGGGTTCACTTTGGACTCACGTAACTGCAGACAAAGAAGCCCAAAGATTGAAGTGAGAGGGAGGGAGACCACAGGCTAGTGGCTGCAGAGTCATATGGATCCAAAGTCAACAGAAAGATGCAGGGAGCTGACACCTCTCAGGGTCAAGAGGCACAAAATTGGACACCACTGGAGACAGACAGACAGTCTCAGGAAGAATAGTGGCAAAAAGCTAGAGAGTGTACTTTCCAAGGTCTCTCACATTAATAAAAAAGGCCACACCCTCAAGGAGGAGTCATCAGGCTACCACTTAATGGATAGATTGAGCTCTGCCCCTACACAGTCAGGCAAATTCAAGTTGACATGAAACACAACTGCCACAGTGACCATCATCCTCTTAAAGACGTACACACTTGCTGAGCCCCAGTGGCGTAGTGGTTGCATGCGGGACTGAGGCCTACTGGCTTTGCAGTTCAAATCCAGTGGCAGCAAGGCTGGGTAGCTCCCACGACCACGAGAGGGCAGTGATGTCAAAAAAAGAAAAAAGACTTACACACTTAATAATCTGGGCTCCTCTGTCTTCCATGGAATTTTAATTCATGGAATATTTTTAAAACATTTAAATTCAAATTCATCATTTCTATAATTTTTAAGAGGTGAGGAAGGACAAGATATATAGATATCTCTTCTATCCATATTCACAAAGATGACACATTAGTGAAGATGTGATATGAGAGACATTCTTCATGTAATTTATAATCTATTTATTTATTTTATCCATTTGAAAAATTGTTCTTCACATGGCCACATTCACTCCAGTATGGAAGTTCTTATTCCTTAGCCTTCTCTGGTCTACCTTCCTTGTATGACTGTCCTGCTTTTCATGATTAGACATAAATCTGTGGTACCATGATGGCCTCACCTTACTTGTCCTATTTGATGGTTTCTGATACCCTACAATGTGTAAACCTATCATGCAAAACGCTCATCTAACACATCTTGCTCCTTAAGTTGCTCTGGCCTCACTTCCATCTCCATCTGAAGTCCCATGAACACACCTTCCTTGCTCTGTCCCACCAGATGGGTTTAAGACTGACTTGCCTAAACAGGATAAAAAGGAACAGAAGGAGAAAGGTTAAATTCACTCTTACTTTTTAAAAATAAAGTTTGACTTTCCTTGTGAGGATTATGTTTATGTTAGTCGGGGTACATGTGAGAAACAAATCCACAAAATCTCATATGTGTAAGAGAGGGGTTTACATAAAGGGTAGGTTCATGTCAAGGAAACATCCCAACTGAGTGCTGCCCAACATTAGCCCATATTGGTGATTGTCCATCACTAATCCACAAAGTCCTCCTCCATCTCACAAAACATGAGCTATGACGCTGACTGCAAGAGGAGAGCCAAATCAGTGAGTGTGTAAGCATCTCTGCACATGGCTGTTCCAGCACCCAGGGCTACATCAGGGTAGGTTAATGCAACTTCTCCTTGGAGATGTCTTGCAGAAAGTGAGCAATGCCAGCTGAAGCAGGGAACTGGCTAAGGCAGCTACACCTTGGTCTGACCATCAGAAAGTAGGAGACCCCAGAAACACTAAGCTCACTGAGCCATTTATCTCTCACCCTTCAATTAACCCCACATGTGTTTATTGGCCAGGTTGGCACAATCAACCTTAACTATCTCAACAGTCAATGGCAGGGAGACAGGTTTTGTGTCCCCAAAATAATATTTTCAAAATTGATAGCTGTTTTGTCTTAGAAAATTATATGTTGAGGAGTAACAAGTGCTTTGGGGGTGATTCTTTGTTTTTTTAACAAATGACATGTTAAATTGAATATTTCCTTAAAGAAGAGTTTTATGAATGAAGGTAGAACTTATTAACCTATGTATAGTAGGGTTATGACGATAGAATAATCACACATAAGAAACGCAGAAGAAAAGCAAAATAATCACTTGGAGAACTTAGAAACAAAGCCATATATTTTAAATTTGACATTGACAAAGAAATTTCAAAGTAGCCAGACATTAACAAAAGAAAAGATCATTTTGCGTAAAACTAGATAGTTGCTTCAATTCTCATAGTCTAGAGTGTTCTTTACCACTAAAATGTCTTCTCTGCTGTATTAAAAACAATTATCTTCTTAACCCAGGCTGTGTCAATGTACAGCACAAATATCTCACCAAAGCTGAACTTATGGGTATTTAAAGATTCTAAAAGCCAGTAATTAGAGAAAAAGAAAGTAATGCTATAGCTGCATTGCCTCTGAGGATAGTCCACACACTAAATTCCAAGATGAAAAATCACAAACAAATGTTGATGAGTTTTTATGACTGAAAATTTAAAAGCACCAAAATTTTGAAAGCTTGTGCATCAGTTCTGTGGGGATGGTTTCAGATTGAGCTGGACCCTGGCAGTCAGCAGTCAGTTTCCAGCAAGAACATGCATATTCCCCACCGAAAAAGGCAAGATGCAGTCAGTAGTCTTTTTTCCAAGAAAACAGCACATTTCATCAAGATGATTTCATCGCTTTGAGAGTCTTCATGATGATGAGCAGATCTTTTCTGGGAAGCTCACTCTGTTTTCTTTTTTGCTGTATAGCATTTTTTATTACACCCTGTGTTGACTTTGCTCTAAAGTCTTTGGTTGTTATGAGAAAATGGTGCCGACCTCTCAATTCTCCCAAACCCACTTCTGTCCACTCATTTCTGGCTCAAACCAAAACCACACGCAGTGCCATGACTGCAAGACTGCGCGACTGAGTCCAACTGCGAGCAACCCTGCAGAATTCTGAGACAGGGTCTCTGGATGGCAGCCAGCAGCCTCGGTGGCCCCTCCTGGAATCATGGGTGGGTTTCAACTATTGGCCTGGAGGTTATCACACAGATCCAACAGAGTTCCCAAAAAGGAGGCATGGACTAGAAAACCAATGACAGAGATCAGTGTCTTTTGGAATGTGAAATATGATTCCTTTAAAGCCCATTGCCAGCCCACGAACTCTGACTCTCAGAAATCTACATAGTGCCCCCTAGTTACAGGAGCAAACAATCTGAACTTTCTTCTTTGGAATGGCTGATGGGCTTGAACTTCGGATCTTGTAGTTACCAGTCCAACATCTTACCCACTGCCCACAGTGTTCTTTCCTGAGCTTTACTTTAAGCCACCTTGTGGTATTGTAACAGGGAAAGATAGTATTCATTTGCAACAATTTCAGTGGTCATTCCACAAGAAATCCTAATCCCAGTTTCTCAATTCTTTTTTCTTGTGAGATAGGAAAATATTTTCTTATTTTGGAAAACTTACTTTTCATCACTCACCATTAAGTACTGAAACAAGAATGTTATGGGAGATTTGGCTGTTTTCACTAAGCAGTCCATGTCTCTGTACTCAGTCTCATAGCACAGCACAATTGTGCTACTTCTGTGGACTGCCTGGGTGATATAGACCACTCACTCACCCACTCTGCTGCTCATGAGAACAGTGAAAGTATGTGTCCGTCCAGAGATGCCTCAAAAGAAAGGCAAGGGATCTATTTCCCAAATACTAACTATTGGAAACTTTATGGAGTCCAATTCCACTCTCACACACATGGGGTCGCCATGAGTCAGAGTCTGGTAAAGATTAACTGGTCTACTCTACTCATTTTGTAGTTTCTGGTAACTTCTGATGACTTTGAACTAACTTGTGAGAATCTGCCTCTCTAAATAAACCTCCTCATCTCCTCCCATGCCCAGACAACAGCAGTGAGACTGCAAGAGATTACTTTGGTTTTCTAAATCTTACTTGTAAAACTCTATTCTCCCTTATGCATACCTTCGAGTGTCTCTTTTTCTTCTCGTTTTAAATTCTAAAATTTAAGCAACTCCCAGAATCACTGAAGTAATTTACTTTGAAACTTAGAATATCCCAGGCATCATCATCAGAGCGAGAGCTTGACTTGCTTTCCTGCCACTGGCCTTTCTCTGCGCCATCTCTTTTCTACCACTAGAGCAATCTTTCAACTGTGATGACAGTTCTCTAAAAACTTACAATGTCTCTTTAACAAGATGCCACAGTGTACCGGGGGGCATTACACTGTAAGGTATTAAGTATATGAAATAAAATAATGCTAAGTCAGAAGGTATATCTTCTCATGACAGATAGAATCACCAAGTTCATTTTTTTCCCAAATGCAGAAAGTCTTTCTAATGACCTCTTACACTCCAAAAATCAAAAGAATTTTTTAAAAAAACTGTTTCCACTGATTCAACAGACTAACAATGACAATAAGACACTGCTTAAATGCAAAGAAAAGAAATGTAGAACTATAGAACCACGAAACACAGGGAGAAGCTCTTTTCTGGGTATAAGTAACATGGGGTATATTTTATAAATTATGTTGGAGGCTAGAAAAAAGCTTTTAGAAATATTGTTGATACAAACTATTGTGTATATTCAAATTTTATGTGCCCTCTAGCTATTGAACTCCAAAAAAAAAAAAAAGACAGCAATACAAAGACACAGCCATTTTAGAGCACAAAGACCTGGAACTCACAAACTAATCCAAGAGAAAATAGTCAAAACCAATTGGGTGCAGGTTAGAATAGAAGAGGTCTTACCTGGCTAATGCTTTTGATAATTCTCTAAAAAAGATAGTCTGAAAGCTAATACCAACATTATGTGTGAGCTGAACTATATAATAAACTGCAGATAATTTTGATTCAATGGTTTCCTTAATTACTTCTATTAATCCTCTTTATATTAATAAATTACATGCTCTAAATTCATTTTAGGTATCATTATGGATAAATAATTTGACTAGGTAGGTCCCATCTGGAAATAATAGGGGGAATTTGGAGGCCCAGAGAGAAGAGAATAAATTATCTGCTTCTTTACTGACATAGGTTTCATTCATTCTCTGCATTTGCAGAGTTCATTTCCATCTCTGTGATCTGCTTATACTACCTCTTATACAAGAAGATTTTACCCATTCATTACAGTCACACATAAAAATATGTAGCCATCAGCCCCATAATGAAACACAGTGCCCCTCACTGACCCAAAGCCCTACAGGGACACCAAGGCAAAACACTAAGGGTTTGCAGCAGAGCAGCAGGGGGAGCACAGCATGAAGAACCCGAGGGAGTGCCAAGGATATACTTAAGGGCCAGGGTGTGACAGCCCATCAGACTCAACTGGGGGACACTCCTTGAAGTCAACAATCAGACCTTGAACTATTTACAGATTTTTATTTTGCTATTATTCTTTCTATTTCTTTTACTAATTTGTATATTTTTTTGGACATTAGGGGTTGGTTTTTGTTTGTTTTCTTTGGCCACTTCATCTTACATGTGTTAGGTTTTTGTATATGTTATTATCTCTTCAGGTCTATCTATATAAGATAGGCTGAATAAACTGTCTGAAGGAGTAAACAATGGGACTGATGGTTCCGGATTGGGGGGCGGGGGGGTTGGGATGGGCATGAGAGATGGGGAAGCAGGGGAAAGGAGGTGGTGTTGACCAACCCAGGGATAAAGGAACAAAAAGTGATTCAAAATCAGTGGCAAGGTGGGTGTCAGAAGCCTGATAGGGATTGATCAAGAGTAATGTAACAGAAAAAAATTACTTAAACCCAAATAAAGGGTAAGCATGATAGTGGTACAAGAGGAAAGTAAAAGGGAATAGAGGTAAGAATTTGGGGTAAAGGGTATTTATTGAGGCCTAAATACAGGAATGTACAACAGTAAATATATTTATATGTGATGATGGGGAATAGATCTACATGCATATATTTATAGGATTAATATTAAGACAGCAGATAGGCAGTGGGCCTCTACTTCCTCAATTCAAGAACACTTTGTTCTATTAAATTGGCATTCCATAATATTCACCTCCCGATGCGATTACTAAAGACAAGTGTGTGCATAAGCAAAAGCGGTGAAGAAAGCTGATGGTGCCTGGCTATCAAAAGATGTAGCTAGCATCTGGGGTCTTAAAAGCTTGAAAGTGGGTTTGGCCAGAGCCGCAGGTGAGATGACAGAAGGCAGAGGCTGCTGTGAGAGACAGAATGGGGAGACCCAGAAATCTGAGCTGGGGGCCTTGATGAGGACCACGCTCCAATGGTGGCACAGAGGTACCTCATTGACAGCCGCTGGTTCAAGGAGTGGAAGAAGTATGTGGACTTTGACAGCTGGGATATGTTCAACGTTGGTGAGCACAACCTGTTTCTTGGCCTGATCGACAACTCCGGCCTCTTTTCAGATCCTTAGAGTCAGACTTTGAAAGAGCACTTAATCAATGATTTGGACTACGTACTGGTGCTGATGGAGGCCTGGAATAAGTTGCTCAACTGGTGCGGCTGTATTGAAGGACAGCAGCCCATCGTCAGGAAAGTTGTGGAGCACGGCCTCTTTGTCAAACACTGCAAGGTGGAGGTGCATTTGCTGAAACTGAAGCTCTGAGAGAACAGTGACCCCACCAATGTGCTGAGTCGCCACTTCAGCAAGGCAGACACCATCGCCGCCATTGAGAAGGAGATGCGGAAGCTTTTTAACATCCCGGCGGAGCGGGAGACACGGCTGTGGAACAAGTGCATGAGCAACACCTACGAGCAGCTCCGCAAGCTGGACAACACGGGCCAGGACGCCGGCCTGTACCAGGGTCAGGTCCTAGTAATTGAGCCCCAAAACGGAGATGGCACGTGGCCCAGGCAGACCCTGCAGTTCAAATCAAGCCTTGCACCTAGCAGAAACTCGACTACCTCTCCAAAACCATCAGCGAGTCCCTATTCCTCTGTGCCTGCCTCTCCAATTGCAAATGGTGAGATTATTAACACGTCTGGGATGCACAGCTCCGGTGGCAGCAGGGGGGATCTGGCTTCTGTGGGGCATACAGTTGTCAGGAGTCCCGTCGTCTCACGTACAGCCCGGGCTCTGCGGACTCGGAAACCTGGTCAACACCTGCTTCTTGAACTCCGCGTTGCAGTGCCTGAGCAACACCGCCCACTGACGGACTCCTTCCTCCAAGACGAGTACGAGGTGGAAATCAACCAGGAGAACCCTCTGGAGATGAAGGGCGAGATCACCGAAGCCTATGCCGAGCTCATCAAGCAGATGTGGTCGGGGAGAGAGAGCTAAGTGGAGCCTCGCATGTTGAAAACCCAAGTAGGGCGCTTTGCCCCCGGGTTCTCCGGCTACCAGCAACAGAACTCTCAGGAGCTGCTGGCCTTTCTTCTCGACCGGGTGCACGAAGACCTGAACCGAGTGAAGAAGCCCTACCTGGAGCTGAAGGATGTGAATGGGCGGCCAGACGCGGTGGTAGCTAAGGAAGCCTGGGAGAACCACAGGTTACGGAATGACTCTGTCATTGTGGACATGTTCCACGGCCTCTTCAAATCCACTTTGGTCTGCCCAGAATGTGTGAAGGTTTCCGTGACCTTTGACCCATTTTGCTATTTGACTCTCCCACTGCCCTTGAAGAAAGACGGGATCATGGAAGTCTTCCTGGTTCCTGCGGACCCTTGCTGCAGACCCAACGAGTACCGCGTGACCATGCCGCTGATGGGCCCTGTGTCGGACCTGTGCAAGGCGCTCTCCAGGCTCTCTGGCATCGCTGCGGAAAACATGATGGTCACGGATGTGTACAATCACCGGTTCCACAAGCTCTTCCAAATGGACAAAGGCTTGAACCACATCATGCTCCGGGACGATATATTCGTGTACAAAGCTTGCAGCACCGC